>JANFOE010001483.1:0-395000 GCA_025667525.1 Glebionis coronaria | reverse complement strand
GTTGAGATCAAAATAAAATGGATAGAGTGGCGTTATTGTAAATAGAATCAACTCAATGGCACATTTTGAAAACTACTTTTGAGACATCGGGTGATCAAATATCTTTTCTTCTAAACTTTGAATTTTTCATAGTTATACTTCCAAGAAAAGCAAATTTTTTGTCCTATACGTTTTTTCCATTCCGCGCTTTTTAATTAAAGAGTTTTTATTTTATATTATACCAGTAATTGGATATTGACTGTTTATTAATGACACAATTTTAACTCCGAAACATTATGTAGAACAATGATAATCTTGTGAAACAAGGTGGTTGATGTTTTTCTAGAGAGAGAAAGTTAGAGAGAGAAATGAAAGAAAACTCATATATTGAAATGAAAGAATAAAACAACCAACACCTCTTTCCATGGTGGAAAGAGGTTTAAATACCCCAAGTCCTTAAAGGACTTGGGCTTCCGGCCCATGAACATGCTCATGGGTCGGGCTATGTAATAAATGACACTTAACTTAACTACGAGCCTATAACTACATTGTTGGAGTGACCGAGACTTTCTAAATGCGTAAAACGTATTTCCAACAATCTCCCCCAAAGGGAGGTCACTCCAAATTTACAAAGTCCTAATCTAGCATGTTAGATCTTGTTCTTGAGCTCGTAGTCTTCTTTTCTTTCTTATTCTTTTCTTTTGTGAATATGTGTTGAATGATATCAACCTTTTTTGCTTGGAACATGTTCTTTTGGCCTTTCACGTACAGCCTTTACTTTTCTTGTGAGGTTCGCCTCTTTGTGACTTCATGTCCCACACACTTATCCTTTGTTGAATTCTTGAAAGTTTCAGAGTCGATACAGCGGAAGACTTCTAGGTCATACTTTCTTGAATTTTCAGGAGTATTTGATGCTAAAGGAATAAGCGTGTGAGGACGTCTTCAACAGGTACACCGCAACGCCACCGTCTTCGACTGGTACACAGCAACGCCACCGTCTTCAACAGGTACACAGCAACGCCACCGTCTTTAACAGGTACACAGCAACGACACGAATAAAATGGCTTTGACATTTTATTCTAATTCGGTAGCATTTTACCTCCGGTCGGTGAAGACCGTTGGACGATATTAGATATCGTACCCGTGACGGATAGTTTCAGTTAAGTAACTTCCTGACAGGATTTCGCGGGTAAACCCGTTCTCTTTATTCGACCGTCCAAAGCTGACTGCGAACATAAAGAGTGAATCATTTGGATTAAAAATCCTTATGATTGAAGCCGTCAATTCATGAAACCTGGAACAAGTGAATTTCAATTAAGATATTCACCATCGTTGCTTTCCAGTTGTCACAAACTTGATTCAAATTGAATCTTGCTTGTTACCTACCAAGTGCTGTTTGATGTTAACACTAGAAGGATTTCCACTCGTCACTGTGAACACTAAAGAGTGTCACTCTGAGTGTTCTGGCAAGATCATACGATAACGCGTAGAGGCTTGGAACGAGTTTAAGTTCAATTAAGAATTAAACTACTATTTCTTTCCAGTTTTTCACAAGATTGGTTCTAAGAGAACCGCACGTGTAACCTACCATGAGCTTGTTTGATGTTGGCTCAAGCAGGATTTCCATCTTCATTGTAATACTTGCGTATTACTCGGATGTTCTGGCAATATTACAGGAATACTGCGTAGGACTCATGAAAATCTCTTACTTTTCACAGTGTGTGAGAAAGCAAGGAATAATTGGAAAGTGTCCTAATGAGACTTTTGATGATCTCGTGGCTCTAGACTCGATAGTGCGTTTTGATTTAGTGAGCGATGGCTGGAGAGGAGTGCCACCTTTTCAATATCAGTCTATTCGGAGTGAATAAACCAATAGATAGCGTGTTGATCTCCGTGTGATTAAAACAAATACCTTTTGAGAGATATTTGAGTTAGCTGGGAAGGGTTGTGCATTGCATCACTGGGTCCATGATGTCTTTCTTCAATATCGAGAATCATTAACAAAAATGATCTCAATAGCAGATGTATTGACCCGGTTTCTGCCTTAAGTTGTAAGGAGGGCTTCTTTCTTTACACCCTTTATCTTTACAATTCTTTTTCATTCTTCAACCCCTTCAATGCTTACCAATACGTCATCACTAGCACCTTGTTGTGATTGTTCCAGTGCTAGCTTAAGTACTTGGTCGGCATTCAGCTACGTTCACATTCATTCTCCATCTTTCCTAGGACTTCTAGTTCTATCTAGGGAGTTGTCCTTGGGAAGATTGCATCGGTTCTGATGAATCATTGGACTAATACCTATACCTACCACCCTTTTGTCACCACATCGTCGTGAGATAAGTGTGTTTTAGGTTGATATAGTCACCATGAAAAATCCTAGAAAAATCACTTAAAGCACTTGTGATATTAAAATCAAAGATTTTGTGCCTTAAGTTTTTTGATCATCAAAAACGCTCCCCCTTAACTTGTGCATGACACATGTTAAGTTGGTTTATCTTTTAAGTCTTTTTCATTGTTTTAGCCAAATATCATAAAGTCTCCTTAATCCCATTTTCTCCCCTTTCCAAAATGTTAACCATCAATATTTTGGATATTAATGGATTAACCGGTCTTTGGGTAATAAAATGAAATTATATGTTGGCCAAAGAACATATTAATGCTCCCCCTCAAATTAATGAGGGTTAGTTGTAGTGCTTGAGTATGATTTGTTTGAAAGATTTAGAATCTCGTGAGAAATTCTTGAAAAGATATCATACTTTTACACTACAACAAGCCACAAAAAGCTGATAAAATAAAAAGATAACATATTCACAATAATGTACATATGGAGTTGACCTGTAATGAGACGAACCAAAATTAATTGGTTCGTTCCGTGAGCCGATGGTGAGCTCCATATGGTCGTCCACCGACGAATCGTTCTATGCTTCGTAGCAACCGACGCTTCCTTAGCACTTCCTCAATCTTCCTGAGTGCATACGAAGATCCCTTTCTGCACTGGGTTGTCCAGGTGTATGTGACTGCCGGAAGAGGTAAGTTGGCATTGAGAACCGACAAATCATCTCGAACATTCTTTAGCGTTCCATCACCGAATTTGTGCAGTTCTGAGAATCGCATATATTGCATGACGCCAGTCGCGTTCGGATAGAAAATTCCTGCTTCCGGCTTGGTAGTCCCCATGTAAACCTTCTTGTTCTTATGGAAATTACTGAGTGGAGTCGTATGGGGACGTTCCAGGTTTAGCTTTTTCTGATAGCTTTCTACTCCAAGTTGAAAGTCTTCCACCCGGTTTTGAATGACTATTTTCCTGGCATATTGACGAAAGTTTGAACTCAAGGCTATGATAATGTCGGGTGATAGATGGTCAACTTTTTCTTGAGCCAAGAGCAACAAAAGATCTTCTATGTCTTCAAGTTGAAGGTACTGGAGATCACTTTCGTCAATGCGGTATTCTTTCTCATCGGTACGTTTGAGCAGGATTACATTTAAGTAATCATAACCGAAAACAGTTTGAGTG
The DNA here is from genome assembly GCA_025667525.1 of Glebionis coronaria. Lineage (NCBI taxonomy): Eukaryota > Viridiplantae > Streptophyta > Magnoliopsida > Asterales > Asteraceae > Glebionis > Glebionis coronaria. The sequence goes on along the minus strand of JANFOE010001483.1, from coordinate 391,507 downwards.
GTTGCTCCTAGGATGATTTTGATTCTGTAAGATGAGACAATTGAAGCACCTCTCTTGGGACGATGGAAGTGATTATAGGCCAACTTCTTCTTTTTGTCCCAGTGAGATATGCCAAGTGAAGCGTATGTATCATAAAACTTGAGCGGCTTCTTTCTCCATATTGACTCAGGCACTTTGTCCTCTATCCATGGAACATTCTCCAAGTTAACGGCCTTGAGCATTGTGAGAGACGTGGCATACTTCTTTGCTCCATTTTCAAGGTATTCAAGATCGTGAGAGACAAAATGCTCTATTGGGATAGTGGCAGAACCGGTGATGACTGTTGGTGTAAGAGGTCGCAATACGGGAGTCTGAATTCCTGTAGTTGTCTCTCTCATTGCTTTTGTAAGCTCATTCAAGTGATATTCTGCTTCATTATGGCTGATCTTTAACGTGTCAAAGAAGTCCACATCTGCAGCTGCCATTTTAATCAGATCCGGGGTCATCGTCGGTTTCCTATGAGAATACCTTAGAAAGGCCGAGAAGTCGATAGGGTTGTTGAGGAATTGAGTCATCTCCATTTCAGTGGCAGTGTCAAATGGATGATGTGGTGCTGCGTTTGTTAGCCAAAGTTGCTCTTGTACAGTATTATCAATGATAAGGGATTCAGCAAATGTCGGTTCTGGAACATTTAAATCTTCAACTTCCATGTCATCGTCATGCTGAACTGTAGATGATGTTGAAGGTTGAGTTTGCTTCACCGGTATATCATCGTGAGGTTCTTCTTCAAGTATTGTTTCTGTCGGTTCTTCTGCTTGCATGTATTCTACAGATTCAATATGAGAATCAGTAGTGAATTCTGGTGCAGTAGATATACCTGAAGCAACCTGCTGAGTTTCTGATACTGTTGCCTCTATTGGCTTTTCTGTGGTGTCAGCAGCCTTTTCTGCAGTGTCCTCTAGACCTTTCTTGGTGGTCGTCTCATTGTCATCCTTGTTTGTCTCTTTGGTATTTGTACCGGTGTCGTCATTCATATCACCCTTGTTGACTTCATTACCCTTGTCATTATCGTCATCGTCATCCTGAGCATCATCTGTATCCTCGTCCTCGTCCTCATCGTCATCTACATTCCTATCCTTTCCTTGTTCATCCTCTTCATCCTCCTCATCTCCTTCCTTATCCTTATCCTCATTATCATCATCCTTTTCACCATGTTCCTCGTCATCTTCCTCTTCTAACTCATTCTCATCATCAGAATCAGAGTCGGTAGTGTCTGCAGGATTCTCTTCATCAATTGCTTTGTTGAGATATTGCAGAACTTTGCGTTTGTATTTTGATTTATGAGCTCCCAAATCTAGCAGACGTGTCTGAAGCAATGTCATGATTTGAAGAGTAGATAGACCATTACCGACAAGATGTGGTAGTTGTTGATCAACATAAGACTTGACTTCGCGTCGAATGATCGCGGTCATCTGCTCGTCAATTGACCCAAGAAAAGCAGCATTTTCTTTATCCCGAGTTTTCTTCTCTTTACGAAATGCTTTATGTTGTTCTTTGAGCTTTGACACTTTGTCTGTTAGTTTTTGAAGAATGGGCTCATCAGGATGCGGTTCCTTTGGAGGAGTAGCAAACCTTTCAGTCAACGTAGCTATTTGTGTAGCTTGAGCCTCTAGCTGTTGTTGAAGAGACTGGATCAACGGATCATTGACTGTGAGAAAAGGATTTGATGTAGATGATGCTTGTGGTTCTGTTGGTGGAGGTGTAACCAAAACCGTTAAGGTGGTCGTGGATGATACTGGCTGTACCGGGATAGGTGTTGATGTAGATACAGTGGTTAGGACGGTGGTTGATACAGGTTGTTCAACTGTAGATGACGGTTTAGATTCCGTGGTAATGGTGGTGGTTGATACGGGTTGTTCAACAGTTGCGGGTGTGATGGTGGTGGTTGGGACCTCACTGATGATTGGGGTTGATAGTAGGGAAGTGGTGGTCGATGTAATAGTGGTTATAGGGACATCCACCATTTGTTCATTTGTTGACGGATCAGTGTTGGTGACCTCAACACCCTCCCCTTCTAAATTGAGATATTTCAAAACATCATCAGAGTTTGAAGTAGACTTACTTTGAAGTTGTGTGTCTGGAATGAAAGTTGCATGAGCATCTTCATTTAGTACCATGTGAGTCGGTTCAGGCAAAGATGTGGTGATATTTGCATCTCGATACATCATACTTGTATCTGTGTCAGCACTGCTCTCACGTTCTTCACTTGGTTCCCGACTTTCAAGTTGAAAGGTAGCAGCATCTTCATACTCATCTTCATAAGTATCTTCTTCGTCGAAGAATTCCGTATCACCATCAGGATTACCAAAATCTGCTAAGTCTTCAAATAACCTTGAGCCTGATCCACCAAAGGCTTCCTGTCGACTTTGTTGAAGAATAATACGAAGTCTTTTGTCTTCAGAAAGTTGTTGTTGAGCAGGATCATTTGGAGCAACACTTGCCTCTTTGCCTTTAGCTTTCCTTGCTTTCTTAGGCCTGCGGAGTGGTACTTCTTCTTGTTCTTCTTCAGTGTGGATCAGCTCATCTTCATCATCTTCATCAACAATTTGCATTTTTCCTGAGCGTTTATCTTTAGGAGCAGCTGGTTGACGTTGTGAAACTCGTTTCTTGCGTTTACCTTTTTGCTTCTCTGAGGGTGGTAAATTTGCCCGCTTGAATTGTGCGTCAATGTCTTTAAGCATTTCTTGGTATTTATCACTCTCCTTGATTCCATCATTAATCATCGTGTCAGGTACTAGTGCAGGAAGTAATGCATACTTTGTGGAATTTGTGTCTGCATTCATTGAGAGAATCACATAATCATCATCTTTGGTGTGATTAAAGAACTTCCCGCGAGTGTCAATGGTTGGGTCATTCTTCATAAAATGGTGGATAATGAGCTTGGTGAATCTCGGGAATGGAAGATGCACGGATTTCTTCTTCGTTCCAGTAATCTGATAACAAAATTCTTGCCAGAGAAGAAGTGCATAGTCGACTTTTGATGCAGTATACAATCCCCAAAATAAGTGAGCCTGTGGTGGTCTCATTGCATCGGTGCCCCTAGTTTTACCAGTGAGACACTTGACGATGATGGTGATAATTGCTTTCCAGGGTTGCCCTATGTGTGAGGTGTTAAATTGTGACGGGTTGTTAATTTCACCCTCATAATTCATGGCACGAATGACTCGAAGCACTTCATCATTCTTTGGGTTAGCCACAAATTGTTCTCCTTGTGCCAACCAAGGGAGCTTAAACAATTTCCGAAAAATGCTCAAGTTGAGTACCCTTGGTGTTTTGTTCAGTTCGAAAGATATAGTCTTGTTAGAGAAAGATGCAGTGTTCCAGAATTCATGCATGTAGACTTCGGGAACAGATGCAGTACGTCTGAGTGTGTCTCTGATGGGTGATATGTCTAGGATATCCGTGGCTATTTTAAAAGCAGGTAAAACCGGATCAAAATCATCTTGTAATCTAGAGTTGTTCTCAGCATATGGAAGCCTATTACTGAGCGAGACAAGTTCAAGATCACGGAGTCGTTGTTCTTCCTCGGTGATTGACATTTTCCTGCTTTGATGACATATTCACAAATGATATACACAACATATGTAGATATATTAAATCTATGCCAATTTTAAACACAGGAAAAATATCATTACACAACATTCACACATACATCAGATGAACAAGGTCCTTACATATAGCAATACACTTAGGAAAATGGCATGACTGCCAGTGATAATTTTATTCTAAGGAGATCCCGTCCTAGCCTTAGTTCTTACAATATTTGGATTTCTTGGAGGTCATGACCAACACCTCAGTAGGTTTAGGTTTGATTTCTACTAACACCTCAGTAGGTCTTGGTTTGATTTCAACCAAAACTTCAGTGGGTTTTGATTTAGTTTCAACCACTACGTCAGGAATTGTAGGATTACCCTCAACCCAAAAGATATTGGGCTTGAACAAAGATGAAGCTTTGTCTGCCATGGCCTGGAAACACAAGACATTGATTAAGTAATTTGTATCTCTTTTGTTTACATAGGAATCAACTTATTAAATAAGATGAACTTCTGTAATAAGAAACCGTTCAAGTATTCTTATGAGATAAAAATTAACTTGTTTCAATAACACTTGGTTTCGTTTAAATGGCCCTAAAGAACTTAAACCTAAAGAAGAATTAGTGCAAGCTAGGCCAAACTCATGGTATATCCTAATGCAATAGCATAAACGTAAGAGACCTAATTCCATCAAAATGTAGCAAACCATCGGAATCCTAACCATACCATCGCAATGAAACAATCATCGGAATCCTAGTGAAATAACATCCTATCGCAATATCTAAGGCCATCGCAATCAGTGCATTTCCATCGGAATAACTGGGAAGTCATTGCAATATTACCCATCGCAATACATAGTGCGAAGCCATCGCAATGACACATCGGAATGTGCCATCGCAACATGCCATCGCAATGATCCATCGTAATGGCCATCGCAATGAGCCTATCGCAACGAGCCATCGGAATGACTCATCGCAACGACCCATCGCAATGAACCATCGCAATGACTCATCGCAAAGAGCATCGCAATGAGCCATCGTAATGACTCATCGCAATAGCCCATCGCAAAGAGTCATCGGAATGACTCATCGCAATGACAGCATCGCAATGATGTATCGTAATGTACATCGAAATCCGTGAAAGGGATTCGATCTCAACTTTGACTTCACGATCTGGAATTTTAGGCAATGTTTTAATCGATTCTGAGCAAAACCAATGTGTAATTATGTATCCTTAACAAATCCCAGCACTTAAAATACATATTCATGGCCAAAATCAAGAAACCCTAAAGCGAAAAACGTGATCTGACGTTCCTGTGTTGATACATGAAGAAGTAACAGTTTTAACGAGATTTAAACAAGCCACAGATATATTACCTAGATATTAAGCAGCAAGAAATAAGTTACGACACTCGGGTCAAAATGGAGCTTGAGGTCTTTGACAATGGCGGAAAAAGAGTGTGTTTGTGTGTTTTTTCAATAAAGACGGGAAGGAGGGGGGGTTGTTTTTGACTTGGTCAAAATTGATTCAAGCCCCTACCATTATTGCAAAAGTGCAAAACTGGTCCCCCTATTTAACTTGTTAGTTAAAGTTAAAGTTAAATTTAACTTAACATACAATAAACTTGTTCCCAAACACTAACACAACTACTTGACGCCAAAGTGTTAATGACCTATGCAAGAGATACATAAATCACACAAGGCACACATAGCGTAACTGAAGATGACGGGTAGCTAATATTTTCTGACAATCCTTTTTAATGACCATATTTGTTACCACGAAGAATTAATATTTGCTCCCCCTTAATCCCTGACCCGTTTTCTATTTAAAGAGCAGTAGTCAAAGATATTAAGGACACAACTATTAAATAGGACATTTGCCGGTTAAGTGATTATATAGAACGATTCTGGTGGAAATAAGATTTCTCTTATTTTAAACAAGATAAGTGCACTGAAACGTACACAATTTGTGTTAGACCAAGTTATTAAGTAAAACTTGGCCCCTTACAAGGTTTTAAAGTAAAACCTTTCCCGAGAAACTTAATTCCCGTTGTGAGCCAACGTTTTCAAAAGAAATACGTGACTTTAATACGAAAAGCGGGTTGCAGTCAGAAATAACTACAAGCCATAATGGCATGTTTTAAAACTTGTACAACTTTTATACAGACTCTATTTATGGCGCTGTGTCAATAGTAATCGACATTTCTAAAGCCGTAAATATTACCGTACTAAAAGACATGCCCGAGTTGAAAAGAAAAATATTTTTGGGTTTTCTTGGTTTTATATTTTTTATGGTTTTTTCTTGGTTTTATATATTTTTATGGTTTTTTCTTGGTTTTATCTTTTTGTATTTTGCTTTTGATGGTTTAAGTATGTATGATAATATACAAGATCACGATCAAAGGATACTCGAGAATAGTTTACCAGTACTATTCTTCAGACTCTTCTGCCAACTCCTTAAGTGTCGCTGGTGAAAATGATTTCATGCCTAGCTTTTCGATCAAAAACTCGATGCGTCCTCGATCTAAGGCCTTTGTGAATATATCTGCCAGCTGATACTCAGTGTTGACGAAGTATAGTTCGATCACTCCATTTTCCACTTGCTCCTTGATGAAATGGTAGCGGATGTCAATGTGCTTTGCCCGAGAGTGTTGAACATAGTTGCAGCATAGAGCGATTTCACTTTTGTTATCACAGTACATCGGGATTTTGTTGAATCCAAGACCGTAGTCAGTCAATTGTGATCTCATCCAAAGAACTTGAGCACAACAACCAGACATAGCTATGTATTCAGCCTCAGTACTTGATATCACAGCGCTTTTTTGCCTTTTTGATGCCCAACTGATGAGTCTATCTCCAAGGAGTTGCACACTGCCAGAAGTGCTACGTCTGGTATCTTGACACCCGGCATAATCTGCATCTGCATATGAAATTAATGCAATAGAGGAATCCTTCGGATACCACAGACCACGATTAAGTGTTCCTTTTAGATACCGAAAGATCCTTTTCACAACATGTAAGTGCTTTTCGGTAGGCCGAGCCTGATACCGGGCACACATGCCTATAGCAAATTGCAAATCAGGCCTGCTAGCAGTCAGATAGAGAAGGGTGCCGATCATTCCATGGTAAAGTTTAGGATCGACAACTATCCCTTCCTTATCTTCATCTAACTTGGATCTCTCCACCATTGGAGTATCCACGGGGTCACAGTTTTCAAAGTGATATTTCTTTAAGGATTCAAGAGCAAATTTGGATTGATTAATAAAGATGCCTCTGGGATTCTAAGAAATTTGCAACCCTAAGAAAAATGAAATTTTTCCCATCATCGACATCTTAAAACGTGTGGACATAATTTTCTCAAAACGGTCAGACAAACGTTGATTAGTAGCAGCAAATATTATATCATCAACATAAATTTGTACCAGTATCATGTCGTTGTCCTCCTTGAGAATGAATAATGTGGGGTCCACTTTGCCTTTGGAGAAGCCTTTGGAGATGAGATACGTCGATAAGAGATCATACCACGTGCGTGGAGCCTGTTTCACCCGTAAAGAGCCTTCTTGAGCTTGTACACATGATTAGGATACTCTGAATTGACGAATCCATTCGGCTGGCTTACATAGACATCTTCCCTTAATTCACCATTAAGAAATGCCGTCTTAACATCCATTTGGTAGACGATCATATTCATGTGAGCAGCATAAGCAAGGAATAGTCTAATTGCCTCCAATCGTGCAACAGGAGCAAAGGATTCTTCAAAATCGATACCCAAAGCTTGTTTGTAACCTCTAGCGACCAATCTAGCTTTGTTTTTCAGCACACTACCTAACTCATCGAGCTTAACCTTGTATACCCACAACAGTGTCAGGATTTCAACGTTGTTGGGTAACGGAACTAATTCCCACACTACAAGACGTTGGAATTCATTAAGTTCCTCTTGCATGGCTTCAATCCATGATGATTTGGTCATGGCTTGTTGCCAGTTTTTAGGTTCAGTGTCTGAAAGAAATGCATCAAAATAGCAATATAATGCATGTTCTTGGAGTTGATGGCGTGTTAAGACTGGTCGATCGATGTCACCAATAATATTGCGGATTAGGTGATCCTTTGTCCATTTAGTGTTGTGAGTTTCAACCGTGGTGGTCGGGAGTAAACGATTGCAGGAGCTTCCTCTGAGGTAGACGCACCCGTAGGGTCATCAGGTATATGTGAACCAAAGAAGGGAAGCTCTTGTAAGTGAGCATATTCCAGATCGTGATCATATAGTTCCTCTTCAACATCATTTGGAACGAGTGGGGGTGATGATTCAGGTGTTGTTTGAGAATTGGTGGGAGATGGGACATCATGTTCAAGAGTAACAGTAGATGCCTCGGATAGATTTCCAATATCTTGAGCAACAACTACGGGAATCGGAGCTACTGCTGTAGTTGCTGGAGAATCATTACTCTGTGGATCAAAGAATTCATCAAACATAGGTTGAAATAATTTATCCCACTCGGACCTTGTTGGTGGTAAAAATGATGGAGAAGTAGGATTGTTGGGAATTAATCCGGAACTGATTCTACCGGTTCCCATCTCGTGTAATGCGGGTTCAAAGCTGTGTTGCTCAGAAGCCATTGCTGTCAGCTCATCAAAATCGACATCCAAAGTTTCTACAATCTTGCCAAGACGACGGTTATAAATCCGGTAAGATTTCTTTGCGGGTGAATATCCAATGAAAATTCCAATATCAGCCTTCGGTTGAAGTTTTCCCAAATTTTCACTATTTGTATTTGGGTAGCAGAGTGTACCAAACACATGAAGAAATGAAATATCGGGTTTGTGTCCATGAAGTAGCTCATATGGAGTTTTACCATGACGTTTGCGAATGATTGAGCGGTTTTGGGTATAACATGCGGTTGCCACTGCTTCTGCCCATAAGAATAAAGGAGCATTCGCATAAATCAACATAGTTCGAGCAGCTTCCATAAGTGTACGGTTACGTCTTTCAACGACACCATTTTGTTGTGGAGTGCGAGCCACAGATGTTTCATGAGAAATACCAACCTTTTCATAATAAGTTCGAAGAGTCTGATTAACGAACTCAGTGCCGTTATCAGTCCGAATGCGGCGAACAGTAGCATTACGACGTACTTGGATCATCTTTAAGAAAGTAATGATATACTCTGGTGCTTGATCCTTAGATGCTAAAAACTTTACCCATGTAAACCTTGAGAAATCATCCACTATGACGAGAATGTATTTTCTCCCACTCACATTTGCTGTACGCATTGGCCCGCAAAGATCCATGTGCAAAAGATACAGTGGTTCTTGATTGGTGTCTTCTGCTTTAGGTTTGTAAGATTTCTTGGTGCTTTTCCCCAATGTACACGCGGAACATAAATGATCCTTGTCGAACTTAAGTTTCGGAAGACCACGAACAAGTTCGTTTCTAGCCAAATGGTTAATAGCATCAAAGTTAAGATGAGATAACCGTCGATGCCACAACCATGACTTGGTCTTAGATGCTTTGGAGAGTAGGCAGACAGGAGAGGCGGCCATCATGTTTTGAATAGACAAAGTATAGAGATTATCCCCTCGAGAACCCTTTAACAAATCATTTCCCGCAAGATCGCGAATGAAGCAAGTATGTTGTCGAAAGGCCACTTCAAGGTTAGAATCGCAGAATTGTCCTACTGAGAATAGATTGTGACCAGTCCCTCCACATAGTAAACCCTTGAAATCGTGACATTCCCAATTTGGTATTCACCATAACCCATAATCTTTGCAATATGGTCGTTGCCGAATTTTACCGTTCCTAGAAACTTGCTGACGAAATTTTTGAGCATCGAGCGGTCTCCAGTCATATGTTTGGAGCACCCCGAGTCCAAATACCAAAGAATAATTTGGAGACCTGAAAATTTTACCAAACACAGACGATGTATCGGATTCTAATTGTTCTTCTGAGTTAGCAGGTACAGATACAGTTATCTTAGATTTGCTATTAGATGAAACTTTAGGTTTCCAGATTTTCTTACTAGTGACTGGCTTAAATTCTAGTTGTCTAGTATTCTTAGGTACTTTTTGACTGGGGACATTACCACTGGTAGGCACATTAGTGGGGGCAGACCTAGTGAAAGGGCGCTTTTTCCATTTCTTAGTGCTAGTGTTCCTATTTAAAGGACGCTTAGACCTAAATTTCGTGCATGTGATCCTAGTTAAAGGGCACGTAGTTCCATTTGCAGTAAAGGTCCTACCAGTGGGTTTCCATTGCCACCCAACTTGGGTAAATTTCTTCCCTGTTGGAGTCCATTCAAGATTGTTCTTAATAGCATGCATTTCATTCACATGATCAACAAGGCATAAATCATGATGCCGAGAAAACATGCATTCATTACAATTCCAACATTTCGCATTAGAATTCACATTTTGCTTAGGTTTCCACTCATAAAGAGGACCTTTTGTCTTAGCTACATGATTCTTTTTATTTAAAACTGAAATAACATTCCTAGGGTGCACTTCTACTTTCTTCTTCGCAGTCCTATTAGTGGAAGGCTTGATCCTATCTTTCTTTCCTCGAGATCCTTTAGCCTTAGTGGACACAGTTACTCCTGTAGAAGACAAGGGAACATTAGTTACAGATTTTAAAGGTGCCGTAATTGTTGGTGCCAGTGATGGTTTTGCTCCTGGGGTCTTATTGAATGGAGTTACAGCAATGGGTCGATTAGTGAGTAGTGCAGAACCCGGTTTTCCTATGTATTGTAAATATGCTAAGCAATATTGAACACGCTTAATATATTCATGAGCTGAATAGTAGTAACTGCTTGAGGGATCTAACGCATACAAATCATCTAAAATATCCCTAACCAGATCTACGTGCTTAGTTGCATTCCTCATATAATCATCGTAGGTAACCTGGTTTTTCTTATGGAGCGGGTTCTTATAAAGCACTACTGACTTGGTTGTTGGAGCACTAGAGGACGGTGCAGAGTTGCTAGCTAAGTTATTAACAACTTCTTGTCGGGTGAGAAGAAGTGTCTCCTTTAACTCGGCCAAAACCATGTTTTTGTCTATGAGCTGAATTTTTAGGTCAGAGGTTTCCTCACATTTCTTGTTCAGTTTGTCAATTAAAGACCTTCGCTCTGTCGCATTAAACGCGAGGTGTTCTTCTATTGAACCAGAAATTTGTGAGTCTCCCTGCCTTACTTGTTCACGCTCTCCTAGTATAGAATTAATTCTATTTTCTAGGACATGATTCTTAGCCTCTGCAGCCTCTAGTTCCGTTTTTGTTTCTACTAATTCTCTCTTAAGTCTCATCATCTCTTCTTCTAAATTTTGAACCATCTGAATCATCTTGTCACTTGTCTCAACGGAGTTTCCACCATCATTTAGTTTTGAAAGAGTTTCATTTTTAGATTGATTCTCAATTTCAAGAGATATAGAATGTTGTTGAAGCTCGTTAAAACTTTTTGAAAGTGTATTATAAGAATCTTGAAGCTTTAAAAATTCAGCGTTGGATTCATGACAAGAATGATTTTCTACAGTATTCACTTTTTCAACAGTATTCACAGATTCATGCACATCATCACAAATATTCACAATAGATGAGATTTCATGAGTATATTGAATAGTAACAACTTGCATCACTTCGAGAGACACCATATGTTCTAAAAAGCGGTCATATTCTGATAAGATCTTTTCCTTTTCAATTAAGTGTTGTTCATAAGCATCATCCATTTTATTGAAAACTTTTTGAACTTCACCAATTTCAAAACTTAAATTACACGCTAGATCATAGACTCCTTGTTTAATATGGTTCACAAACGAAACGATCGCTTCTTCAAACACCGTTTTCATGTGTTCGAATGCCCATTCTCCAGCGGTTTGAGCCGTTGAAGTCGTACATTCCAAGATGACCTTGTCAAAATCGGTAAGGTATTGCCCAATCTCTTCAATGCTGAGCTTTACCGTACTAACCGGGGGAAGATTCTTAGGAATTTCCTTTGGTTTGTCCGAGTTGACAAGTGTAGGAATTATACTAAGGCATTCTCTAGTCGGCATGAAAGTGGATGTTTGGAGAGTTCTCTTTTTCATATTAAAACGAATTCTAAGATCTATTGTGGCATTTTTTGCATTCATTGAAGCATAATCATATTCAGGATATGTCGAAAGTAATTTTAACTACTTTTCATCATATGGTGTCATGGAATCACTTGAGAATACTATCGGATCTAATACCAAACCTAACTTTGTTGCATCATACAATCGTGGGTTGTGGTTAAGTGCTTGCTTTGCATAACCCGGGTTAGGTGGTAAGTCTATGAGACGCGATAGGTTGAACTCTTTAAATGATGCATGAAATAAGTGTACTAGATGTGAAGCAGCATATTGTTTTAAAAGTTTAAGTTCCGTTTCTTTTATTCTGTTAGACGTCTTAATTTCCATTTCAAGCTGTTTGGACTCAAGAATTTCAAAATCCGTTTGAAGTTGTTGAAAATTAGTAACGACTGACTCTTTTTCTTTAAGCTCATTCGAAAGATTTGCTCTTAAACTTTCAATTTCAAGCAGATTGTCCATTGGAACTTTCCTAAACCTATCAAATTCAGGATTGGTTAAGGTAGTGGACACAGGAGTCATTTCTAAGGTTTTAACCTTGTCCTTATGCAAAGCAAGCTCAGCAGATAAAGTCTGATTAGCATTAAGGGTTTCAAGGACTGCATTATTCATTTAGCTAAGCAATGATGCAGGGACCATAACCAAATCAGGTTGAGCAGACGAATTAATAGTCGTAGGAGCTCCCGGTTGTGGTTCACTCAAAATCTGAGGACTTGCAATGTTATTGCTATCATTGTTTGTCTCATCGATTGAATTACTAACCACCGGAGGCTGTTCCGAATACTCAGACATTTGCTCAACTTGATAAGGTACAATGCTAGTATCTGTAGCAGTATTTGGTACCTCAGCAATGGTATCAGTCCCATAGAGTGAAAGATTTTCCATAAGAGCTGCTTTGGCGGTGTTAAAATCATCAAAATCCGAGTCATATGCATCCAAATCATCACACTGATAAGCACCATTGTTGGTGATGACTGTTGTGAGACGATCAGTTTCCGCTACTCCTGGATCTGCAAGGAATGCCAATTCTTCTTCATCAAGCTCACGACCTTGGGCTTGAGCATTCACCAGGTAAATCTTCTCCTTAAACCATGTGTCGTCCCTTCTCCTCTTAGGTTGCTTGCATTCTCGGGCCATGTGCCCTTCCCCTTTGCAGTTGTAGCAAATAACCACCTTCATTTTACCAGTGCAGTTAGCCCTTGTAGCAGTAGTATTGGATGAACGTGCACCAGCAGTAGACGAATTTGATCTCCCTTGAAGTGGTTGCACCATGACCCAACCGTCCTGAATTGTTGCCTGTTGTCGAGAGTTAGACGAGTTCCTTAACTGATTGTTAGTTGGTGCTGAACCTCGGTAACCTCTTTGTTCAAAGTTTGACTTAAAAATGCAGACAACAGAGCTAGGATTTCAGTAGGGCTATCTCCTTGTTTAAATTTAGGGACAGGGATGTCATCTTCACGGTATAATGCTGATGCTGGTTGAGCAACAAACTGATTGGTTGGAACACTTTCTTGATGTGAGTAATGATGTTGAGGAGCCTCGAGTTGTGGATAGGTACTAACAGGGTTGGTGGGAGGTTGATACGGTGAATACTGGTGTGAAGCATAAGGTGATGGGTGTGAATCTCCTTGTGATGATGATGTTGCTGGTTGGTGATAAGATGTTGGTGGCGGTGGCAGAATCGAGTACTGTGGAAAGCTTGGTGTTTGATACACAGGTTGATATGAAGATTTGTGTCCTAAAGCAAGCTGAGAGTTGTGATATGATAGTGTAGGATGATTTGCCAATAATGCCATTGGTTCATGTTAAGGTCCTTGAGAGATTCGGTTTTGGATCACATGCTTCTCATGTTGTTGTAAGAAAGCATAGAGTTGATCTAAATTGGACTTGTGTAGATCACGAATCATTTTGACATCCGTCACATATTGACTCCATTCAGGGGGTAGTGTGTTCAAAAACTTGGTGTTTAACTGAAATTGTTCAATCCTTAGATTATAGACATTCATGTCATTCATCAGAGTGGTAAAACGCCAGTAAAAATCATGAAGAGTTTCCCCTGGAATGTATTGGAATCTATCAAACAAATCATATAATTGACATTCTCGTTCTTGCTTAGTGAGAGATGTCCCTTGTAGCAAAACCGCAAGTCGATCCCAAAGATCCTTGGCCACTTTATGTTCACTCACCATTCTGAAGATATCGGGTGGAAGGGCTTGAAGAATTGTCTGAACAGCCCCTTTCATCGGCATCTGCAATGAGTTTGTTGGCATCGGTTAACTCATGATACTGCCTTGGCCTTGTCACATTGTTGACGGTAACCTCTCCCCAATCTAATGGACCTTTGTCAATTGATTCTAGCATAAGTCGACCACTTTGTTTGCCCATGATGTACGTTCTCATTCGACTTTGCCATGATTCAAATAAATCTTTGATGAGCAAAGGCGGGCGAGTATCAGTACCCGAAATGATCGATATATCGGTGAGTGAAGTCATAGTTGGCATAAATGAATGTGAATTCATTTTGTGATCCCTTGAAAAAGATTATCAAAGATGATCGAACAATGAAATAAAGTTATGAGTTTTTTTGTGTTGTTAACTAAAAGATATTGTTATCTTGTTGTAGTGTTAGCTTTTGAACGTTTCCAAATTACCAAATTAAATGCCAAATAGAAGAAAATCCACTAAGTATCTAAAACAAGTTCTGTCGCAATGTTCGTTCTGTCGGAATACCTAGATCGGAAAATCTTACTATCGGAATGCCTAGATCGTAATGCAAAGCTATCGAAATGATTCAGATCGCAAAGTGCTATCGGAATAACTCAGATCGTAATGCTTTAGATCGCAATGTAACCTTGTAGCAATGATGATGGTATCGGAATGCCTAGATCGCAATGCAATGTCTATCAGAATGCTTCAGATCGCAATAGCTATCGGAATGATTCAGATCGCAAAGTGGCTGACAAAATTTAAGCAGAGTAACGACTTAACAAACCTTCGTTATACCCGTCGGAATCTCAGATCGCAATAGCTATCGGAATGATTCAGATCGGAATAAGTGATAAAAATCCAACGATCGCAATGTAGAACCAAACCCTTTCCGATGGTAAGGTTATTGCGATGGAAGCCCAAGTACAATTTGTACTTTCCGATGGATGTTTCTGCTAGAATTTCGGAATGAAGAACACAACCTTTTTTTTGCACTTTTGATCCAAGAAAACTGATGTTTTAATGAAAACCAAGTTACCAAAAACACGTTGAAGCACAAATCCCTATGTTACACTACCTAATACTACGATCAAACCAAAAAAAAAAATTGAAGATTTTGGCAAAAACCAATTTGTACTCTACGAATTGTTAAGAAAACAATACTCAACACAAAAACAAATCTTTATCTCATCCCATGCTATTGATACCAATTGTAGAAATGCTAAAACGGATCCGGTGGTCTAATGTGGTGGTAGATGGTGGTGGAAGCCATTGTTGGCTTAGAGAGAGAGAGAGAGAGAGAGAGAGGTTGAATGTGTGTGAAAAGATAAGTAAAATGAATAAAGTGAAATGTGACACAACCAACACCCCTCCTTGGAAGCTAAGGAGGGGTATATATAGTCACACACGATATGCTTAACAGTACAAGAACCTAGTCTAGTCTAAACGTGTGTGACTATGATAACTAATGGGAATTCTTAAATGTCGTCACATAAAGTGAGTTTCCAACACATTATTTATACTACCACGTTAGATTTTGTAACACTTATATACTGACACGCTAATATTTTAAATCATCCGTATGAACGCATTCTTATTACTCAAATGACACACTAATGTTTTAATTCATACGTATGAACCCAATCTTATTACTCAAATGATACGTATTATATACATCAACTAAAAATGATTTGTATTTAAAAAAACTAACTGAAAAAAACTCGAGTGATACGTGTAAAAAAACACATGATTAATTAAAAAAACCGAGTGACCCGTATTAAAAAAATACACGATCAAATAATACGTATCCAAAAAATATACGACCAAATGAAACGTATTCAAAAAAATACACGATTAATTAAAAAACCTAGTGACACGTATTAAAAAAATACACGACTAAACTATACGTATTCGAAAAATACACGACCAAATGATACATATCCGAAAAGTACATGACCAAATGATACGTATTCGAAAAATACACGACCAAATGATACGTATCTGAAAAATGAAGGATCAAATGATACGTATCCAAAAAATACACGATCAAATGATATGTATCCGAAAAATACACGACCAAATGATACGTGTCCGAAAAATACACAAACAAATTACACGTATATGAAAAAAATAAACAACCAAAATAAAAAATTATAGGACCAATGAAATTAAGCACAAACTTATACATAACTACAATTAGATGATGCAACATTATAAACTAGGTAAGGAAGAAAAAAAGTTGATACATCTTTATAAAACTTAGATCACTAAAAGAACATAGTACAAAGTAAAAAAATCAAATTGAAATCTTGGGCTTATTAGAAACGAATCATCCAATTGATATATCAAGAATTCAAGATCAATATATATTTAATTGGTATAGATATTTTTTTATTACAGATCCAAACAAATAATATATAAAAAGGTTGTAGTCATAAAAACAATAAGAAGGTTGACACATTTAAATGTATCATTAAAAAATTCAAAAAAATTTAATGTATCACTAAAAGTTTGTAGTCATAAAAACGATAAAAAGGTTGACACATTTAAATGTATCATAAAAAAATTCAAAATTTTTTAATGTTTCACTAAAAGTTTATTAACACATTTATTTTCATGATACATTTCAAGTGACACATTAAAAAAAATACACAATCAAATAATAAAGACTCAAATGATACGCATCCGAAAAATACACAACCAACTTAAAAGATAAAGTGATACGAATCTTATTAAATACACAACAAAAAAACCCAAAGTGATACGTATCCGAAAAAATACCCAACTAACTAAATGGACCAAAATAATAGATATAAAAAAAAAACTCAAATGCTACGTATCCGAAAAATACACAACTAATTAAAAATCTCAAATACTACGTATTCAAAATAATGCATAAAACAACAATTAAAATGATGCATAACAAAATATAGTGATTAAAATGATGCATAACCGATATACCACGTAGTATGTGTCTAGAAAAATACCAAAACATTCGGTACACCACGTCACTTAGTATAATAATATATGTTAATTATAAAAAATGCATCAAAGATAAACAAAAGTGACCAACTTACCAATTACATTACGTCATTATTTATTCTATATGTCCTCATGCCAGAAACGAAGTTTTAAATGAAAATCGTTTATTTATAATAATAAATTGTTTGATAGTTAGGTGTTAATGTGTTATGATAATTAAGAAGTGGGCTAAATTCCTAGACTACCCTTTTAGTACTTTTATTATCTTATTTAAAGATTAAATACAAGACATCCACGTATCAATATATAATTGGTTCCTACCGTTTTTATTTTAAGACTAGTTCTTACATGAACGCAAATCTCTCTCTCTCTCTATATATATATATATATATATATATATATATATATATAAATACATATATATATATATAAATACATATATATATATATATATATATATTTATATATATGTATACATATGTATATATATATGTATATATATATATATATATATATATATATATATATATATATATATATATATATATATATATATATATATATATGTATATATATATATATATGTATATATATATATATATATATATATATATATATATATATATATATATATATATATATATATATATATATATATATATATATATATATATATATATATATATATATATATATATATATATATATATATATATATATATATATATATATATATATATATATATATATATATATATATATATATATACATATATATATATATATATATATATATATATATATATATACATATATTTTTGTAGGATTTTGTATTTAAGGCATTGTTTCACTATCCTTCCTTATATATTTTTATAGGATTTTGTATTTAAGGCATCATTTATAATTCCTATTTTCTTTTTGAATCATTTATGGAAACCTTTTTAATGAATTACATGTGTCATTTTCATAGAATTTTGTATTTAAGGCATTGTTTCATCATCCTTCCTATATAAGGGTTTTTGTTATTTGTTTTTTGTTTTATATATATATATATATATATATATATATATATATATATATATATATATATATATATATATATCAACATATATATATATATATATATATATATATATATATATATATATATATATATATATATATATATATATATATATATATATATATATATATATATATATATATATATATATATATATATATATATATATATATATATATATATATATATATATATATATATATTATATATATATATATATATATATATATATATATATATATATATATATATATATATATATATATATATGTATATTGGATACCAGTGATAGCTGGACGGCTAGGCTGCGAACCTCTCTGGT
Source organism: Glebionis coronaria (assembly GCA_025667525.1). Lineage (NCBI taxonomy): Eukaryota > Viridiplantae > Streptophyta > Magnoliopsida > Asterales > Asteraceae > Glebionis > Glebionis coronaria. Next base: position 373,270 of record JANFOE010001483.1, on the reverse strand, counting down.
TCTGGTCCCTACCGTTTCCATGGTTCCTGGTAGAAGTTTGCTAAAGTGTCAGAATATGAGTCATAACATAAAACATAAGGAATTTCGTAAGTATTAGGACCTGCTGTTGCTGGATTGCCCGGCGTTGTTACGGTAATTGTCATTACCGCCACACCTATCCGTAGCAGAACGGTCGTTAGTCTGACCGTTTCCCTTGGGCTGATGAGGCTGCTGCTGAGTAGCCGACTGAGACCGGTCCCCAGTTTTCTTCCTGGAATATACATTTAAAGAGATGAATAATTGGCATATGGAAAGCGTACGGATTGGTCACCGCTTGAATACGAAGGTTTACCTCTTGTCGGGTCTTTCAGCTTCCCCGAACTCATCCCTCTCCTGCAGCATCTCCAGTTTCCGTGTTGCATCGGCCACTTGTGCTACAATATTGAACGTAGCACACACCAGATTGTTTGCGACCGATGTGCGAAGAGCCCATCTGAAGTGATGTGCCTGCTCTTCCGGAGTATCTGCTGCCGCACCAAGGAAACCAGCCAAGCGAAGAAAGCGCTGCATAAACTCGTTGCTATTCTCCCCAGCTCTCTGACGGATCCCATGGTACTCTCTCTTGAGCTTGTCCTGCTCAGCCTTGGGAAAGAACTGCTCCATCACCCTGTCCTTGAACTGAGCCCAAGTCAAACCAGCAACCCACTCATCACCACCTTCAGATTGCATCAAAGCTAACCACCAGTTGAGTACATCGCCTTCGAACCGATAGCATGCCAACCTTGCCTTGTATGCGGGGTCACAGCCCATAGCGTTGAAGATCTTCTCGATGTGAGCCAACCAGCTTTCAGCATCGCTGGGGCTATCTGTCTTCTCAAAAGCTCGAGGGCGGAGCTTGTTGAATCTCTCCAGCCATACTGCTAATGTCACTGGAGGAGGAGGAGGTGGCTGATTGTGCTGCCGCTGATTGTTGGCAGCTTGAACTTCAGCCCGGATGTCATTCCTCAGTTGAGGAAGCAAGGCTTGCATGGCAGCCTGAATTGCAGCATTGAGCTGCTCCTGTTCGCGTGTGAAAACCATCTGACAGTATAACATAAAACATATGATTAAACAGTTCAAAACATAAAATATAAATTATATACATGAAAAAAAAATTTATACTAAAATTTCACGAGAAAAATTTTATACAAGAAAATTTTTGTGTATCAATGCATGATGCAGTTTTATGAAAACTTTGTATGCTCGAGAGTGAACGCCTCTTGTCAGTTCACTCAAAACAAAAGACATATCGAGGGGACGCCTATGGGTCGGTCCCAAATCTAAAAGTTTCGATAAAACACATGCGACTAACTAGGGCCAGTCCTGTACCAACCATTACTTAGTCAAAAACCCTGTAACAATGACATATATATGTATGCTTAAAAATGATGAATGCATGAAAACAACTGTCATTTCTAGGAAGACCGTAGTGATTACCCACTAATCACAGGTCATATTTGAGAGCCTACAGGTCGAAGCCTTGGCTCTGATACCATAATTGTAACACCCCATTTTGGAAATGGAAATATCACAGTAATTATGGCGTGTCATCAAAGCATAGAAGGTAAAATGTCTAAACATTACTTGACCATATAAAGGAAAATACCGGAATCAAACATCGGTAGTCCAAAAGTAAAGCTCATCACACACAAACATAGTATAGTAAGGAAAAAGGACGAAACAATGTCCAAAGCATAAGTATCATAAAGAAAGGAATGCATAATGTAAAGAAGGCTAGACAGCTTCCAGTCCATATGCACGTACTCTTAGTGTCTACGAGCGTCCCTGAGTACCTGCCGTTTTGGGAACATAGAAAAGGAAGTCGGCTGAGCAATACGCTCAGTGCACGATGTACAATAAAGCATGAATAGGATAAGCATATAACATAATAACAGCAGAAGAAACTAAGTCCCGAGTAACCTGGTTAAGTCTTAATAAAACTGGTTTGTTGAAAAAGGCGTAAAAGAGTGCACCCGCCCCCACGACAATGCCTTGCTGAACAGTTGCTTGTAGTATGTTGGTGACTTTATTTTATTAGAGACTAGAATACAAGATGTAACCAATACAACAAATTCCAAATACAACAAAAGTTCCGACCTTGGTTGCATTAAGAGCATCCTCTACTCTGAGTTTCTTTTCTTTAAGTTCTATCTCTGTTTGTGCTCCAAACTGTAAACAATATTAAGTTGAGAAATCGACAAGTAACCAAAATAATGTCAAGAACAACAAGTATAAACGTTACTTGAATAACAGCAACACCACGAGATAGTTTGGCAATTCGTTCATTTAGTTTTTCTCTTTCATAGTCTTGTTCTGTGACGTGTAACATCAACCAAGATAGTTGTCACAAAACTGAGTGAAGATACCATTATAGATGTCTTAGACAAGGCATATATATAAATGCACCTCAAGTTGGTTTTTGATTTGAGTAACCCGTTTGCTTATTAATTCCTGAGTGCTTCCATCAGCAACAATTGTGGTAGTATCCTTAGTAAGTACCACCTTGGCAGCGAATCCCAATACCTCACTTCCGACATTCTCAAGGGTTAACCCAACCTCATCTCTGATCACAGTTCCTGAAAGAGTCAATACAAGTCACAAAGTGCAGGGTCATGAAACATTTTTTATAACCCTTTGGTTTTCTATATATAATGATTAGTGTGTCAAATATCTTTTCTCGCAAAATTGATTTAGAAAGTTGTGGAAAGTTAAGATACCTATTCTGTCCATTTTCTTGTTACCTATTTGACCCGTTAAACTTAATCACTTGTATCGACTCTATCAAAGCAGATGGATCGAAGCCTACTATATCACACGTTTATGAATAAAAGAAAACCAACAAAAATCCAGTAAGAACCGCGATATCATCAAGATATTGACTTTTCCATTCACCAAATCCAGGGGCCTTAATGCAGCAATCATTAGAATCTACAACAGCTAGGATGTGCTCCTGGTTCTATATATTTACATAAGCTATATGAAAACAGCAGTTAACATAAAAAGGAGTCATTATAATAAGATCCTACAAGTAAATAACAATAAGAGAAATTGAATGTCAACTTTCAATCCCCTTACCTGCTCTGTACTATTTTCATACCGATGTTTTCTTTCGATTGTCGTCTGCAAAAAACAACCACCATCTCTCGGCCCTGGTATTTTGCTTCGGCAACATCAGTAGGTTCTATATATTGAACAAATCCAAACGCTCTTGGCACCATGGACGAAAAATTGAAAACAAAAATATATTATTAAAATGTAATAGTGAAAAAGCAAGTTAAGTTAAGCTGATTTTATCCAAGGGCTGCTTGTACTACTAAAGAATTTATTGTGGAAGTCGATTCTATATGCAATTTCAAACAACCATATTATGTAAAAGAAAAACAAGCAATCAATTCACAATATTATGGAACGCCGCCACAAACGGAAATTTTTACATTAAAGAAGCTATGATAGCGAAACTACAAACATGTAACTAACTCGTTTTCGATTATAAAGTCCACAAACGGATGCCCTAAATATAACATAAAGATGCCCTAATAACAGTTCTTCCAACATATGTGTCACCTTATTCATCCACGGTATCGCCTACAGTTCTCTAATAACAGACGGTCGTTCAGTGATACTGATTTCCAACGACCCTACTTTCAGAATTAAGTTTAGACGTTTAATTACTGGCAGGGCACATGGTGACCAACACCCCATCTGAAACAGATGCCATTAAATCATACAAACAAATGCCTTACATTAGAAAAACTATTTTAAACAAATACCCTAATCGGACCAACAGGGTTATGCTCTAATAGTATTCTATAGCTCCAACATATGCGTAGCCTGTAGAAACTAGTTGCTACCCAGTCACCATCACCACATAAACAACACTCAAATTTATCAAAAATTGAATCATTTTCATATAAGTCACGTAGCTAGAGATTGACAAATGCAAAATATTCATAAGGATATCCGAGAAAACTTAAAAGGTAGCAGTGCAACGTTTGGTAACAGAAAGAAAGAAGGCATACCCTGGGTCTTAAATATTCGTGAACCTGAAATGTTAAAACTGGGTCAGAGTCCATTTTGATGTGCTATAACTGCAGAAACAATATGCCAATATAGCTCATCGCAAAATAAAGATTTAAATGGGGTATGAGGTCATTCGAATCATGTTTAGATTTATGTGTACCTTTGATAATAATAGAAGCATGCTAAATTAGGAGACCCACTCATACAAGAAAAACATACATCAACATATTATCAGTTGAATGGACAGACACACGTATTTCTCAGAACCAAACACGGATACTTAAATTCGACACATCCCTAAACGAATGTCTTCTCTTGGGCGGAGGAGGTTAGTCACGGCTGTGGGATAATGATCCAGAACGGAAAGGAGGTTGAGATCGGGGGTGCCGTTATGGTGAAGAGTAATGACAAGGAGGTTAACGCCTGCGCGCTCATTATATCTACCCCTATTTATGCATTTACCTAAGTTGTATGAAAACATCAATCAACATCAAACAAAACCCAGTATAATAAGATCGCACAGGTAAAGAACATTTAAGAGAACTTGTATATCGATTTTCAATATTACCTCCTCTCAATAATTTTCATATCAGATTGTTTCTTTTGATTTCCCTCTGCTATAACAACAGTCATCCCTTATGTACCCGACCGTCCATCTAGTATTTTGCTTCTGCGGCATTAGCAGGTTCTACATACTAAACAAATTCATACCCCATTGACTCCCAGCACAAATAATTTAAAGAGAGAATTGCATAAATCGTCCTTAAGGTTTGGTCATTTTGCAGATTTCGTCCCAAATATTTTGAAAGTGCTGATATCGTCCCAAAATCAAATATACATACTGATGCCCGAAACAGTTCTGAATTGATGCCCGAAACCGTTCCGAACTGATGCCTGGAACAGTTCTGAACTGATGCCCGAAATAGTTCTGAACTGATGCCCGAAACATTTCTGAACTGATGCCCGGAACGGTTCTAAACTGATGCCAGAAAACAATTCTAAACTGATGCATATACAAGTTATATTCAGTTTACGATGTAGGTGTTTTATGAGTTACTATTTCGATTTTTTTACTGTATGGGGACATATAGCAAAACCTTTTCAAAAATAGTATACCCATACAAGTGGTTAGGTACTGCTCCAATAAAAAAATGACATGGAAATGACTCCCTAAAAAGGGAAGTCTACATATAAGACCATGAGTCTTAAATACGCCAAATATGCATTTTTCCGTATTTTCGGTTAAACCCAATAACCCACCCAAAACCAAATAATTGAAAACCCATTAATAAAGTCGGTGAAAGAAGATAGAAATCATGTCTGTTATTTTCGGCAAACAATAAATACTACTAGCTTATTTTCAAAAAACTATAATTACCAGCTTATTGTTTGTATGCAAACTGTAATTACATAGTAATATCAGTATTCACAACTTACAACACCAGGTAAAACTCATGGGTCGTCATTTATGCTTATAAACGAAAAAAATGAAATGATGCACTAATACATTCTTAAAAGGATTCCCTAATATTCTCGATGATGAACTAAACATATAAATGGATGTGCTACTAAGATCAATAACGCACTAAACATACAAACGAATGCACAAATGACAGACTTTTTACACAGATTCACTCAAATGTCATTTGATTCTTTAATCATACACTATGTATGCCCATAATTTTCATGTGATGTTTAAATCCTTAACTTGTAACTTGATGCTCTATTAATCAGAATTTTGTACACCTTTTTAAAGAAGATACTCAAATCCAAGCAGATTACTTGTTTGACTCCTAGCTGTGACACTTAAATCTATTACTTCCTTCACTGACACTTCAGTCCAATTACCCATACCTATATTCCAATGCTAACTTTTATGCTACAGATTAAATCAAGAAATAAGATCAACTATACGCAGCTTAAACCTATTGCCAAACACTGGTTATGGTCGATAAACACAAATGATAGCTGCTACAACAGAACTATTAAATAACTGAGGTAAAATGAATAACAAACTAAGTGAATTCATCAAAACAAGCAAATTACATGTGAGAATTGAACCATAAAATCATCAGCTAGCTAAACAAAAGATGGCAGAATCGAAAAGGTTATAACCTGTGTCATCCAGGCCAGATTGTTGTCGAAGTTAAGCTACCTGCTACTCTATCTGATCCACCAATCTACACCAGCTTATTCCCATATAAAAGCCAACTGTTCAATACTCCAAAGCTACAAATCGAAATGCAACCAACTGTATTTCTATGATCAAATCGAGCATAAAAAAACATAAAAATAAAAAAATATATAGTTTAATACTTACGGATTGCTCAAGTTATCTTGTTCGATTTCAGATCATCGGAAAATGGCTTAATTTTGTTCGATACACAATAGGTCGGAGTAATTTATTTTGTGTCATTATTGTGATAATCTGATTTTGATAGGATCTGATCTAATTTGGTCAATTCTTGATAGGATTTGATATGATTTTGATTAGGTCTTTACTGGATTTGATTTTCTTTTGATCAGTTCTTCATAGTATTTGATCGGAGATGATAACGAAGGTGTGGGTTTTTTAGATTGAATTTATTATTCGATGATATGCATCACAAGTTCCGCCTTTTTTGTTATTTTTACTTTATACCCTTGAAGTTTGAGACGTTTTCAAAATCTACCACGTATTTTGTTTTCTAAGTTTTCTACGAATGAAAGGTTTTCTCTAGAACCCATCCCTATATATATATATATATATATATATATATATATATATATATATATATATATATATATATATATATATATATATATATATATATATATATATATATATATATATATATATATATATATATATATATATATATATATACTAGCCTTTAGACCCGTCCAGTGGACGGGCTAGCTTTAAGTATATATATATTTTAATGAAAATTGAGTTTATGTGTGTTTGTATTAGAAGTTTAGTATATGTACTATTAGTTATGGCATTGATATTTTAATAATGTAGAATAGAATAGACAAAAATAGCGTAGTTTAAGATATTTTTTTTATTTAAGAATATTATGAGCTAATTGAATTTGCATACGTTAATGGTATGAATAAGTTTGTTACATTAAATTTTTTTTAGAATTTTAATAATATTGTATAAATATTTTATGTATTTTTGAATTTGATGAGGTAATAAATTTTGTATATGTTAATGTTATGAATAACGTTTTTACATTAATTTTTTATGAAATTAATATTATTGTTGTGCATTTTTATAGAATTTTGTATTTAATTCATTGTTTCACAATCCTTCCTTATATATATTTATAGAATTGTGTTTATGGCATCATTTGTAAGTCCTATATATATTTTTATAGAATTTTGTATTTAAGGCATCATTTGTAATTCCTATTTTATTTTTGAAGCATTTTATGGAATCATTTTTATAGAATTTTATATTTAAGACATTGTTTCACCATCCTTCCATATATATTTTTATATAATTTTGTATTTAAGGCATCATTTATAATTCCTATATATATATTTTTATAGAATTTTGTATTTAAGGCATCATTTGTAATTCCTATTTTATTTTTGAAGCATTTTATGGAATCATTTTTATAGAATTTTGTATTTTAGGCATTGTTTCACCATCCTTCTATATATATTCTTATAGAATTTTGTATTTAAGGCATCATTTATAATTCCTATATATATTTTTATATAATTTTGTATTTAAGTCATCATTTGTAATTCCTATTTTATTTTTGAAGCATTTTATGAAATCATTTTTATAGAATTTTGTATTTAAGGCATTATTTCACCATCCGTCCTTATATATTTTTATTGAATTTTGTATTTAAGGCATCATTTGTGATTCCTATATATATTTTTATAGAATTTTGAATTTAAGGCATCACATGTAATTCCTAATTTATTTTTGAAGTATTTTATGGAATCATTTTTATAGAATTTTGTATTAAGAGTCCGGTTATTAAAGAACCTTGTATTTTGGTGGAAACCAAGGGCTCAATCTGGACCATCCATTTGGGAGGGACCAGATCAAAGGATAAAAAACACAGAGGGACCAAAACTGTTAACTTTGTAATACTAGGCTTTTAACACCTAGTATGAAAGTTCGTTGAACCGATCTTTTCGAATTGACTATTGGTCTAGAGTGCGACTCAATTGTCTTTTGGTGAATCAAGAGAATGGTTTGGTTTGGTTATCTAGTTTTAAGAGCAAGTATGAAAATTGTCGTTGAGTAAAGTAGAAGCTTTGACAAAATTAAACTTAAAGTTAATTAGGAAAATACTTGAAACTTAAAACTTTGAAAAACTTTAAAACTTAAAATCTTAGTTAATCGGAATAAAGCAATTCATGTCCATCGGAATACACCAAAATCACAACCACCAGAATATCACTAAAATAAGCCATCGGAATAATCAATACAAAGGTCCATCGGAATGCAAAAACAAAATACCCATCGGAATGTTTTCAGATCGCAAAGATCCAGATCGGAATGTTGTAAAAACTACTGTCGCAATGTGAATCTTTCGCAATGTCGCTGTCAAGAAATGGGCAGCACTTCGTCTTAGCAAAGACCTTGATCCCGTCGGAATGTGCGATCGCAATGAGCGATCGCAATCCAGATCAGAATAAGGGGGAAATGACAACCTGATCGCAAAGTAAAACCCTAATGGGTTATTGCGATCAAAACTATTACACCCGTCGGAATGTGCAAAAACCCCAAAATTGCGATGGAGGGTAACTTAATCCGAAATTGGTGGCAAGTTTTAAAACTCAATAAGCTGATACAATAAGCTATTCTACCGAACCTTAAACAATTCAAAAAGCTTAAATTTGATAACTTCTAAAACGTAAAAGATTACAAACTTTATGGAATGACTTTTAAAATGACTAAAACCTTGGTGAAATCCGAAAATCAATAAACCAAAACATGTTATAAGCCAATAAGCATTACGAGCTTATAGCTTATACGTAGGAGCTTATGTAGGAACAAAGAAGATCAATCCTTCAATCACGAAATCATAAAATCATACGCATGAAGTATGCAAATCGGATCAAAGGTAAAGTAAATCAAGAAGTGTAGAATGAGATTTAGGATTAAAAGCTTAAAATGAACTTGATTAATGAAAAATAAGCAATACAAATGTTTAATCTTGAAATATTAAGAGAAAAGATGAAACTTAGTGAGAGAAAGTTTAAGACTTTCTCTCTCTAAAACTAGAAAGAAAAGTGAAAGATGAAAAACTAAAAATTAAAGACTAACTAACACCCTCCTAATGTGTATTAGGAGGGTATTTATAGGGAAGGTGGAAGGAGTGCATGTGTTGCATCTTCTTTCTCTCTTTCTTCACGTCTTCTCGACTCGACTTTAATTCTTTGTCTTTTCTCGATGTCGTCTCGGGATTTGAACTTGTCTTTTAATTTTCTTCTTCTATTAGACTTAAGTTCTTCGACTTCATCAAACTTCCGTCTTTAGACTTGTTCTTTGATAAATCTTTAGAATAGGCCTTGGACTTCTGTTCTTTTTGCACTCTTGATCTTTTGACTTCGTCTTTTCCCGTTTTCTTTGATAAAAGCTCGTGAAAGCCCGTGTTTTCTTCCTTTTTCATATTTTGATCCTAAAACACAATAAAAACACAAACCACACATAATCCCGACTTTTACGACATAAAATACATGTTTTGGTCTTGTTATTATTGGAAATAAGTGGTAAAAGGATATGTGTTTTCACACTTATTAAATCCCCTACACTTGACCATTGCGATGCCCTCATGCAATGCATTAATTTTAAAGCACGGTTTACATTTCCCATCATAAATAATCCACCTTGGCCTTTATTAAATACTAAACATAAAAAGATAGAAACAAGTAACGAAATTAAAAACTTACATTGGGTTTTGGATGCCATGAACGTTTATCATCCTCAAGTTTCACGTTCCCCATACCAAGCTTAAAAACGAGATCATTGTTATTATAAGTTAGCAAACTATCACGAACTCATGTGGGCCAATTATTTACTTAGACTCCCTTATTACTAGGTGTATCTCTTATATTTTATTTTTGTCTTGAATGATCACGAGGATGCATTGTTTGACTTATTTCGATAGTTATTTAGGCCAAAAATAAAGTGCACGATTTAATCAATAGTTAGCTAAAGGACCAAATCTTTTAAAACTGCTTCTCGGGACCTCATAAAGTTCATATCTTGGCATAACTCGCTTCACGATTTGAGACCTTTCTCGGACCGATATTTGGCAGCGACTTCATACTTCGAATCTTAAGAGACGTTCATGAAATAATGGTCTTCTCTTCATAATAGGAATTTCTTCACTTGAAGTTTTGAGAGATTCTTCATCTTTGGACCACGACTTCTTCATTTTTCTCCAATCTTTATTTTGGACTTTGATATACAACGATCCGCCTCCTTTTAGGACTTGGATTTATTTATCCTCATACCTTGTTAGGGTCTTTTTGGATAGACTTCTCCATAATCTTTTGGGGAGTATTTGCTTTTCGTCGTGTGTCTCGATCCTTCATATTGATTTTCGATAAATGATTCTTCACATCACTTTTGGATCTTTAGCAACAAACTGTAGCCCTCATGCCTTGTTAGGGACTTTTCAGACTCGCCAATCTTCGCATCCCGCTTCAATAAGTTATGCCTTGGCTATGAACTCTAATCCGTATCGAGCAACTTTTAAACGATCTGGGGCTAGAAGCTAAGTAACCATTTAAATCGTACAACCTTATTTATTACAAATAAATTTATTAACAAGCGAAGGGAGAATAGGCTTATAATTAACTCACATAAATTCACGAAAGAATACCGAACTTATAATTGACTCTATCATCTCTCGTTCTCCACAGTTTAAAATCTCAAGGAATGAGACTCGTGGATGCTTAGCCTATTAAATCAAAGTTTTGGGTTTTCGAGTCATCTATAGGATCTTGCAAACTCTTAGACTTTTTCAAGTTTAGAAATCGCATTTTAAAGTTCCCTTGATAAACAACTCTCTAGGATCAATTATAGGAACTTGCGAAAAGTTCTTGTTCTTACCCCGTGAGAGTTAAGACTTTTGCGTTTTATAGCTCCCTATATAAAAGCCTAACAAAACATGACTTAAACACGTTAAGGATACTAGCTAGAGTAAACTAAGATAAGTAAACTCGGGTTGAGTCAAAATGTTCACGACTAAGAAAAATTTAAAACCACTTTATTGAAGATTTATTCTAACAAGGAAAGAAAATAAACATAAATAAAAGAAAATGCAACTATACAACTAGGCCAAAATAGATTAAAAATTTTGAAAAATGTCGAAAAATCAAATTTTCCGGTTAAAATGAGGGCAGATTCATGGAAAAGACCACTTACTTCGATAGAAGTCCCCCTACACTTGAGATAAACATTGTCCTCAATGTTTAAGCATGTGGGAGTAAACTCCCCTACACTTATGACATTGTGCACTTTGTTTAAATCTTGCTAAGAAAAGGACAACTATGGTGAATTCAATGTGAACATATAAAATATGAAATATTGAATCAGAAGAGTTTAGGATAGAACCGGGAAGATGGGAACACGGTATCACGGTTCGTCAAAAGTCATCAAGATGGATCTTTGAAGCGTTAATCCCTGCACAAATTAAGAAACAAGACAACCAACACATACGGGGCTCCCCTATACTTATTATGAAAGCAGTAAAGGATAAATCACGGGTTGCCTCCCGAGAAGCGCTTGTTTTTGTTCACCGAGTCACGAGCCTAACTCGACCCAATTTATTTCATGGGGAACGTGGTGAGGGATGGAATCATCTCGTGAGAGATGTCCTCACCAAAGTACAGCTTCAGACGCTGGCCATTCACCTTGAAATTGGGCCCATTTAGCTGAGAAAGCTCAATGGTCCCATATGGAAAGACTTTGGCGACGGTGAATGGGCCAGACCAGCGACTCTTCAACTTGCCAAAGAAGATCTTCAACCGAGAGTTAAAAAGTAAGACTTGATCACCAACGTGGAACTCTCGGTTCTTGATTTTTGCGTCATGAATGATCTTCGTCTTCTCCTTGTAGATCAGTGAGTTCTCGTAAGCTTCATTCCTCAGTTCGTTGAGCTCGTTGAGTTGAATCTTGCGATGATCACCGGCTTTGTTGATGTCGAAGTTAGCCCACTTCAAGGCCCAGTGCGCCTTATGTTCCAGCTCGATGGGAAGGTGGCATGCTTTCCCGTACACAAGACGATAAGGCGTACAGCCGATCGGGGTCTTATAAGCAGTACGGAAAGCCCACAGAGCATCATCTACTTATCGGCCCACGCGGCGCGATGCTCTCCCACAGTACGCTCCAAAATTTGCTTCAATCCACGGTTGGATATCTCGGCTTGCCCATTGATTTGGGGATGATAGGCGGTGGAAAGACGGTGATTGACACCATACTTAGCCATGACTCTTGCAAATTGATCGTTGCAAAAATGAGTCCCGCGGTCACTGATGATAGCACGAGGAACGCCAAATCGAGCGAAAAGCTGTTTCAAAAAGTTCACAACCACCCTCGCATCGTTTGTAGGGAGAGCCTTGGCTTCAACCCATTTAGAAACGTAGTCAACTGCGACGAGGATGTACTTGTTCCCTTTGGAGGATGGAAATGGCCCCATAAAGTCGATGCCCCATATGTCAAAGATTTCACATTCCTGTATGAAATTTTGAGGCATCTCATCTTTATGTGTGATCTTGCCTTGGCGTTCGCAAGCATCATAATGCTTAACCATTTCGTGAGCGTCACGGTAAATGGTGGGCCAATAGAATCCAGAATCAAACACTTTTTAGCGGTGTAGTTGGGACCAAAGTGACCACCGGTGGGTCCTTTGTGGCAAGCTTGGAGAATGTCAAAAGCTGCCGGTCCGTCAACACAACGACGAATGATCAGATCAGCACATTGTTTGAATAGATAAGGGTCATCCCAAAAGTAAGTCTTAACATCATTCAAGAACTTCTTCTTTTGTTGGGATGTTAACCCTTTGATGAGAATACCACCCGCTAAGTAGTTTGCAATGTCCGCAAACCACGGGGTGTTATCAAGATTGAGATTTATAGACATTAAGGTCTCAAGGGGGAAAGAGTCATTGATCTCTTTGTTCGGATGATCCCTTTGATATGGATCCTCAAGTCTGCTCAGATGATCCGCGACCAGGTTTTCAGCTCCCTTCTTGTCACGAATTTCAATGTTGAATTCTTGAAGGAGTAAAACCCAGCAAAGAAGTCTTGGCTTAGAATCATGCTTAGTCATCAAGTACTTCAACGCGGAATGGTCCGTGTATACGATGGTGGGGGATAAAACAAGATAGGGGCGAAATTTCTCAAAAGCATAGACAAAAGCTAAAAGCTCTTTTTCGGTTGTCGTATCATGTAATTGAGCCCCCGTCATTGTTTTGCTAGCATAGTGGATGGGTTGGAAGTGTTTATTCACTCGTTGGCCCAAAACCGCACCAATAGCAAAGTCGCTAGCATCGCACATCAATTCAAAAGGCAGCTCCCAATTAGGGGTAACCAAGACCAGTGCCTTAGTTAGCTTATCCTTAAGAAGATTGAAGGCTTCGAGACACTCTTTAGAAAAGATAAAAGGAGTATCTTTTTCGAAGAGGTGGGTCATCGGGCGAGCGATTTTAGAGAAATCCTGAATGAATCGACGGTAGAAGCCCGCATGACCCAGAAAACTTCTCACACCCTTCACGGTTGAAGGTGGAGGTAATTTGGCTATGACATCTACTTTAGCACGGTCGACTTCAAGACCGGCTTTAGAGATTTTGTGTCCTAGCACAATGCCTTCTTTTACCATAAAATGGCATTTTTCCCAATTCAGAACAAGGCGAGTGTCTTCGCACCGCTTAAGCATACGTTCCAAATTGGCGAGGCAAGAGGAAAAGGAATCCCCAAAGACCGAGAAATCATCCATGAAGACTTCCATGGTTTGCTCAACCATGTCATGGAAGATAGCCAACATGCACCTTTGGAAAGTCCCGGGGGAATTGCATAAGCCAAAAGGCATCCTTTTGTAAGCAAATGTGCCATAGGGACAAGTGAATGTTGTCTTCTCTTGATCTTGGGGATCGATGGGTATTTGGAAATAACCCGAGAAACCATCAAGAAAGCAGTAATATTCATTCCCCGCTAAACGTTCAAGCATTTGGTCCATAAAAGGTAGAGGGAAATGATCCTTTCTCGTGGCATCATTGAGTTTGCGGTAGTCTATACAAACTCTCCACCCAGTAACGAGACGGGTAGGAATCAACTCGTTGTTTGCATTGGGCACAACGGTGATACCGCCTTTCTTAGGCACACAATGGACTGGACTAACCCATGGTGAATCCGAAATAGGGTAAATCATACCCGCATCAAGAAGTTTGATAACCTCTTTTTTGATGACTTCATGGATTTTAGGATTCACCCTTCGTTGGCTTTAAATTGTGGGCTTAAAGTCGTCCTCCATGAGAATTTTATGTGTGCAAAAGTGAGGATCAATTCCACGAATATCAGAGATTTTCCAAGCGATAGCTCTTTTATGCTTCTTCAACACGGTGATGAGTCTGGCTTTTTCTTCTTATTTCAGGTCCTTGCGATGATGACCGGTAACTTCTCGTTGTCTTCAAGGAAAACGTACTCAAGATGCGGAGGTAGGTCTTTAAGCTCAAGAGTAGGAGGATCCTTAATAGATGGTAAAACTAACGATGGATCATCATTAGTCACCTCTTTAGGAGAAGGAGTAGAAAACGGGTCTTCATTGAGAAGTCTTTCAATAGTACGGATGTCTTCATCCCAATCGGTGGACGAATTATCATACTTAATATCGAGAGGACCCAAGCTAGCTTCGAAATCATCCAAGTCACTTTCTCCAAAAGGAGTCAATGCCGGAGCAATTGAGGCAACAGTCTCAACATTGGGTAGATAAGAGAGAGTACTTTTGCAAGCATCATGAAAATGTTCTTCACAAGCCTCATCGAGAACATCAATAGCATTAACACTCTCATATGAATAAGGTTGCTTAGAAATCTTACCCATGTTGAAGACAATTTTATCGTCACCAACTCTCATGATTATTTCGCCTGCGGCTACATCAATGAGAGTGCGACCGGTCCTCAGGAATGGACGTCCAATGATTAATGGAACACGGGGATCCATCTCGTAGTCAACGACGACAAAATCCGCCGGGAAGGTGAATTTGTCAACGCCAACAAAGACATCTTCGGCTATCCCCACTGGATAGGCAACCGTACGGTTAGCTAATTCCAAAGTCATTTTGGTGGGGACTAGCTCGGGGAGAGATAATTGCTTCCAAACACTTAAAGGCATTAAGTTTATACTGGCACCTAGATCGGCTAGGGCCATGCAATTCTCTACTCCCGGGAAGTTGTAAGGAATTAAGAAGCGACCCGGATCACCAAGTTTGGTGGGCAATTTCCTTAAGAGCACTGCGGAGCAGTTCTCATTAAGTTGGGTCTGAGCAATGTCAAGAAGCTTCTCCTTGTCACTCAAAAGATCTTTAAACATTTTCGAATATTTGGGCATGTGAGCGAGAGCCTCAGCAAAGGAGATGTTAAAATTCAATTGTTTAAACATTTTGAGAAAGTTTGAAACCTGAATATCATCCTTGCTCTTTTGCTTCTCTTTCCTCAACCTTGAAGGATAAGGTATATTGGATGAAGAAGAAGGCTTAAGGGGAATAGGATCACTCACAACCACGGGTGGTGGGGAAATGGGGATAGAAGGTGAAGGAGGTGAGGAAAGTTGCTCTTGTTCCTTGTTCACAATCACGGGTGGAGGTGTAGGAAGCTCGGGTTTCGTATAACCTTTTCCACTACGAGTGGTGATTGCTTTCATCTCCCCTCTTGGGTTCGCAACGGTGTTACTCGGAAGAGTACCCGAAGAAGAGGGTTGATTACCTTGGATGAGGGAACCAATTATATCACGAATGTTAAGCGCTTGAGTGCTGAAAGAGTCTCTGATGTCTGCACGAATTTCATTGCTTTGTTTTGCCATATCATTCCTTAGCTCGGCTCTAATATCGCTCCCTTGTTTCTCCATTTCGCCCTTCAAGTTGATGACTTGACTCTGAAGATTCGTCACCAGCTCCCGATTAGTCTTCATGAACGTCTCGACGTCTGGAATCACTGCCATCGGTTGATTGAGAGGTAGAGCTTGGTAAGCTTGAGAATTTCCTTGAGTTGGGTATGGGTTTTGTTGGGATTGATATTGATTGTTAGCACGAGGTTGGGATTGGTTGTTTTGGTTATAGCTTTGTTGTTGGTTTTGGTTTGCATGAGGGAAACCGGGTGGAGCAAGATAATTGTTGGAACGATAACTTAGCAAGCTACGGTCTCCTTGAGGGCGAGCTTGATAGCCTCCCGTGGGATAAGTACCGTAAGCTGCGTTAATGTTTTCAGAAAAATTGCCTTGAGTAGAAGGACAATCGTTATAAGAATGAGGACCACCACATGTGTCACAAGAAATAGCAACGACTTTAGCTTGTTGAAAGTGGTTTGTGGCTATGGCCATGAAATTCTTGTTCATCTCAGCGAGTTGTCGAGAAATTTCAGTCATCTCAGGATTGGAAGTAGTAGAAGAAACATTGACTCTCGATTTAGATCTTGAGGATGCGGATGAATCCCAATTCTTGTGGTGAGTGGTCATCTTTTCAATCAATTCTCGACACTCCTCCGGTCTCCTTTTCATAAAAGTACCACTGGCGGTGGCGTTGATCGTGTCACGATCACGAAAAGTGAGACCATTGTAGAAGGTATCAATGAGAGTGACGGGGAGCATGTTGTGATTTGGACAGCGGTCGATCAAATCATTGTATCATTCCCAAGCGTCGAAGAGCGATTCATCATTGTCTTGCATGAATCCACTGATTTGGTTACGAAGGCTTGTGACCATGGATGGGGGGAAGTAGCACGACAAAAAGCGTTGGGTCATGTCATTCCACGTATGAATAGAATTCTTAGGAAGACGGTCAAACCATTTTTCGGCATGGTGAGAAAGCGAATGGGGAAAGAGTTGAAGGTGAAGGTCATCCATAGAAACACCAGGGCACTTCATGCTTTGGGTAATGGTAATGAATTTTTTGAGGTGTTTGTTGGCATCATCATCCAAAATTCCGCGAAATGGGTTAGTTTGCACTTGTTGGATCATGTGATGCTTCAACGAAAACTCCTGAGCCGTGACGTGCATTGGCGCAATCGGGCCTCCGCGTCCGTTCATGGTGGGTTGACACAATTCCTCTATTGTTCGTAAATCAGGTAGGAGGACATTGTTGTTGTTGTTGTTGTTGTTATTCAAATTGGGTTGAGGTGGGTTGTTATTGTTGTTATTAACACCAGCCATATCTAAATCTTCACGAGTCTCGGGCTCAGAATAGTTCGAAGATCTAGTACGCATACACCTGCAGAAGAAAAATATACACAGAGAGAATATCTATATAATCTTTTTGGTGCAAACTTTTTGGAAAATAATTGATTTTTATGATTTTTTAATGTTTTTGTATTTTTGAAGGGTTTTATATTTTTTATGGAGTTTGAAAATTTTTTGAAGCAAGGAAAATAACGTTCAAAGAACGGATCCCAAAATTCAATGCGTCTCTCACTAAAAACCTTTAATCGTAACGAAAAGAGCCGGCAGCGGCGCCATTTAATACTGTGCTTTTAACACCTAGTATGAAAGTTCGTTGAACCGATCTTTTCGAATTGACTATTGGTCTAGAGTGCGACTCAATTGTCTTTTGGTGAATCAAGAGAATGGTTTGGTTTGGTTATCTAATTTTAAGAGCAATTATGAAAATTGTCGATGAGTAAAGTAGAAGCTTTGACAAAATTAAACTTAAAGTTAATTAGGAAAATACTTGAAACTTAAAACTTTGAAAAACTTTAAAACTTAAAATCATAGTTAATCGGAATAAAGCAATTCATGTCCATCAGAATACACCAAAATCACAACCACCGGAATATCACTAAAATAAGCCATCGGAATAATCAATACAAAGGTCCATCGGAATGCAAAAACAAAATACCCATCGGAATGTTTTCAGATCGCAAAGATCCAGATCGGAATGTTGTAAAAACTACTGTTGAAATGTGAATCTATTGCAATGTCGCTGTCGAGAAATGGGCAGCACTTCGTCTTAGCAAAGACCTTGATCCCATCGGAATGTGCGATCACAATGAGCGATCGTAATCCAGATCGGAATAAGGGGGAAATGACAACCTGATCGCAAAGTAAAACCCTAATGGGTTATTGCGATCAAAACTATTACACCCGTCGGAATGTGCAAAAACCCCAAAATTGCGATGGAGGGTAACTTAATCCGAAATTGGTGGCATGTTTTAAAACTCAATAAGCTGATACAATAAGCTATTCTACCGAACCTTAAACAATTCTAAAAGCTTAAATTTGATAACTTCTAAAACGTAAAAGATTACAAACTTTATGAAATGACTTTTAAAATGACTAAAACCTTGGTGAAGTCCGAAAATCAATAAACCAAAACATGTAATAAGCCAATAAGCATTACGAGCTTATAGCTTATACGTAGGAGCTTATGTAGGAACAAAGAAGATCAATCCTTCAATCACGAAATCATAAAATCATACGCATGAAGTATGCAAATCGGATCAAAGGTAAAGTAAATCAAGAAGTGTAGAATGAGATTTAGGATTAAAAGCTTAAAATGAACTTGATTAATGAAAAATAAGCAATACAAATGTTTAATCTTGAAAGATTAAGAGAAAAGATGAAACTTAGTGAGAGAAAGTTTAAGACTTTCTCTCTCTAAAACTAGAAAGAAAAGTGAAAGATGAAAAACTAAAAATTAAAGACTAACTAACACCCTCCTAATGTGTATTAGTAGGGTATTTATAGGGAACGTGGAAGGAGTGCATGTGTTGCATCTTCTTTCTTTCTTTCTTCACGTCTTCTCGACTCGACTTTAATTCTTTGTCTTTTCTCGATGTCGTCTCGGGATTTGAACTTGTCTTTTAATTTTCTTCTTCTATTAGACTTAAGTTCTTCGACTTCATCAAACTTCCTTCTTTAGACTTGTTCTTTGATAAATCTTCAGAATAGGCCTTGGACTTCCGTTCTATTTGCACTCTTGATCTTTTGACTTCGTCTTTTCCCGTTTTCTTCGATAAAAGCCCGTGAAAGCCCGTGTTTTCTTCCTTTTTCATATTTTGATCCTAAAACACAATAAAAACACAAACCACGCATAATCCCGACTTTTACAACATAAAATACACGTTTTGGTCTTGTTATTATTGGAAATAAGTGGTAAAAGGATAAGTGTTTTCACACTTATTACTTTGCAAACTTGAGTGAAAGATTGAAAATGTAACAATAATTAAAACGTAACCACCCGCTCATTTTTCAAAATAAAAAACACACACTTCTCTCTCTCTCTAGAAACAAACCGTCTCCCCCATACTTTCTCGGACTTAAAACATCTACAAATCATAAAAAAGACCACAAAAAACCTTCAAAATATAACAAAAAAACACGAAAATGGAAGAACAGAAGAATACTCCATCTGATTCAAGCAAAAAACAGTGAAAATCGACGAGACATAAGTAAAACTAGAGGGTAAAACATATTTATTCAATTTATACAACGTTTTATAGTTTTAATTTGATGATTTTAAGTTTTAATTATCATTATTATGATTTAATTTATTTATATGATATTTAGATAATTACATGGATGCTTATGAGTTTTATTATATGGTATTTAAACTATTTTTTTGAAGATTAGAATGCTTATTTATATTTTTCATGATTAAAATCTGTTTAATTGATGATTTATAAAATATTTTGATGATTTTTGAGAAAATTAATATGCTTATTTTGATTATAATATATATAATCAATTTAATTGATGATTTTTGGCTTAAAACCAATAAAAAGGCTTGCCACTAGAAATTGTAGCTTATAACAAGAGATAAGTGGTTTATCACCATTGATATACAATTAAAATACAAAAAAAAAATGTTAAAAATTTTGTTTATTAACAATGATAAGAGTTTTATCACTAGTGATATAACAATATAGAAAAGGTTTAAAAAAATTAGAACTGTGATTACCAACGAGAAGTGGTATATCACTAGTGATATAGAGTTACAGAAAGGGATTTAAAAAAATAGATAAAACTGATTTCAATGAGAAGTGGTTTATATAACATTACAAAAGGTTTTAAAAAAATAGTTGATTATCACTAGTGCTATAGCATTACAGAAAAAAGATCTAAAAAATATTGAAAACTTTGGTATATCAACAATGATAAAAGGGTTAAAACAATTAAAACAACAACTTAACAACAATTTTAAGAGCCTTATCAATAGTGATAAGAGGGTTATTACTAGAATTACATAAAGGGTTTTAAAAAATAGAAAAGACTGATTTCAATGAGAAGTGGTTTATCAATAGTGATATAACATTACAAAAAGGTTTTAAAAAAATAGTTGATTACAAGTGTTTATCACTAGTGATATAGCATTACAGAAAAAAGATCTAAAAAATATTGAAAACTTTGGTTTATCAACAATGATAGTGGGTTAAAACAATTAAAACAACAACTTAACAATTTTAAGAGGCTTATCAATAGTGATAAGAGGGTTTACAAAACATTGATAAGTGCTTTATCACTATTGATAAAAATATGTAATAATGACAAAAATGTAACAGCATTTTGGTTTGGGTAATTTTAAAAATTTAGGAATGCTAGTTGATTTGGAAACATTAATGAAACAGATTATATACATTTAGGGTAGATTTGGCTTGAGCTTTTGATGAATACGATTGTACTTGCCTGTTTTTTACTATGTATTTTAAAAAAATTGGATCATAAATATAGTTACTCACTAGCTTCGGTATCACATATCTGCTCTTTAAAGCTCCACATAAACGACATCTTAAGCCCGTTTGCTCTTCAAAGTAGGTATCACGAGGATTTTTGTGAACGTCATCTTCTTGCCCAATTATTGAATCTAATATGCATCAAAATCTTTTTGTTTAGCCTTTTTAGTAAAAGGAACTCTTACTTTGGCATTCGTATTCATTTTTTGATGGATATTGATGATATTGATATCTATCAAAGACCGATGCGAAGATCAAATTTTGAGCTACTTACATAAAAAAGACTAAACGAAAAGAAGTTGGTCCATGTTGGATTCAATTATTTGGCAAGAATATGACGTTCAAAAGAAAGAGAAATCCTGGCGATAGCTATCTTGAAGAATAAACAGGCTTAAGGTATCGTAAATGTGGAGCTTTAAAGAGTAGACATGTATTACCGAAGCTAGTGAGTAATTATATTTATATATTTAGTTTTGAAGTTATATATGTGTAATGAAATGATATGGGATTCTGATGCGATATTATTTATTAGTTGGTTCATGATTACTTGCTTCAAGATTCGGAAATTACCATATCATTGGTTTATTAGTTTATTTAATGTACCAATGATATTTGGATCTAATAATGGAATTACTAACAAAATTTAAATAACTTGCAATCTAATCGCAGAAGAGAAAAGTGGTGGAAGAAAAAAAAATGAAAAACAGAAATAAGTGTAAGAAACTATTTGCAAGAGATGAAAATGAGAAAAGTAAAGAGTGCCTGGAGAGAAGGGAAAGACGTATTGAAGAGCTGAATAAAAGACTTGAGAAAAACATGAGAACAAATAAGGACAAAGCATCAACATCAATATGCAGAGGAGGTGATGAAGTTGAAAAAATGATGAAAGTGAAGAAGAAGAAGAAGGGGAGAAAGATAAGAAAAAGAACAGAAAGAAAACAGAAAAAGAACATCCTGTATTGACATCACGTGCAACCGTGAGACCTTTATTTGAAGCAGTGCGGGGATTGACGACACAAAGAAAAAAGGTCATAAGAGACATGGGATTTGGATGCCTAATAGACTTTCCAATATATGAAATTCCAACAAAACTGGCGTTTATTGTTGTGGACAAACTGAACACAAACATAATGACGATAGAGTGTCCAACAGGAGACATATTTTTGACTCCAAAATCAGTTAATCAAACTCTGGGAATTCCAATGGGACACAGAAAGTTGGAAAGAGAAGGGCAAAGAGAATACAATGACCCAATTATACAGACGTGGAAACAGCAATTCAGCAATGTAAACAAGCTAACATTGAAAGCTTTATCTGATGTAATAATTGAGTCAAAAAACACGGACTACATGTTCAGGTTGAACATTTTGTCATTGATCTCAAACACATTTGCAGGCTGTGACAACAGTTCAACTGTCAGATTCATAGTCTTGAATAATGTCTTTGAAGGAGATGACGTAACTGAAATAGACTGGTGTACACATGTACTAAATGGGGTGAGTACATCAAAGCTTGGATGGGATAACAAGAAAAAAATAAAAAGAATGTTGTTTCCGATGGTCCAGTGATTTTCTTGATGGTAAGTAAAAAATTCTAATTTTTTTTAATGAATTTTATCTTTCACACTATTAATATGTTCTATATTTTATGAAACAGCTAGCATACTTGCACTATACAAACCTCGAGAATTTCAAAGTGATGAGATGAACACCAACATTTAAAAGCTGGAACTCAAGTCCCCTAAAAAGAAGAGAAACAGAAGAACTACAAAACAAATCGATGGGAGAAGTAGAAATACTTGATGATATGAATGAAGCAGAAGAAGAAGCACATAAACAAGTAAGTTAAAAAACTGTATTTCAATATATTATCAATATCGATAATACATTAAAGAAAAAATTAAAATAATATTTTATCTAGTAATATTTCTTTAAGTTAAATTTATCACTATTGATTATCTATTAGAGAATTCTTCTTTTATTTGTTTTAGCACTATTGATAATCCATTAAAGTTCATTTTAATATATTATCAATAGTGATAGTACATTAAAGAAAAAATCAAGATAAAATTTAATCTAGAGTGATAGTTAAATTAGTGAATAGATTATAAATAATGATTATCACTATCGATGATCTATTAGTTCATTTTTGTTGTGTTAATTTTATGACTAGTGATAATACATAAAAGAACTTTTTTTTAAGATAAATTTATCACTATGGATAAATTAAAAATTTATAGAAGCAAGTTAATTTTAATACATTATCAATATTTATATTAACAATTCATAAATATTGATTCATTTCTTTATTAAATTTATCACTATCGATTATCTATTAGAGAATTCTTTTGTTTGTTTTATCACTATTGATAATCCATTAAATTTCATTTTATAGATTATCAATAGTGATAATACATTAAAGAAAAAATCAAGATAATATTTAATCAATAGTGATAGTAAAATTAGTGAATAGATTATCAATAGTGATTATCACTATTGATAGTCTATTAAAGTTCATTTTAGTTTTGTTAATACATCAGAGGACTTCTTTAAGATAAATTTATCACTATTGATAATACATTTAAAATTTTAATAGATCATCAATAATAACTATATTATAGAAGCAAGTTAATTTTAATACATTATCAATAGTGATATATAGTATAGATGTAATATATAAAAAAGTTTGACATACTAAAATATGTATATTAATATTCATTGCAGGAACTGTATGAGATGCTTGAAGAGATGTGATACTAGTGAATGTGCCGTATGATGCTAAGTTATTGTCTCAAGAGCCGTTCAGTATGAGCATTTCTCTTAAGTTGCGAGTCACTTGAGGATGTGATACCACGAACCCAACGACATTTATTTTACCCTAAATTACGAATATTTTTGAAATTTTTAAGAAATTTTGTTTGTTATTATTTCACGGTTTAAGTTGAAACCGATAAACGAGGCTTAAATCTTTACATTTGACGATTTAAGAAGTACCGATAACGACTACGATACCGAGGGATGCCGAAAATTTATCTTTTATTATCGATTGATCGATTTTTGAGTTTTTCGAGATTTTATTTTTATTACATTTCAAGTCGAGTCGGAACCACATGTATATTTGTTTTGTGTGCGTTTGAGCCATTTAAAAGTATTTTGAGGTAGCCGGGACGAAACCCAACTCCTGTAAATTTTTATAACCGACTACTAGTCACAATCCCGCTCTTTAAAAAATGGATTTGCCACTAAGACCAAAAGAATGAAAAAATTACAAGAAGGTCCCTCAAAATTTTAAAAAAAGAAGGAGAGAGAGAAATAACCTCATTTTTCACTTTCAAAAATTTCTTTCTTCTCTCTTTTTCTCTCCAAGGCCGCCGGCCATATACACCACCACCACCACCAAAATTTTTCCCTTTTTGTTTTGATCAAATCCGAGTTTAGACCATGTTTTTATTATCATTTGTAAGTGTTTTGATGTAGTATTTAACAACATGCATTAACACAAATTTTTCAAGAATCAATGATTTTTCAAAAACATGTTTTGATGTAATTAAACTAGTGAGATGTTTAATTAGTGATTGAAGAATGGATAATCATCCATAAAATTTACTAAAAACAAAATGGTTGGGGTGATTTTGCTACACCAAACCCACGGCCAAAATGGGTTTGGTTGTGGTTTGATGATATTGATGTATTGTGTTGTGGGTTCTTGATTAAGATGTTGTTTTAGATGTTTATAAATGATTTAAACTAATTGCATGTATGATTTAGGCTTTGGGTTTTTATGAAGATTTGATGTTCTTAGTAGAGTGGGCTGTTTGGGGTGACTGGGAATGATTATAAGTGGTTAATATAGGTTTGGGTGATGTTTGGATGGATTGGAAACAAGTGTTAGATTGATTTTGAGGTAGTAAAATTTAGGCAGATTGTTTGAGGTCAATTTTGAAAACCTTAAGTCTAAGCCCAGGTTATAAACATAGTATTTAGTTGTAGAGCTTTGTTTTAGCTTCGTTTTGGTATAAGGTAGAGCTTACGACTCCAAACGAGTCAAAAGTTATGCTATTTTGAAAGTTCGTGTACCGGGAGATGAGAATCAACATAATCCGAAGTTATGTTTGGTTTTGGGTCAAATCCCGGGGACCATAGATAGAGTTTTATAAATGATTGAAAGTTGTTCTTTGGTTTCAAACCTGCATTTTGGAGTCTATTTTTAGATTTAATGGTCAAATTAGCAAATGGTGTCTTTTAAATGGGTCAAACAAGTCTTACATGTTAGGAGTGCAAAATCAGTCCAAAACGTTTACGTCTAGTTATGTAATGAGTAATGGGTCATAAAAGTGGAATCTTTTTATGGGATTTAAAATGGTTTTTCTACAGGTCATAAGGTATTTGTAGAAATTTTCTTATAATTTATAGAAATGCTTAAGTGTTAGAAAACAGCCCGTACTTTTGGTAAGTACCGGCAAAGTTATAAAATTTGAAATATTTTTAATTACATAGATAGATGGTATGAGTCTAGTAATAATCACATGTATGAGTTTTGGCGTGAGTTTTCATAAGCATTAAGTGTTTTTATATACGCGTGTTTCGTATAATTATGTACACGAAGTATTGATTTGGGTTTCATACTTTGATTTTTAGGTCTCGTGTTAGATTTTCTCGGGCATCCACATCGTCGGTGATATTTCTCGTTACGTCTTCGCTAGAACCACCACTACTACGCAAGGTGAGTCTATAGCCTCGCTCTTTACTTATTTCAAACGTTTTTACCCACAAGGGGGATACACGCTATTCAAAGGAAAATGAACATAAGTCGTGAATAGTCTATTTTAAAAATATGTATCAGTGTGTGAAGTGTTTCGTTAAACCAAATGTAAATGGTGTCGATTTCTTTATTTAATTATTTATTTATTTTCTCATAAATAGGCAAAGTAAAAGTATGTTTTCAAAATTGAAGAAAAGTGTTTGATGTGTCTCTTAAAACGATGGTGGCAATATTTTCCCATTTCAACTTTCATTTCAAATGATTTAATTATTTTGAAGTTTAGGTCGAAAACTTTCATAGTCATATTTGGTGTATAATAATAATGTTTGTGTCGTCACTCGATCTCCAATTATGCACAGCTTAGCTAACTATGCATAATTCGGGAAGAGTCCTATTTTGTTGGTTGTCGTTGCTTGGTCCTCAAGTATGCATGATCTAGCTAATTATGCATAGTTTAGGAAGAGCACTATCGTTTCAAATCAATTGGTCATTTTTAAAACTGGTAGTGTCTTTGATAAATGTTTGGATGAGAACACTTTTAAAAATGGTGGATCCTTAGGCAAGTAATCGTATTCTCGTTGATCCCTAAAGAAATTTTTTGAATTTTCTTGTGTTTCTTTGAAATCTTTTCTTTCGTTTTGCGTTGACTTAGTAAGTCACCTTGACTGAGTAATTTTGGAAAAATGTCTTTATGTGTTGTATATAACGTGCGAATTCCATCGGAATCACGAGGGTGTTGATGAAATACCATAGGGGCTCGTACCGACCCTGAGAAGAAATTTTAACAAAAATAGAAGACTGCCGAAAGAAATCTGAGTTCGAGTGACTCTGAGAGAAATGACGAAGACTTCTCCTACATCAAATGCATTGTACTTTATTTATTTTGTTTTCTCGTTCTTTTGATATGTTTAACGACACGCGATAAACTGTTGAATTTTAGCAACTGTGCATCGGTAGTTGGAAGACAATTCCATTTGCCGTCTCCATTTATTCAAGTGAGGAATCCTCATTGCTTGACTCGATTTTCTTTTATCATCGATGGTTGAACAACAGATATCCATAGTTGATGTTTATGTGCGAAACCCTTGCCCTTTATGTATTGATGTGGTATGTGATCTAGTCGAGTGATCAAAAGTTGTGAGAGCTTGAGACGACATTGTCCAATGACGTCCGATCATGGAAAACATGTGCCATGTAATATATTTTTAACTGTGAACGACGATGCTTATTGAGATTTTGACCACGTATGGGACGGGAGTGAGATGGTGTTCTTGTAATATCTTTTGGGTATGGATCAGTGTGTGAAAACCCTACGATGACATATTTATGTATTTTTCTTTCTTTTTGGATATGCAGCCATAGCTAGCAAGCTTGTGAACCTTCTTTAACTTGCAATTTACTTTTGACTGGACTCATCCGAGAATTATGTCAATATTCTTATTTTACCATGGCTTGGCTGATTAGCAAGCATGATTTAACTTGATTGAACTTATTTACTTTTCATGGTTTGGCTTGTTTGCAAACATGTCGTAATGTGGTTGTACGTGTTTCATACTGGTTTTGTGTTTGATTGAATTGTGATGTCCTCGAGAGAGTTATGTATACGTCCAATGATTTTGTATCGATGAATTCGTTTTTGACGAACTAGGTTTGTATGTGCGTAATATTGCAATAAGGTGATTTTTTACAATTAATATTAATTACTACATCTTGTATATTCTGAACGTTTTCGATGGGGTTATGTGTGACCCGTGTGATTTTTCTATATGATTAATTGTTTTTATGAGATGACGGACTAAGTGAAAGGAAAATTCGAACAATGAAAGACATGCTCCAGGCGTGTGTGATTGATTCTGGTAGTTGTTGAGATCGACTCTTGCCGTTGGTAGTACCTTGTACGACGACATTTACCATGTTAGCATTGAGGTTGCAACATTTGAAGAATTACGTTGATGAAAACGTAGATCGCCAGTTGCGAGGAATGAAGTAGGAAAAAGTCAGTTGAATGGACTTGTAATAATTCGAGAAACTACGGAAGAGATGGTGTAGATTAAGAATCACTTGTTAACCACGAGAAGCTGCGTGAAGAGATGTGTTGATAACAGTAGGAAGAATTTGGAGAAATTGAAGTGAAGATCATGGATCGAGATGATAAGAGATTGAATCAAGGTATAATACTCATTGTGAAGGTGTGATGGAGCCTGAGACGTGAACCGAAGTCCACATAGAAACGTGAAGACCTCTTTAGGAAGAAGTACCCTCACCTTTCTCGTAGTACGAAATGCGAGTATAAGAACCGGAGAGCGCCGGGACGTCGCTCCCTTAAGGAGGGGAGGATGTGATACCAGTGAATGTGTCGTATGATGCTAAGTTATTGTCTCAAGAGCCGTTCAGTAAGAGCATCTCTCTTAAGTTGCGACTCACTTGAGGATCTGATACCACGAACCCAACGACATTTATTTTACACTAAATTACGAATATTTTTGAAATTTTTAAGAAATTTCGTTTGTTATTATTTGACGGTTTAAGTCGAAACCGATAAACGAGGCTTAAATTTTTACGTTTGACGATTTAAGAAGTACCGATAACGACTACGATACCGACGGATGCCCAAAATTTATCTTTTATTATCGATTGATCGATATTTGAGTTTTTTCGAGATTTTATTTTATTACATTTTAAGTCGAGTCGGAACCACATGTATATTCGTTTTGTGTGCGTTTGAGCCATTTAAAAGTATTTTGAGGTAGCCGGGACGAAACCCTACTCCCGTAAATTTTTAAAACCGACTACTAGTCACAATCTCGCTCTATAAAAAATGGATTTGCCACTAAGGCCAAAAGAATGACAAAATTGCAAGAAGGTCCCTCAAAATTTAACAAAAAGAAGGAGAGAGAGAAACATCCTCATTTTTCACTTTCAAAAATTTCTTTCTTCTCTCTTTTTCTCTCCTAGGCCGCCGGCCATATACACCACCACCACCACCAAATTTTTTCCCTTTTTGTTTTGATCAAATCCGAGTTTAGACCACATTTTTATTATCATTTGTAAGTGTTTTGATGTAGTTTTTAACAACATGCATTAACACAAATTTTTAAAGAATCAATGATTTTTCAAAAACATGTTTTGATGTAATTAAACTAGTGGGATGTTTAATTATTGATTGGATAATGGATAAGCATCCATAAAATTTACTAAAAACAAAATGGTTGGGGTGTTTTTGCTACACCAAACCCATGGCCAAAATGGGTTTGGTTGTGGTTTGATGATTTTGATCTATTGTGTTGTGGGTTCTTATTTAAGATGTTGTTTTAGATGTTTTTAAATGATTTAAACTAATTGCATGTATGATTTAGGCTTTGGGTTTTGATGAAGATTTGATGTTCTTAGTAGATTGGGCTGTTTGGGGTGATTGGGAATGATTATAAGTGGTTAATATAGGTTTAGGTGATGTTTGGATTGATTGGAAACAAGTGTTAGATTGATTTTGAACTAGTAAAATTTAGGAAGATTGTTGAGGTCATTTTTGAAAACCTTAAGTCTAAGCCCAAGTTATAAACATAGGATGTAGTTTTAGAGCTTTGTTTTAGCTTTGTTTTGGTATAAGGTAGAGCTTACGACTCCAAACGAGTCAAAAGTTATGCTATTTTGAAAGTTCGTGTACCGGGAGATGAGAATCAACATAATCCGAAGTTATGTTTGGTTTTGGGTCAAATCTCGGGGACCATAGATAGAGTTCTATAAATGATTGAAAGTTGTTCTTTGGTTTCAAACCTGAATTTTGGAGTCTATTTTTAGACTTAATGGTCAAATTAGCAAATGGTGTCTTTTAAATGGGTCAAACAAGTCTTACATGTTAGGAGTGCAAAATCAGTCCAAAAAGTTTACGTCTAGTGATGTAATGAGCAATGGGTCATAAAAGAGGAATCTTTTTATGGGATTTAAAATGGGTTTTCTACAGGTCATAAGGTATTTTTATAAATTTTCTTGTAATTTATAGAAATGCTTAAGTGTTAGAAAACAGCCCGTACTTTTGGTAAGTACCGGCAAAGTTATAAAATTTGAAATATATTTAATTACATAGATAGATGGTATGAGTCTAGTAATAATCACATGTATGAGTTTTGGCGTGAGTTTTCATAAGCATTAAGTGTTTTTATATGCGCGCGTTTTGTACAATTATGTACACGAAGTATTGATTTGGGTTTCGTACTTTGACTTTTAGGTCTCGTGTTAGATTTTCTCGGGCATCCACATCGTCGGTGATATTTCTCGTTACGTCTTCGCTAGAACCACTACTACTACGCAAGGTGAGTATATAGCCTTGCTCTTTACTTATTTTAAACGTTTTTACCCGTGAGGGGGATACATGCTATTTAAAGAAAAATGAACATAAGTCATGAATGATTGTTGGACCCGGATGTTGCCTTGAATTGTGTTGAGTATCTAGTTGTAAAAGTCCCTAAATTCGTGAACTATTAACTATTGTCTTGCCCTTGTGTGGGTTGAAGATAGCTGCTTATACAATTGATAGCACTATAGGGTTGACGAACCTATCCGAGACGAGAGCTAGTACGTTGAGTACCCTCTGCGGACGGATAACTTGTGATAAGAAATAAGGTATAATTACAACTAATGCCTTTAGAAGGGGCACTGGTTTCACTTAAATCATGCCGGTCTTTGTACGCGGGTGATTGAGTTAACGGATTAGTGTCACGAGCTTAAACACAATTATTAACTATTGCTAATTATAATATCCTTAAATAATAGATTATGTGTACGACAATGCTATTGAATGGTCATGATTGGTTTTAATACTTATATTCAACTTACGATTTGATAAACCTATAGATTCGCTCAACCTTTGTGTTGACGATTTTAAGCATGTGTTTCAGGTAACCAAGATTGATAGTAGCGGAGCATGCGAGGATGGAAGTTGTTGTGGCTTGGCGGTCTACTTTGTTTTTCCTCCCTTTTAGCACTTAAAATATTTATATTATGTCATGTGAAACAAGTTATGTACTTTTGGGTTGAGATTCAGTGGGGACCTAAACGCAACTCTGTTTTGTATTATCTTTGGGATTTAGAAAGCAGTAAACTCTGATGTTTTAACAACGTTTAAATTTTATTAAATTTCTACGTCTCTTTGAGTCGTTCGAATTAGCTTATGTGTGATGATAACTGCCTAGCACCCAAATGTTGTAGTTCCACTGCGCATATGATTTGGGGGTGTTAGAGATTGGTATCAGAGCCATGAGTTATAGAGAATTAGGTCATTTTGAAAAACCATAAACTATTACTTTTGGCGTCGCAAGAAATTGTCCAAGCACACAACTATCCTGCATGGCTCCGGTAAGATTTCTTTAGCATTGCTTTATATTTTGGATGTATCCCTCAAACTGATATGAATTCCCTAGTATTTAGTAAATATATACTATGATAATATATTGAGATATGTTGTTGTGTACGTCGAGTACTTAATATCGTAATTTGCAAACATTTATACGACTATCATATATGTTGCATGTAATTGGCATACGGGCTACATTGCATTACATGCCAACACTGCGTTGTAATCCTACGTGTATGTAGGAATGACTGTATGTATAGGTATGTATATACTATGGTATTTAAATGCATTGCCCGTGAAGCAATGGTCCTCGTGTGATTATCTTACATTTTACAATGCGATTTTGTTGAGAATTCAGCCTGACCGCTAATTATCAATCTTGATAATTAATTTATTGATCGAATAACCGAGTGTGAACATCGTTTAATACTCTAGATACGTAAATAATTCTTCGTAACATATTGTATATCGACTAGATTGATCTCGAGTGTCGTTATCGCACCGTGATGTGTCATTCTTGGACATCTCCTTTTGAAACATAATTTACTTACGTACTATTTTATTTCCGTTATTCCTCATGGGTTTGACATATTAGTTGGCGTAACTATAACATAGACGAAGTATAATCAATGATGCGTACATCGTAGCGGCGAATCATGTGTGTATATTATGAAACGTAGTTGAGGCGTATCGCCTTTTAATCGTTTTTTTATCATCCTACTTGAATTTAAATATGCGTTTTAAAAAAAAGACTAGCATTGTGATCAATCGCGATAACTTGAAATTTGGTTGGTTTGTGTTAGTTTTGTGGTGTACGATTTCGAGACTCATCCGAGGCCGATAACAACACTTAGTTGACATAGGTATTCTCGCTTCTTTTATTTCATTTTGTTTTTGTTGTTTCATTATTTTGAATTCGATGTTATACATGACGAGGTCCGGCATTTGTGCGAGTTAAATAAAAATTAAATTTTGTTAATTAAATGATTTAAACATAAAGCGTCTTACATAATAAATATATGGTGAATGAAATTTTTGGCTAAAAATCGACCTATGATGTGTCTTGTAACCAGTAAAATATGTGTAGAGAATAAATGGATAAAGTGAAATTATTTTTCTTTTAACCTTGGTTGGTAGATCATAATCAGTAATTCTTATTACTCGTAAAACCCTTGTTTTCATATATTAATAATTTGATACTAGAAGCTTGTGATTAATTTGTTAAGAATTTGTTTAATTAATTTGAGAAAGGAGTTATAATAAAATTTATGATACGAATATCGAGTATAGACGGCTTGAGGTTTGGTGTGAATTAATTTTGGGTCAATATAGCAAACTTTTGGCGTATCTTCTAATACAAAAAATGAGTAGAAAAATTGGTCATGTATTTTGGAGCTAGAGATTTCGTAAAACTGGTTTTATTTTAAACCTAAGGTCAAGTCATATTTACGAATGCATGGGTATAAACTGGAACTCGTCACTTGTTGTAGTGAGTAAACTGGGATAAAATCGAAAGATACACTTTAAGTGAGAAATCCTAACGCTTAGAAACAAATTATTAAAAGTTGATGGAACGTTATTTTATTCTGCTGCGATATGTGTTAATTTTAAAATCGTTTGATAATGGGCTAAGGATTAAAAGTTGAATTTACTATATTTTAGAATTATTGAAATAAGCTTTTTTATCACCTACTTCATTATTATTATTATCGAGATTCAAGTGTCGACTAAAATCAGTAATTTATCCGAGATAATACTACGTGAAACCTCTTTAGCATTTGAGTCGAATCGTATGAATATGATTTAACAAATCAGTTTTAAGGAAAAAATATGTATAATAAAAGTCAAGGTTAATTTTAAGAGTTAATTGGACTAGTTTGAGTCATGTTGGATACTTGTATATACGTAATAAGACAAGTCGTAATAATAATAACAACGTGAAACTTTGAAAATTCTTACTATGTACGTTTGTGGTACTTAAGATATGGATATTAATGGGATTTTGACACAAGTATTGAGATTTTCAAACCTAATGATTTTATCAATTATGATAACCGGGACACCAAATTTATTAATGTTAGTAATTTTCTTGAGATTGAAATTTTTCTAGAAATAAAAACTTTGTAAAGATTGAAAAATGAAAAGTATATATTCTTTAATGGTGTAACCCAAATTAAAAATATGCAAATGATCGTTTTACAATGTACAAGGTAACATTAATTAGAATATGAAGATGGATTACCCAACACACGCCTACTTGTATTATTTTATAAAGATGTATATCTAATGTTTTGAGTCACGATGGTTCGATCGTACGACATCTCTTCTTTAATTTTGTGAGTCTAAATCTGAACTTGGGTAGTCGTGTGATTTTTTGTTTTAATATTGTCAATGGTACGAGACCATTATTTATTTTAAATTGCTACTTCGCTAGTACATGATAATAAGAGTATGTCACCCGGTGTATTTTTGTCATGTTCATGGACGCCGTAACTTTTCTTCCTTCGGTTAATGGAACCTAAAATTTGGTGGAATGTGTGTGCAACTCGAGACGATGGGAATTATGATCGTTATCCCCATTTTTGGCACTTGTGATTATGTTCGATGTCCCCTCCATGTATCTATAGATTGTTGTTGTTTTCTCGAAACTCTTGTCATGAATTTGAAGTATTTTTATTTCTAATGTAGTTAATTTCAGTTGGCAATTATATTGCTCGTTTACCTCGTTCAATCTCATTGATTGTTGATTTTATTACTTGTTGTGTTTGCAATGATCTTTAATCTTGAACCACCTTACCATTATTGGGTGAATAGTCTATTTTAAAAATATGTATGAGTGTGTGAAATGTTTCGTTAAACCAAATGTAAATGGTGTCGACTTATTTATTTAATTATTTATTTATTTTCTCATAAATATGCAAAGTAAAAGTATGTTTTCAAAATGGAAGAAAAGTGTTTGATGTGTCTCTTATAACGATGGTGGCAATATTTTCCCATTTCAACTTTCATTTCAAATGATTTAATTATTTTGAAGTTTAGGTCGAAAACTTTCATAGTCATATTTCGTGTGTAATAATAATGTTTGTGTCGTCACTCGATCTCCAATTATGCACAACTTAGCTAAATATGCATAATTCGGGAAGAGTCCTATTTTGTTGGTAGTCGTTGCTTGGTCCTCAAGTATGCATGATCTAGCTAATTATGCATAGTTTAGGAAGAGCACTATCGTTTCAAAACAATTGGTCATTTTTAAAACTGGTAGTGTCTTTGATAAATGTTTGGATGAGAACGCTCTTTAAAATGATGGATCCTTATGCAAGTAAAATGTATTCTCTTTGATCCCTAAAGAAAATTTTTAAATTTTCTTGTGTTTCTTTAAAATCTTTTCTTTCGTTTTGCGTTGACTTAGTAAGTCACCTTGACCGAGTAATTTTGGAAAAATGTCTTTATGTGTTGTATATAACGTGCGAATTCCATCGGAATCACGAGGGTGTTGATGAAATACCATAGGGGCTCGTACCGACCGTGAGAAGAAATTTTAACAAAAATAGAAGACTGCCGAAAGAAATCTGAGTTCGAGTGACTCTGAGGGAAATGACGAAGACTTCTCCTACATCAAATGCATTGTACTTTATTTATTTTCTTTTCTCGTTCTTTTGATATGTTTAACGACACGCGATAAACTGTTGAAGTTTAGCAACTGTGCATCGATAGTTGGAAGACAATTCCATTTGCTGTCTCCGTTTATTCAAGTGAGGAATCCTCCTTGCTTGACTCGATTTTCTTTTATCATCGATGGTTGAACGACAGATATCCATAGTTGATGTTTATGTGCTAAACCCTTGCCCTTTATGTATTGATGTGGTATGTGATCTAGTCGAGTGATCGAAAGTTGAGAGAACTAGAGACGACATTGTCCAATGACGTTCGATCATGGAAAACATGTGCCATGTAATATACTTTTAATTGTGAACGATGATGCTTATTGAGATTTTGACCACGTATGGGACGGGAGTGAGATGGTGTTCTTGTAATATATTTTGGGTATGGATCAGTGTGTGAAAACCCTGCGATGACATATGTATGTATTTTTCTTTCTTTTTGGATATGCAGCCATAGCTAGCAAGCTTGTGAACCTTCTTTAACTTGCAATTTACTTTTGACAGGACTTATCCGAGAATTATGTCAATATTCTTATTTTACCATGGTTGGGCTGATTAGCAAGCATGAGTTAACTTGATTGAACTTATTTACTTGGCATGGTTTGGCTAGTTTGAAAACATGTCGTAATGTGGTTGTACGTGTTTCATACTGGTTTTGTGTTTGATTGAATTGTGATGTCCTCGAGAGAATTATGTATACGTCGAATGATTTTGTATCGATGAATTCATTTTTGACGAACTAGGTTTGTATGTGCGTAATATTGCAATAAGGTGATTTTGTACAATTAATACTAATTACTGCATCTTGTATATTATGAAGGTTTTCGATGAGGTTATGTGTGACCCGTGTGATTTTTCTATATGATTAATTGTTTTTATGAGAATGAAGGACTAAGTGAAAGGATAATTCGAAAGATGAAAGACATGCTCCGAGCGTGTGTGATTGATTCTAGTAGTTGTTGAGATCGACCCTTGCCGGTAGTACCTTGTACGACGACATTTGCCATGTTAGCATTGAGGTTGCAACATTTGAAGAATTATGTTGATGAAAACGTAGATCGCTAGTTGCGTGCAATGAAGTAGGAAAAAGTCAGTTGAATGGACTTGTAATAATTCGAGAGACTACGGAAGAGATGGTGTAGATTAAGAATCACTTGTTAACCGCGAGAAGCTGCGTGAAGAGATGTGTTGATAACCGTAGGAAGAATTTGGAGAAATTGAAGTGAAGATCATGGATCGAGATGTTAAGAGGTTGAATCTAGGTATAATACTCACTGTGAAGGTGTGATGGAGCCTGAGACGTGAACCGAAGTCCACATAGAAATGTGAAGACCTCTTTAGGAAGAAGTACCCTCCCCTTTCTCGTAGTACGAAATGCGAGTATAAGAACCGGAGAGCGCCGGGACGTCGCTCCCTTAAGGAGGGGAGGATGTGATACCAGTGAATGTGTCGTATGATGCTAAGTTATTGTCTTAAGAGCCATTCAGTATGAGCATCTCTCTTAAGTTGTGACTCACTTGAGGATGTGATACCACGAACCCAACGACATTTATTTTACACTAAATTACGAATATTTTTGAAATTTTTAAGAAATTTCGTTTGTTATTATTTGACGGTTTAAGTTGAAACCGATAAACAAGGCTTAAATTTTTACGTTTGACGATTTAAGAAGTACCGATAACGACTACGATACAGACGGATGCCCAAAATTTATCTTTTATTATCGATTGATCGATATTTGAGCTTTTCAAGATTTTATTTTATTACATTTTAAGTCGAGTCGGAACCACATGTATATTCGTTTTGTGTGCGTTTGAGCCATTTAAAAGTATTTTGAGGTAGCCGGGACGAAACCCGACTCCCGTAAATTTTTAAAACCGACTACTAGTCACAATCCCGCTCTTTAAAAAATGGATTTGCCCCTAAGGCCAAAAGAATGATAAAATTGCAAGAAGGTCCCTCAAAATTTAACAAAAAGAAGGAGAGAGAGAAACATCCTCATTTTTCACTTTCAAAAATTTATTTCTTCTCTCTTTTTCTCTCCTAGGCCGCCGACCATATACACCACCACCACCACCAAATTTTTTCCCTTTTTGTTATGAACAATTCCGAGTTTAGACCACGTTTTTATTATCATTTGTAAGTGTTTTGATGTAGTTTTTAACAACATGCATTAACACAAATTTTTCAAGAATCAATGATTTTTCAAAAAAATGTTTTGATGTAATTAAACTAGTGGGATGTTTAATTAGTGATTGGATAATGGATAAGCATCCATAAAATTTACTAAAAACAAAATGGTTGGGGTGTTTTTGCTACACCAAACCCATAGACAAAATGGGTTTGGTTGTGGTTTGATGATTTTGATGTATTGTGTTGTGGGTTCTTATTTAAGATGTTGTTTTAGATGTTTTTAAATGATTTAAACTAATTGCATGTATGATTTAGGCTTTGGGTTTTGATGAAGATTTGATGTTCTTAGTATATTGGGCTGTTTGGGGTGATTGGGAATGATTATAAGTGGTTAATATAGGTTTAGGTGATGTTTGGATTGATTGGAAACAAGTGTTAGATTGATTTTGAAGTAGTAAAATTTAGGCAGATTGTTGAGGTCATTTTTTAAAACCTTAAGTCTAAGCCCATGTTATAAACATAGGATGTAGTTGTAGATCTTTGTTTTAGCTTCGTTTTGGTATAAGGTAGAGCTTACGACTCCAAACGAGTCAAAAGTTATGCTATTTTGAAAGTTCGTGTACCGGGAGATGAGAATCAACATAATCCGAAGTTATGTTTGGTTTTGGGTCAAATCCCGGGGACCATAGATAGAGTTTTATAAATGATTGAAAGTTGTTCTTTGGTTTCAAACCTGCATTTTGGAGTCTATTTTTAGACTTAATGGTCAAATTAGCAAATGGTGTCTTTTAAATTGGCAAACAAGTCTTACATGTTAGGAGTGCAAAATCAGTCCAAAACGTTTACGTCTAGTTATGTAATGAGTAATGGGTCATAAAAGTGGAATCTTTTTATGGGATTTAAAATGGATTTTATACAGGTCATAAGGTATTTTTATAAATTTTCTTGTAATTTATAGAAATGCTTAAGTGTTAGAAAACAGCCCGTACTTTTGGTAAGTACCGGCAAAGTTATAAAATTTGAAATATTTTTAATTACATAGATAGATGGTATGAGTCTAGTAATAATCAGATGTATGAGTTTTGGCGTGAGTTTTCACAAGCTTTAAGTGTTTTTATATGCGCGTGTTTCGTACAATTATGTACACGAAGTATTGATTTGGGTTTTGTACTTTGATTTTTAGGTCTCGTGTTAGATTTTCCCGGGCATCCACATTGTCGGTGATATTTCTTGTTACGTCTTCGCTAGAACCACCACTACTACGCAAGGTGAGTCTATAGCCTCGCTCTTTACTTATTTTAAACGTTTTTACCCGCGAGGGGGATACATGCTATTCAAAGGAAAATGAACATAAGTCATGAATGATTGTTGGACCCGAATGTTGCCTTGAATTGTGTTGAGTTTCTAGTTGTAAAAGTCCCTAAACTCGTGAACTATTAACTATTGTCTTGCCCTTGTGTAGGTTGGAGATAGCCGCTTATACAATTGATAGTACTATGGGGTTGACGACCCTATCTGAGACGAGAGCTAGTACGTTGAGTACCCTCTGCGGACGGATAACTTGTGATAAGAAATAAGGTATAAATACAACTAATGCCTTTAGAAGGGGCACTGGTTTCACTTAAATCATGCCGGTCTTTGTACGCGGGTGATTGAGTTAACGGATTAGTGTCACGAGCTTAAACACAATTATTAGCTATTGCTAATTATAATATCCTTGAATAATAGATTGTGTGTACGACAATGCTATTGAATGGTCATGATTGGTTTTAATACTTATGTTCAACTTATGATTTGATAAACCTATAGATTCGCTCAACCTTTGTGTTGACGATTTTAAGCATGTGTTTCAGGTAACCAAGATTTATATTAGCGGAGCATGCGAGGATGGAAGTTGTTGTGGCTTGGCGGTCTACTTTGTTTTTCCTCCCTTTTAGCACTTAAAATTTTTATATTATGTCATGTGAAACAAGTTATGCACTTTTGGGTTGAGATTCAGTGGGGACCTAAACGCAACTCTCTTTTGTATTATCTTTAGGATTTGGAAAGCAGTAGACTCTGATGTTTTAACAATGTCTAAATTTTGTTTAAATTTCTACGTCTCTTTGAGTCGTTCGAATTAGCTTATGTGTGATGATAACTGCCTAGCACCCAAATGTTGTAGTTCCACTGCGCATATGATTTGGGGGTGTTAGAAGAGAGCATCGAAAGCATATTGATAGAAAAGCGGAGATAGAAGAGAAGATCAACGAGAATTTATTCAAGTTTGGATCTGATGAGAAACTAAAAGAAATTCAAGAAAAATTGAAAAACATCTTCAAAGAGGAGGAACGGGAACAATACTACTCATCATCATCAATAGAATCTGAAGACAACGATTTCAATGATGACGATGATGCAGGCAATCATGGATATGAGGAAGGTCCAAAACCTCCAAAAGATGATAGTGAAACAGATTCTGGTGATGAATTGGAAAGAGAAGCTCACGCAGAAGAAAGAAACGACCCACACTACACCGATGAGCATAATGATGAAGAATGTGTCTCGGATGAAGAAAACCAGCAAACACAAGAACAAAAAAAGAAGAAGCTGGATCAAGCAGGCAACAAGAAACATCAAATGAAAAGGCAACAAATCAAAAAGAAAAAAATGACAATCATCAACCTTAAGATTATCATGATATAGAGATGATGGCAACACAAGAGATGAATCTGAATAGTGAATATGATGATGATGAATAAAAAAAGTCAGAAAAAGATGATGCTGAAAATGAAAATGAAGGAAACCGAAAAGCTGAAGAAGAAATCGAAAGAAAAGGAAAGAGAGTGAAGGAAAACCAGCCAGAAGCTTCCCAGCAGAACATCAATCTTGGTAATAGCTTGATAATAAAAGAAATTCAAAACCAAGAAGACGAAAACTTTAACACCCCCAAATTACATTGCGCAGCGGAAATACACATTTGGGTGCTAAATACAAACATTGTTACACAAGACATTTTGAACAAACTCAAAATGATAAATTTGAAATATAAAAGAATATAATTTAACCACTGTCTAAAACTTTCAATCCCAAGTAAAACAATTTTAGAAATATCAAAGTAATATTTAGGTCCCCCAAAGACTTTATCAAATTCACAAACACTTTACCAAAGTACTCGACCATATAGTATTATTTTTATGACAAAAGGGAAAGAAATCCATTTTAGACCATCACCACAAAAGCAATCCCGCAATCCTTCTCCAGCAAGCTCCGCAATTCATCATCTTCAATACCTGAAATACATGCTTAAAATCATCAACACAACGGTTGAGCGAGTCTATAGGCTCTACAAATCAACATTGAACACAAGAGAAGAATCAATCAAGATCATTTAATAGAATTGCTGATCATTACAATCTATTAGTCAGGCATTCTGGTATATAACAATAGCTATTGAATTGTATTAAGCTCATGACACCGACCCCTTAACTTAGTCAACCACGCCTAAAGCCGGCATGACTAGATGAATTTCCAGTGCCCCTACTAGGGTATCATTTGCAAAAATACCAATTCTCATTCTCGTAAAATTATTCTTCCCTGCGGGTTACTCAGAGTAAAGCCCTGGTCTCAGATAGGGTCGTCAGCCCAATAGTACTATTATTAGAATAAGCGGCTATTCCCAACTCACAACATCAAGTCAGAAGATAGTTAACGGCTCATGAATTTAGGGACTTTTGCAAATTAGGTTCTTATACAATTCAAATCAACAAAGGCAACAAAGGAAACATTCGGGTCCAAACAATCAATCATAACTTGTGTTCATTTTACTTTCAAATAGCATGTATCCCCCTCGCGGGTTTTAAAATCATTCAAAATAATTACAAAAGCGAGGCTATAGACTCACCTGGAGTAATAGCAATAGTAAGACGATCTTCGACGATAGTTGATGCCCGATAAACACAAAAACCGCAACCTATCAAATAAGGCGCGTTCATCGATAATAAACTCGAAAATTAAATCATACATAATAACATCAAACTCAAACTCATAAAGACACGATAAACTCGAGAGAAAACGATATAAATAACTTCATTATACTTTACTACACATTTACTTAACCATTTTACACTTTTTATAAAGTCCGCCGGTACATACTACATGTACTAGCTTATTTACCCCTTTTAAACCTGTCAACCGTTTATGAAACGACTCGATAAACTAACTTACTATATATAGAAAGTCCTCTTACAAGTTTATCAAATGTGTAGAAACTAGAAGGGGGGGTTGAATAGTTTCTCTTCGATTGGTGACCAAATTAAAATTGCTTTCAATTTGGTTTGTATCAAAACTATATTTTACTTGAGGCTAAGTTGCATAATGATTAGGTTTAATTGAAATGCACTAGCAAGGATAATAAGCAAGTATAATGATAATGAAATAAGTAAAGAGTAAGGAAGGAGACAACCTAGTGGGAAGACACCAAGATTTATAGTGGTTCGACAACGAGGCTCTATCCTCGTTTCTACTCCACTCCTCTAGTACACCTACTCGAGATTTCCACTATATCCACAAGCTCCCTTGTCGGCGGAGAAAACCTTACATCGTTGCTTACATTATTTTACGACACTAAGCTAAATGTCGAGACCTAATCTTTAGCTAGGACCAATCTACACGACGTTGCCTACTTCACAATTTAACGACACAAGGCTAGATGTCGAGTTCTAATCTTAAGGTAGAACCAATCTTCACGACGTTGCCTACTTCACCATTTTATGACACAAGGCTAGATGTCGAGTTCTAATCGAAAGCTAGAACCAATCTTCACGACTCTTCACTTTGAAGCTAAGTGAGAACTTCACACAACACAACTACTAATCACTTTAAAGTTTAGTGAGAACTCACAAGACACAACCACATCACTTTATAGTTTAGTGAGAACTCCTAATCAAATCTATTACAACTCAACTATACTTATCTAAGTACACACATGTAGCTTGGATTTACACAACACAAATCCAAGCAAACACATATGCAATGGATGTACACAACAAATCTAAGTATCCACAAATAACTTGGATGAACACAACTAGTCCAAGTATTCATAAATACATTGGATTGACCTAAAACAAAAAGGGTATCATGATGAATATGACTAGCTCATAAATTCATCTTTATCACTACACTAGTGAGTGAGTGATCTTCTCATTGGACATGGTAAAGGAGGGGATCAAGAGGATAATCATATGTAAACATCCTTAACAATTTAAGTGATCATTTACTAATGATTATGCTATATAAAATAGAAAGAGGGCTGAGAAAAACGTCCAAGAGGCTTACTGGATAATGAGATTTGACCCACTATTTAAAGGAGACAAAGTTACAACGGATCTATAACGGCTACTGTGCGCGGTACCTTATCTCACCCCGCGGTACCATATCGCTAAGGTACCGCGTAGGTACTTAAGGTACCGCCACTAGACCCCGCTCCGTTTTTTGTCTCTTAGTGGGGTGGGAATATCTGAGGTATTTGAACCCTTCAAAGGATATTCTAACAGCATTTGGAATATGCCATTTTCAAATTTTCATATTCCATTTTAATAAACATTTTCTAAAAAAGAAAGTTTATTAAAAAGTCTTTTGTCTTATTAACAAAAGTGAGTTTTAAGGATAATCATTTTGATGATCACTAAGTATGATTAAGAAAGGTTAGTGATATGATTATTACCTTGATGATAGTGTTAGTTAAATAATTCATTTTGTGTTTTACACTAAATGTGTTGTATAGTTTGTTGTGATCAAAACTAAGAAAGATTAGTTAACACGAATAATGTTTTTAGGCATTACTTACATTAACAATCTCCCCCTTTTTGATTACGACAAACGAGAAACTCATTTACGTAGAAACACAAACTATGGAATTATTAACTAGTTTATCACTATCATTTCTCCCCCTTTGTCGTAGCAAAAAGGTTAGCATAAGTCTTTGAAGAGTATCGAACTTTGCTAGTAGCTCCCCCTTGGTGGTTGCTCCCCCTTGCTTGGGGCACCAAGTTTGTGAGCTAAGGTGACATGCTACACAAAGGTTAGTAGAAAGGAAAGAAACACCAATGTATATATGATCACTACCTACTAAGTAACTTGAGAGGGAGAAAGAGAAGAAATCTCAAATTAGAAGCAAGTATTTTGCTAAGTATGTCCAAAGAGATAATTGACAAAATCAAACTTCAATCCAATGAAGATGATAAGCTTGTCAATGGGTTAAAGCTTTAGAATTGATGGAATCCCCCATAAGAAATTGTAAAAAAATTAACCAAGATCAACTCTAAGTAGAACTAATTAGATAGCACACAAATAACACAAAGGTTACAAAAAAATTCAACAAAGAAGATAGTCATACACATAGTATAAGTATCTAAAAGCAATAAATATGGAAAATAAACCACTAAGCATAAGCTAGTCTAATAGTCATATTTTCCAAGATTGCTAAAAATAAAATAAAACTAAAAAGACGATGATGCATCATTCGAAGTTTTGTCCACCAGAACGAAAACTTGAATAGGAGGTCGAGTGAGGAGGAATTCAAGAAAATTTAACTTCTCATACACATGAGCAAGTTCAATTTGTTGAAATCGGCAACAATCACATGAGGATCCATGATGCAACACAAAATCGTTTGATGGGGGTATGGCATCAAACTTAGGGTTTGGTGGTGGTGGGGTAAAGGGTTTGGGAATGTTTTCATAATGCCTTGTGAGATTTGGGAAGGATGAGAGGTCATTGAGTTGGGGGGTATTGAAGGATTGTGGTGGTGGTGGAACATGTTCTTTTGCTCCGGTGATAGGTTTTATGGTGTAAGTCTCATTCCAATACTTGATTGGAGAGAAGGTAGGGTTTTTGGGTGGTTTGGACGAAGATGGTTCATTCTTCTTAACCCAAACGGGTCGAACCGAGATATTCGGTTTCTTTGAAAGCTTGGATGAAGAAGCTTTGGGTGAGAGGGGTTGTGACAAAGAAATGTCAAGGTTAGGAATGTAGGAGTTAGGCATTGTGAGAGTGTGAGAATGATATCTCAAGGTTATGTGAGAATGAATTCTCAAGGTTGGGAAGGTGTGAGAATGAAATCTCAAGGTTGGGGTATAAGTAAAATGTGATCAAGGTAAGAATTTGAATACAAAATGTGTAGTGTCAAGGAATGTTTAGTCAGTTTGAGTAAACAAGGAATCTTGACTGGGAATAGGGTTTTAAAGGTTTTGACTAAAAAATCGTCAAAAGTCACTTTCTGGCCGCTGTACCTTATAGGGGCCGGCGGTTCCATATCACTAAGGAACCGCGGGTCTTTAAGGAACCGCGTCCAGAGGACTTTAAACCATGTTTTTCCTGAGTTTTGGGAAAAACTGAGACTTTTTCAAAAAGTTGCAAATCTTGGAATTTTACCTCTATTAGAACCAAAATATGCTAAGGTTGCATAAAGCAACACATTCACAAAGAATGTCTTGACAAAGGGTGACAAAATAATTTAGATATCATTTTGAACCAGTTTTAGTCAAGTTTAGGGGTTGTGATAGATTTAGGTTTAATTTTAATTTCAAATTAAAGTTGATTAGTGTGCACAGAAGGATAAAAACACACAAAACTAAATCCATAAGTCAACAACATAGAACATTCATTAATGAGGCAAGTACAAAGACAAATAAAACTAACTAATACATAGCTAGCTTATCATAAAATCTAGATAAGTGATTTTCTTTGGCTTGTTGTTGTTGAAAACTCTTATTAAGACAACTCCATCATTCATCTCCTAGGAGGAGGCATGGAGAACAAAGTAAGCAAGAAATATTGCAAACCCCTATGTAGTCCATACATATCCATCCTTAGGTTTTGGATGAGGAAGTGGTTGTATTGAAAACATGGACATCTAGGACCATGAGTTTGTTGAAACCCAAAGTAAGGATCACCCAAGAGGAGGGAAAGAGGGACACCCAAAATTGGGATGTTTGAGTTGGGTGGAGGTGGAGGACGCAAGTTCTCCAAGGGTGATGTGGGT
Organism: Glebionis coronaria; assembly: GCA_025667525.1. Taxonomy (NCBI): domain Eukaryota; kingdom Viridiplantae; phylum Streptophyta; class Magnoliopsida; order Asterales; family Asteraceae; genus Glebionis; species Glebionis coronaria. Next base: position 328,405 of record JANFOE010001483.1, on the reverse strand, counting down.
GAAAGTGGAGGCATGTTCCCCAAAGGGGAAATGGGTGAATGTGGAGGTAAATTCTCCAAGGTTGGTGAAATGGGTGAGTTGTGAGGGGTAAATGGTGAAGTCACCAAAATGTCATCAAAGTCATTCCCAAAAGGAATGCTTTAGATTGGTTGAGGTTGCGTGGTCACTTCCAAAGGTGCACTTGGAGTGAAGGGTGAAGAAAGCTCATTCATTCTAGAGTTGAATGAAGAGGAGGTAGAACCAATGGAGTGGTTAGTACCATGGGTGGAAGAAGTCTTGCATGGTGCAAGAGGTGGGGAAGGTGATGAAGAAATGAGGATAGGAGCATTCTCATTCTTAGGTGTGTGGAAAGGTGAAGAGTTAGGCTTAGCTACCTTAACCCTTATTTTGAGTGTTTTTCTTGGGGTGGAGGTCTTGGAAGTGTTTGAGGTTTTTGTACACACCATGGTTGATTAGAGTGGTTTAAGGTTTAGGGAAGTATGTTTGATGTGTGAAGAACATGGAAAACAAGGTGGGTTTAAATGGGTGAGGGGATGATCCAAACTAGTAATGGGTTAAAATCATTTTAGGTGAATAATGAATTTAGATACCCTAGTTTAGGAAATGTGCAGTTTATTACTGAAAATCATGCAAGGTTTACACAAAATTAAGAAAACAGTGTAAAGCAAAGATGCTGTCGTGCACAGTGACCGGCGGTTCCTTATCTAGGACCGGCGGTACCTTATCGATAAGGAACCGCGGGTCGATATGGAACCGCGACCAGAAGGTTTTCAAAAATTTCCCATCCCAGTTTTTGATAAACCCAGATTTTCCTCAAAAGTTTCACAAGCCAAAGTTAACTACAGATCATAATCTAATAAGCTAACTATCAAAAGGCATGCACAAAGCTATGTAAAGCACAAACATTATTGCATAAGCAACATTAAGGATCAAAATAAATAATAATCCAAGCATGCAACACAAGTTAATAAACAACTAAACCAAAGTGTTAATAACCAAATGTTTAACCATCAAATCCAAACTTTGACACAACTTCAAAGTCTTCACCTCCTTTTCTTTCCTAAACCCTTGATCATCTTTTCCAAATACTTGAACCCTTTTCTTGACTCCACTCGGTGTTCATGTAATTCTCCCTGAGTTCTAAGATTCTCACGATAAAGATGCTCCATATTGAGATCTTCAGGGACATCACTAGAAGGGTGAGGAGGAGGAGCTAAGTCTTCAAAATCATCCTCGAATTGATTTGAGGATGGATGGGAGTTACTTGAAGAATCAAAATGAGAACTAGGACCGATGCCATCACCATCACTTGGTGGCATATCGGTGTCCTCCTCATCCGGCTCTTGATGGTTGGATTTTCTCGAACCACGGTCACTTCTTGGCTTTCGTTGATACACCTCTTGAATAGGCAACATAACCCGTTGAACCGGGTGAAAGCGAGAAAGATCGAGTTGAGGAAAATCTTGACCAACCCTTCTAAAGAGGCGAGTAAGAAGCATAGCATAAGGGAGGTTGGTTTTGGGTTTGGAAAGAGCATAATTTATACGTCGAGCGATGTAATATGCAAGATTGTACTTGGTGGAAGTAAACAGGCAAAACAACATATGCCCCATGCAAGCCGGGATATGATCCCGGTTCCCACCAAGACAAAACACATTTTCCCTAAGGATGTTTGCCCATTGGAGCATGTAATCCTTAAGGTCGCTTGAGAGCACTTCATACCTATTCATATTTCGCTCATTTGTATGAAGGCTTCTCACAACGTTTCCACTATGCTCTTTCGTGATGATTTCAAGGATGAAATTTAGATCAACTTCGGTGGTGTCATTTGGAGGTTTATCGTTTGACTCCAAGAGAGCATCTAGTCTCCACTTATCCATGAAACGACAAGTGCCTTCAAATGGCACACCAAGAATATCACCAAAGTCGTCGAGGGAATATTGAATGATTTGACCATTCAACAAGAAACGAATAAAGATTTGGTCGTTGATTTCAAGCATGGATTAAGTACTGAAGAACTCAAGAAGGAACAAGGGATAAATTACCTCGTCTATGTAAAGCAAACAATCAAACCCAATAAGCTCGAACATAGAGTTGATATAATTATCTCCCGCTATTCTTGGATCTACAATCCTACCCTCATGGAAACAACGAGAGGAAAGGGATGGAAAAGCGTTTTGGAGTTGAGGGGAAACAAAGGTTTAAGAGATGTCGGGCATATAATCTTTAGTGAATTGATGATCTTTTTGATATTGAGAAGGCATGATTAAGTACCTAAATACAAACACAAGACAATATTTCTCCAATCACTCATATGAGAATAAAAAAGGAAAACGAAAAATGAAAATGTGTTATATCAATTTCTTGACAAACATAGGATTGAATCCATATCATTTTCATGTTCACAATGTGTCTATTCCATCATTAACCAAGAACACATGATCTATGTTAGATCAACAATGGATTAGAACATTGGTTTTTTCAAAACAAGGTTTTTAGGTAAGCATTAACAATGTCATTACCTACTTGTTCATGGGTTCATCTCAAATCCATCATTCAACCAAAATCATTTAGCCTAAATTCGGATTTGTTCTACAAGTGGGTTTTAGTGAAATCTTAATGAATATCAACCTAAGGAATCATAGTAAGATTACCATGTCAACCCACATTCCTATTAAGGTTTTAATTCAATTTAAATTTTAAAAATCCCCAATTATGAAAGGATGAACCCTAGAACAAAATATATGAAATTGAAAGAAAATACTTACAATTAATTGATGCTAGATGAAGGATGAGTGAAACCCACAACTTGGAATCAATTAATTTGAGTGATTAAAGGTTTTGGAAGCTTCAACAATGGTGGAAAAGGTAAAACCCGTCGGCTGTGTGTTTTTGGGAGAGAGAGAGTTTGCTTTGAAAAAGAATAAAAAACTCAAACTGGCGCTTTGACAAAAGTTACTGCCCGCGGTACCATATCGATAAGGAACCGCGGGTTTGAGCCGCGGAGATAAGGAACCGCCTACAGAGGCAGGTTTCTATCTCTGAAAAACGCCAAATTTTGAAAATCCAGTTTTTCTAAAATACTTAAAATTAAATCATGAGCCTTTTAGAATATCATTGGATCATCATAACACTAAGCAATATGCCTTAATGAAGGATTACGAGTTAAATCAAGATCGAAAAGAACCGAAACGGACAAAAGACTACTCGTAGCAAAACGACTAAGTGGAGAGAAGTGAATCAAGATTAGGATCAATGCTCAAGGGATTAATGACAATCTTCAAGTAGTTGTAACGAAGAGCTTGTGTCATATATAGTGGTTTAAGACGTGCCTTTCCGGCGAAACGATAAACGGCTTTGGTAATGAATAAGCACAAAGCAATTATTCAAGTATAGACTAAGATCACTTTCAATAATAGTCTTAGTCTAAACTAAAATATGAGCAAGGTATTAATTCACTTTCTCTCCCACAAAGGGCCTACTAACCATATGGGTGCAAACCATGGAAATCATGCTTGATACTTTAAGCTTCTACTAACTCACTCTACATCACCATAGTGAGTCAAGTATCCAAGCAATGAAGGTTTGAGAGGATAAAAGAAAAGAAACACAAATCACAACAAAATGTCAAGGCAAGGATGCCGAGAACAAGCACATAGTCAAGTAATGATCAAAAGAATGATCAAAGGGCGTGTGGAAGAACGAAAGCGTACCTTGGCCACAAAGAGCAATCCATGAAGGAATAAGTGCTATGCCCAATCAATGACTATGATGAGTACTAAGTCTTCAAGGACTAGTATCATTCCCAATCATCTTGGTATCATCCTTCAAAGATGTTAAAGATCAATGAAGATGATTCTTCTAAGAGTGCAAGTGACTCAATCCATAATCAATTAATTGATTGATCTTCATGAGTACCTACACAAAGCAAGATGCAAACTAGTAGATACATTTCAAGAGTATATCTAAAATGCATAAAGGCTACTAATCTTAAGTGGGATGCAATATTATCAATTAAAAGACCTATTTTCAAAGAAAACATAGTTTTGACCAAAGAGAAACTTTAGTACAACTAGACCTTCTAATTTGAGGAGACAATGGATCGATCCAAGTTTCAAAGTACAATATACTTCAAAGATCTTGAGTGACCATCGCTCTGATACCAATTGTAGAAACTAGAAGGGGGGGTTGAATAGTTTCTCTTCGATTGGTGACCAAATTAAAATTGCTTTCAATTTGGTTTGTATCAAAACTATCTTTTACTTGAGGCTAAGTTGCATAATGATTAGGTTCAATTGAAATGCACTAGCAAGGATAATAAGCAAGTATAATGATAATGAAATAAGTAAAGAGTAAGGAAGGAGACAACCAAGTGGGAAGACACCAAGATTTATAATGGTTCGACAACGAGGCTCTATCCTCGTTTCTACTCCACTCCTCGAGTACACCTACTCGAGATTTCCACTATATCCACAAGCTCCCTTCTCGGCGGAGAAAACCTTACATCGTTGCTTACATTATTTTCCGACACTAAGCTAAATGTCGAGACCTAATCTTTAGCTAGGACCAATCTACACGACGTTGCCTACTTTACAATTTAACGACACAAGGCTAGATGTCGAGTTCTAATCTTAAGGTAGAACCAATCTTCACGACGTTGCCTACTTCATCATTTTACGACACAAGGCTAGATGTCGAGTTCTAATCGAAAGCTAGAACCAATCTTCACGACTCTTCACTTTGAAGCTAAGTGAGAACTTCACACAACACAACTACTAATCACTTTAAAGTTTAGTGAGAACTCACAAGACACAACCACATCACTTTATAGTTTAGTGAGAACTCCTAATCAAATCTATTACAACTCAACTAGACTTATCCAAGTACACACATGTAGCTTGGATTTACACAACACAAATCCAAGCAAACACATATGCAATGGATGTACACAACAAATCCAAGTATCCACAAATAACTTGGATGAACACAACTAGTCCAAGTATTCATAAATACATTGGATTGACCTAAAATAAAAAGGATATCATGATGAATATGACTAGCTCATAAATTCATCTTTATCACTACACTAGTGAGTAAGTGATCTTCTCATTGGACATGGTAAAGGAGGGACCAAGAGGATAATCATATGTAAACATCCTTAACAATTTAAGTGATCATTTACTAATGATTATGCTATAGAAAATAGAAAGAGAGCTGAGAAAAACGTCCAAGAGGCTTACTGGAAAATGAGATTTGACCCACTATTTAAAGGAGACAAAGTTACAACGGATCTATAACGGCTACTGTGCGCGGTACCTTATCTCACCCCGCGGTACCATATCGCTAAGGTACCGCGTAGGTACTTAAGGTACCGCCACTAGACTCCGCTCCGTTTTTTGTCTTTTAGTGGGGTGGGAGTATCTGAGGTATTTGAACCCTTCAAAGGATATTCTAACAGCATTTGGAATATGCCATTTTCAAATTTTCATTTTCCATTTTAATAAAACATTTTCTAAAAAAGAAAGTTTATTAAAAAGTCTTTTGTCTTATTAATAAAAGTGAGTTTTAAGGATAATCATTTTGATGATCACTAAGTATGATTAAGAAAGGTTAGTGATATGATTATTACATTGATGATAGTGTTAGTTAAATAATTCATTTTGTGTTTTACACTAAATGTGTTGTATGGTTTGTTGTGATCAAAACTAAGAAAGATTAGTTAACACTAATAATGTTTTTAGGCATTATTTGAGTTAACAAAATGAAATTACTTTTAAAGTACTTTACCCAACTCATTTTCAAACTATAAAATCCGGACAGATTTACGTTAATTTTTCATACAACCGTTTTAACTTATTTAAGCGACTCCGTTTACAAAACCGACACTCGGGTTTTAAAGTAAACTCAACCTATAAAATAAACACCTCATTATCAGTAGGTTAAATTTTTCAAAACATCCATTTAGAGTCCCCGAATCGATCCAAATATCGACAACAACTACTTTTAGTGCTGATACTCGTCTCCCGGTACACGATCATTCAAAACATCATAACTTCGCGCTCGTTTGGAGCTAGAAGCTCTACCTTATATCAAATAGAAGCTAAGAAAATTATCTACAACCCTAGACTATAAGTTAAGCCATTTTCTAAACATAAAAATCCGGATTTTACACTTTACTTACTGTTATAAAATGACTATAAAAATCTTGTACAAAATCAACTTTTTGATAAAAACCAACCATAGAAATGGTCATTTCTATACCCTAATATCATCATACATCAACCATAACATCAAAATCATAATCAAAATAAAAATCTTTAGATCAAAATGAAGTTTTAACAAGATCTTTAGCAAGAATCACCATGGATCATCATGAAAATGCCATGCATGATCATAGCTCCTACCTACCAACATCAAGAAAAAAAATGTGCTTGCATGTAAGGAATTATTACAACAATATGATCCTTATGCAATTATAAGAGTGGTTCTATGCTTGGTTTAGTTGGATTCAACCTCAAACTCAAGATAAAATTGATTGAAGTTTGGTTTTGGTGATGGGGTGGGTTTCGGCAGAACGGAGAGAAAAGAGAGAGAAGAGAAAAATTTTTAAATGAAGAAATGAATTGTATGTGTTTGTTTAAGCTTTATATATAGTGGGGTAGGGACCAAAGTTGCAATTTAGCAAAAGTTGTGGCTAAAAATGTAAATAGTTAGCTAAAAAGCGGGAAATAACTATTAGTAAATTTTCAAAATATTTACGGGGCTCGGGTTTCATAAAGATACTTTTAAAAATTTAAAACGTACCTCAAAAATAATAATATCGACTCTCGAATCGACTTAATACGAACTTAAAATAAAAACGTAAAAATTATAAACATCGAGACAACAATTGATAAAACATAAAATCTCGGGCATCCGTCGATATCGTGGTCACTAATAACCCTCGCTATTAGTAAAAAGATAAAAATAAAACCTCCAACGTCGGTTTTAAATAAAACCATCAATCGTCATTTCATTCAACTCATCAAAAATTTCAAAGTTATTCGTAAAAATAATATTATATAATACTAAATAAATGACCTCGGGTTTGGGTTGTCACATCCTACCCTCCTAAAAGAGAGCGACGTCCCGACGCTCTTCCCCTCTTATACTCACATCCCATACCTCCAGAACAAATGAGAACTCTTTTCCTTTAAGAAATCCTCATGCTTCTTTCACAATTTCAAATTCCACTTCTGGAATACTTATATCTTCACAATATAATCCTTACTATGTTTCGACCTCATAAGAACTCTTTAACTTCTATGAAAAGCAACTTATCTTCAAGTTGAATTCTTTCCTTGTTGTTGTTCTGAAAACAAATTTCACCCGTCATAACGACACCTTATGCATAACCACGTTTCCCAATTTCAAACTCCATCGACTTCCTTTGATTGCCAACATAACCCTTCTGACAACTCCTTGTAACTAATAAACGGTCCTTAACCCATACAATCTTATCAATATTGCCAATATCACTTCTAGTTTAGTCATTCAATTCCACCTACATTTCTACAATACACCAAAAAACTAATCTTATATCCATAACTCATTATCTTTAACCTTCACAAATTGAAGTTCTTTATGTACCATCAATAGTACAGCCTCATTACTAGCATGACAATCATTTTCGTATAAGAATTCCAACAAGGCCTAAGTCAATCACACACGCACAAGTATACCGTTCGATGTTTGAATCATCCTTTCACTCTGTCCATCAGTCTCTATATAACACACAGTACTCAACTCAACTTTCATCTTTATCCAAACCAGATCGTATCGATTACTTGACTTGTGAGATTCCTTCATCACTAAGTCTCACTCTCTCAACTTAGATATGTTAGGAGTGCTCAATATACCATGTCTCACTTGACAATACAACAAAATCCTTTCTATAAGTTGACAAAATGTCAAAATCACTTACCTTGACATCCTTCTCAAATCAGACCACTAACTTAAAGTTTCATATCCTTGTTATAAAGCCCACACTTTTTGTCATTACCAAAACTCAAATCTTAATAGATTTTCCCCTTTTAATCCCTGATAGGTGCATTAGCTACCACATTCGCCTTTCCCGGATGGTCACGAATCTTGTAGTCATAATCACTCACAGTCATAATTATCAACATACTCAAATACTCGAAACAATATAACTGGTATTCCTCTACTCATTTCTTTTATCATCCCAAGAAATTTATTATGGAGCAACTTCTATGACCCTTTATTATTACTTACTTGATTCCATACAAGTAATATTTCTACCATCTCAAAGCAAACACCACAACTACATAACCCTTATGAAACGCATCATAGAAAACTACAACTATAAATACTTCAGATCCTTTCAACCATGACAACATCGATGTAGAACACAACGTATTCCTTAGTGTTTAGAATACAGCTTCCTCATCTGATAAGGATCAGATCTCGAAACTTACAATTTAGATGTATAAGTGGGACTCACACATTCAATTCTTCTTAGTCAGCTTAATCAATGGTTTAACAATCAGTGAAAACCTTTCGATAAACCTCCTATTATTCCCAGCTTAAACCAAGGAATTAACAGATTTCCATCGGCGTCGTTGGTACCGACCATTCCTTAATCATTTCAATCTTGGCAAGATCTTCACGAATACCTTTGTTGTCAAAAAACTTCCTTAGAAAACGCAATTATTTCAGCCAACATTCACACCTAGAAAACTTTACATACAGTTTCTCTTTTTCCAACCATCCCAAAAATTGTCCTCATATGTTACATATGTTCCTCCTTTTCCCCTTGGAATAAAATAGAATATCTTCAATAGATACAATGACTAACTCATCCTAGCACACCTTACACACAAGATTCACACAGTCCATGAATACGACATACACGTTTGTCCATTCCAAAAACATCACTTGAAACTTAAAGTACCCACATCAAGTACGAAGAACAACTATAGGAATATCTTCCTTCTCTAATTCTCAGTTAATGATAGCCAGAACTCAAAGTGATCTTTGAGTATACTCTAGATCCAAACAAGTTGCAAGGATCACGCGAATCATCAATCCTCGGTAATGGATACCGATTCTTGGCTGTCAATTGTTAAGCTCTCGATAACCAATACACATCCGGAATAATCCATTTTTCTTGACAAACAACACAGGTGATTGTCATTGCAACAAAACTTAATATAATACATCTCTTATTCATCACTTCTCGTAGTTGACCGAATAACTCATTCCACTCTAATGGTGCCAAATGATAAGGCCTACAAATACTACTCAACAAAACACAGAAGCACTACACAACGAAATGCAGAAGCACTACACCTATCGCTTACAACACTCACTCGACATGAACTCCATTTCATAAGACGGCATCAACTCCGCAAAACTTCAGGAAAACTTCAGAATACTCTCGAGTCATTAACAGATCTGCAAACTTCTCCTCAACTACCCTAACACTAATTACCTGAGCTAGGAATACATCATATTCCTCTTTCACATACTTCCTTGTTTCCATACAAGATACACTTCCTAAATGGATAGTTCACTCATCACCTTTCACAGTCAACACTCAGCTTTGCAGCAAAGTCTAAGCCTGCAGCTATCAATTTATAATGAAGATTAGTCCAATCTCAAGCATCAGCACTTCGCACCACTAACCAATTCAGACCAATAATCTACACCCAAAGATTCCAATTCTTTGAGCATCAAGTCGATACTAAACACCTACTTTCCTAAATTCTAGGAACACACTCTTAGTGTAAAACTAACACTAGCAACCTTTCCATCGGTTACTCCACATCATATTTAGTTGTCAATCTTATTGACTCTCCGTTGATAAAACAACTAAATCTTTACATTTCTACAGTTTCTACCCGATCTGAAATCAAACAACATACTGACATAAAGAATCTCAAGTAAGAATATACCATTTACAACATTCAGACCTTAAGGTTTGTCAGCATCATTCAAACGTAACCCGGAGCGGCAGCATTCCTGTCTTGTCAATTTCCTTTCCTTGGACAATTCCCTTGCTTGTGTTCTTTCTCGCCACGACTAAATCATATCACAACTCCAGGGATACTAATTACAATGACTAATCCTCTTGTTCTGCACTTAGCAGCTTTATGACTAGGTTGTCCTAACTCTAGTCGCAATTGTTTAAAATTACCTACATGGTATAGAGTACAGCAAACACACTCGAGATTTTTCTTGTCACTTCTAGACGTAGTGGCCGCACGAATCTCATCATTCCTTCCATGGTTTAAATACTGATTTCGGTTTTGTCTTTGGTTATTGTTATTACTGTAATCCTCACAATTCTGACCTAGATTCTGGTTGGACTGAGCAGATTCCCACATTCTCTTATTGTTTTCAACAATACTATCTTTCCTAACTTGCACTTTCACGTCTATTAAATCAAACGTCCTCTATACAGCTTCATCGAAAGATTTAGGTCTTAAAGAAATAACCTCACCCTTGATATTACTAGACAATCCTCTAATGTACTGCTTCGTTGTTTTACGGTCATTCACAAAATTATCAGAACATAGCAAATATAGCTCAGAAAATTTCCCAGTAAGCAATAATATCATTGTCCCTTAGCACTAATTATCTCAATTCGGATTCCAACTGTCCTAGTTCCTGCTTGGGACAAAACCTAGCAGTCAATAGTCCTTTCATCATGGTCCATGCCTTACTATTAGTTACAACCAATCCTAAATTAATCACTTGGTATTCCACCATCTTAGTGTACCATCCTGAAATATAGCAGCAACAAATTTCACCTTATTAGTTTCTGAACAACCAATAATCTCAAAGTACTTTCTATCTTATCAATCTAACTATGCAATTCCAATGCACTACTATTACCACCAAACAGCGCAGAACCACACTTCTGAAAACTAACATATATATATTCTTTCGAACTTGTAGAATAGCAGCAACACTATTATCTGGATCAGCAGCATCCTCATCATTGTTAGCAGCATCGCCATTATTTTCAGCAGCATCATCATTATTCTCAGCAGCATCACCATTATTCTCAGCAGCATCATCATTATTCTCAGCAGCATCTACTGCAACACCATTATCTCCAACACACTTAACCCCATCATCTTTTAATTCCTGACATCACGATCAGCTCCAAATGCTCTAGCAATAACTTGTTCGATCATAGTGTTCACAGTAGCAGTCGTTAGTTTTGGCAACATATTTCAAGAAACTTAGTCACGTAGCGATCTACTAATGACAGAAATATGATTCCCCTACTCCTTCCATCATCACGGAAGAAAGAAACATGATAAGTATACATATAAAGAATAAAGAAGGAATTCTTTATCAGGATGTCTCATGAATACTACATGCACGAACAACACAAACTACAATGGTTCATCAACCAAAACTCAAAAGAGTTAATAAAGGCACATCATAGATCATGAGGGTAATTTAGATTGCGTTGAGGATTCAAGAAAATAGTGGCACTGTCTATCACTACAATCGTCTACCGAACAAACTTAAAAGATAATAAGTTCCATCACAATGCGACGAAACAAGGGTTTAAATAAGTCCAATCACAAAAGAAAATAAGATACAAAGAAATCCATTACGAGATTAGTTCCTTAGACAACAGCTCCTCATCCTCCTTAACATTGCTGTCAGCTTCATTACACTTGTTTATTTCCCATTTCACACTTCAAAGTCAAATCCATAACCTGATGGCACCTCATTCTCAAAATCCAATACTCACTGCTACATGGCAGATTAATCACAAAAAAAGTCTCAGTATGACTTTCAACATTCCTAAGCTTCCAAACTCCAATCAGAATTGATCTCACATGAGACTCCCACTCACTCATCCTTTCAAAGCTTACCTACTTCTCTTTAAACCTTTCAATTCAAGCACACAGATTCATCACAATCGACCCAAAACTAGCATTCTCATCCATCTTCCAAGTCCTAACAAACTCAATTCTCCACATACCAAATACAACCTTTTAAAACCACTTTTCTTTCACATCAACCTTCTAATCACACCAATTCAACCACATATCTATCATACATCAACTAATCAAACTTCCTCATACCCAATACAAGTCGCAAGAATTTAGTTGTAAAATCGTTCATCATCTGGTCTATTGTTCTAGACCCTCGGCGGTATACAAGGTCATTATTTAAAATTATATACATATGCATTACATAAAGAAAATTACGATAAGAAGTACTCAACGTACTTTCAAATACATCAATACATCATCAATACATCATCAATGCATCATCATAGTATTTACTTAATAAATACTCAAAAATCATTTCAATTTTAAGGGATACATCAACTATAAAATAATACAAAACAAATAATCTTACCGGAGCCATGCATAGAAGTTGCGTGCTTTTGTGAAATATTTTCGACACCAAAGTTATAGTTTAGGAAATTTTTCAAAAATCGACCTAATTCGCTATAACTAAAAAGCTCTGACTACCAATCTTTAACACCCCCAAATTACATTGCGCAGCGGAAATACACATTTGGGTGCTAAATACAAACATTGTTACACAAGACATTTTGAACAAACTCAAAATGATAAATTTGAAATATAAAAGAATATAATTTAACCACTGTCTAAAACTTTCAATCCTAAGTAAAACAATTTTAGAAATATCAGAGTAATATTTAGGTCCCCCAAAGACTTTATCAAATTCACAAACACTTTACCAAAGTACTCGACCATATAGTATTATTTTTATGACAAAAGGGAAAGAAATCCGTTTTAGACCATCACCACAAAAGCAATCCCGCAATCCTTCTTCAGCAAGCTCCGTAATTCATCATCTTCAATACCTGAAATACATGCTTAAAATCATCAACACCACGGTTGAGCGAGTCTATAGGTTTTACAAATCAACATTGAACACAAGAGAAGAATCAATCAAGATCATTTAATAGAATTGCTGATCATTACAATCTATTAGTCAGGCATTCTTGTTTATAGCAATAGCTATTGAATTGTATTAAGCTCATGACACCGACCCCTTAACTTAGTCACCCACGCCTAAAGCCGACATGACTAAATGAAATTCCAGTGCCCCTACTAGGGTATCATTTGAAAAAATACCAATTCTCATTCTCGTAAAAATATCCTTCCCTGTGGGTTACTCAGCTTAAAGCCCTGGTCTCACATAGGGTCGTCAGCCCAATAGTACTATTATTAGAATAAGCGGCTATTCCCAACTCACAACATCAAGTCAGAAGATAGTTAACGGCTCATGAATTTAGGGTCTTTTGCAAATTAGGTACTTATACAATTAAATCAACAAAGGCAACAAAGGAAACATTCGGATCCAAACAATCAATCATGACTTGTGTTCATTTTACTTTCAAATAGCATGTATCCCCCTCGCGGGTTTTAAAATCATTCAATATAATTACAAAAGCGAGGCTATAGACTCACCTGGAGTAATAGCAGTAGTAAGACGATCTTTGACGATAGTTGATGCCCGATAAACACAAAAACCGCAACCTATCAAATAAGGCGCGTTCATCATTAATAAACTCAAAAATTAAATCATACATAATAACATCAAACTCAAACTCATAAAGTCACGATAAACTCGAGAGAAAAAGATATAAATAACTTCGTTATACTTTACTACACCTTTACTTAACCATTTTACACTTTTTACAAAGTCCGCCGGTACATACTACATGTACTAGCTTATTTACCCCTTTTAAACTTGTCAACCGTTTATGAAACGACTCGATAAACTAACTTACTATATATAGAAAGTCCTCTTACAAGTTTATCAAATGAAATTACTTTTAAAGTACTTTACCCAACTCATTTTCAAACTATAAAATCCGGATAGATTTACGTTAATTTTTCATACAATCGTTTTAACTTATTTAAACGACTCCGTTTACAAAACCGACACTCGGGTTTTAAAGTAAACTCAACCTATAAAATAAACACCTCATTATCAGTAGGTTACATTTTTCAAAACATCCATTTAGAGTCCCCGAGATTCGATCCAAATATCGACAACAACTACTTGTAGTGCCGATACTCGTCTCCCGGTACACGATCATTCAAAACATCATAACTTCACGCTCGTTTGGAGCTAGAAGCTCTACCTTATATCAAATCGAAGCTAAGAAAATTATCTAGAACCCTAGGATATAAGTTAAGCCATTTTCAAAACATAAAGATTCGGATTTTACACTTTACTTACTGTTATAAAATGACTATAAAAATCTTGTACAAAATCAACTTTTTGATAAAAACCAACCATAGAAATGGTCATTTCTATACCCTAATATCATCATACATCAACCATAACATCAAAATCATAATCAAAATAAAAATCTTTAGATCAAAATGAAGTTTTAACAAGATCTTTAGCAAGAATCACCATGGATCATCATGAAAATGCCATGCATGATCATAGCTCCTACCTACCAACATCAAGAAAAAAAATGTGCTTGCATGTAAAAAATTCTTACACCAATATGATCCTTATGCAATTATAAGAGTGGGTCTATGCTTGGTTTAGTTGGATTTAACCTCAAACCAGATAAAATTAATTGAAGTTTGGTTTTTGTGATGGGGTGGGTTTCGGCAAAATGGAGAGAAAAGAGAGAGAAGAGAAAATTTTTTAAATGAAGAAATGAATTGTATGTGTTTGTTTAAGCTTTATATATAGTGGGGTAGGGACCAAAGTTGCAATTTAGCAAAAGTTGTGGCTAAAAATATAAATAGTTAGCTAAAAAGCGGGAAATAACTATTAGTAAATTTTTAAAATATTTACGGGGCTCGGGTTTCATAAAGATACTTTTAAAAATTTAAAACATACCTCAAATATTATAATATCGACTCTCGACTCGACTTAATACGAACTTAAAATAGAAACGTCAAAAATATAAACATCGAGACAACAGTTGATAAAACATAAAATCTCGGGCATCCGTCGATATCGTGGTCACTAATAATCCTCGTTATTAGTAAAAAGATAAATATAAATCCTCCAATGTCGGTTTTAAATAAAAGCATCAATCGTCATTTCATTCAACTCATCAAAAATTTCAAAGTTATTCGTAAAAATAAATTATATGATACTAAATAAATGACCTCAGGTTTGGGTTGTCACAAAAATGCCAAGAAGCAACCTAAAAAAGAGTACATATTACTCAGGTCAAACTACATCAACAAGAATATAGACACAAAGGCTGACATAACAGAAGATGAAAAGCTTTTGACATCAACCATCTTTGGAGACAAGGAAAATGAATGGAAATCATCTAAATGATGCTTTTAACTTTTAAAACTTTATCATTATTAAGCTTATGATTGATGGTTGACTGATCTGGGTCGTTTATATGAACATTGGGGACCAAGAAATGGATATAGGACGTTGATGAACTGGCAAGATACCAAGTTTGCCACTTTTGGGTGAGCAGGGTAACCATGGGGGGGCCCATTTGGGTCACGGGAAAGGTTTTTGGTTTGTGAGTTTTACTTGGGAGAGGGTAAATCAAAGTTCTGGAGCAAATTAGGGATTTCCCCTTTGGTTTGAATGGTAATTGGCTTAGGGCTCGTAGGTTCTTAAGTGTGTGATTAAGTGTGTGAAATGATCCAGATTAGGGGTTATAAACTTTTTTAGTGGGAAAAGTTTATTTAATACTTTTTCAAAAAAAAGTATTTAAGTTGCTGGTGAGTGGATGATGAGTTGGAAGGTGGTGGTGAGGTGGTGGCTTGTGAGTGGAGGAGGAGGGTGACGTGTGGGGTTGATTGGCTGTGGTGGGTTTGTTTGTCTTGGCAGATTTGGCCCCCCAAGTCCCATGGTTCATTCAACTTGTATTAAAACAGCCAAAAACTCTATTTCCTTTGTAAATAACTTTGCCAACTTGTCAATTATGGCACAATACTTGTAAATACTTTTATCAAGGACCAAAAGTGCAATAAATGCAATCTTCAAGGACTTTTCTTGTATACTCTTGGCAATTTAGGGACCCGAATGTAACTTATGAGTTTTACAAGGGTATAAATTGCCAAGTCTTCCAAAGTTGAGGGACCATTCTTGCCAATCTTCAATTCTTCAAGGACCATTTTGGAAATTCAGGATTCGGGCCCGGTTCTTTGTTCGGCTTCGTTTCCCGTGTTCATTTTTGATTGATTCTTGTGATCTTTTTGTCTTTCCTCAATATCCGTACCTAAAATACACAAGCAACAAACACGAGCATATATTTGGCATTTTTAATGATATTTAATGCATTTTAAGCATAAATTAGACGATGAGACTATGTATAAAAGCAGTCTCATCACTCCCCATACTAAACCATTGTCGTGCCCTCAAGCAATGCTAGAATAAAGTATCGTAGCACCTCCAAAATTCATTTTTATTCACTTTATTGAACGATAAACTAGCTACACTATTACTATTGCTACTACTTGCGTTTTAGACATAATGTATGATTTTCATCACAAAATGGGACGTTTAGGTTCATAGAATAAGAACACGTGAATGCTTTGTTAGAAATAATTTCATCGTCCTCGATTTTAACCCCAATTCCATGCCAAGCGTGCAACGAGATCATTGTCATTATAAGTTAGTAATGCTAACACTACCCATATGCCCTAATCACGTACTTATTCTCCCATTATTCCTAAGTTGTATCTCTTATATTTTATTTTGTCTTGAATGTTTCACGAGGATACATTGTTTGACTTATGTGATGATAGAGATTTAGGTCTAAAAATAGAGTCCTAACGGTGTAACCAAGACCATCAAATCAATAACCCCTCCCAATAGACAACGATGTTAAAAAATTAAGTTGACAAGAAGAATCGATAAACACGGTTTTATAACAGTTTTGAACATGAGACTTATTACCAAGACTTTTATACGCCCCCAACGGAAGGGCCTTATTACCTTTGGTTTACCTCCATCTTTTTTTCAACTTCGCCATGAAGCTTTTATTATGACTTCAGTCTTGCCTTGCCTTTTATTATCCGCCTCATCAGTGGTTTTATTAGCCAAAGACGTATATCCTCACGCTAAGGCGAATTTTGGATCATTAAAGCTTCGAAGATTAAGGCTTGATTCACTTTCAATTTTGCATAGATTTTTCGGCCTTGTAGGGCTTCAAATTGTTTGCTAGATTTAGGTGAGCACTTGAAATCTTATTATTGGGTGAAGCTTTCGATTATTCGGGTGCCAATACTTCAAAACCGTGACGCTGGCGATACCTTAATGTCTTCCCAATTTAATTACACGGAAGCTACTAGAAAAGACTAGAGACCCAACAACCCTAACTAAACCGCTAGGTCAATATTTATTAAGCAAAAAATATTTACAAGCGAAGGGAGAATAAGCAAACAACGAGAACACATGAGTTTTTGAAAGAATACGAGTACTCTACGTTTAGCATAGTAACTTATAATTAACCCTATCATTTCTCGTCCTCATTTAAGAGACTTAGCCTAATGTGAAGTTAAGGAATCAAAGCTAAGTGCTCAACACGCACGGTCGAGTCAAAAATTACTCTTATTCTCGCCATCGGAAAGCCTACATTCGTGTCTTCAAACACTTATAAAACATGAGAAAATTTTTAAAATTTGGCCATTTTTAGCCTTATTTTGCAACAAAACGATAAACAAAAAGATAAACTCTAGAAAGCGTGAAGGTTTGGCAAGGCAAGTATCTATTCACCCCCCCATACTAAAGTTAAACATTGTCCTCAATGTTTCGAGTCTAGGGGTGCAAACACCCCCATACTAGAGACGTAGTCGAATGCCTAATCTAGCATGGAAAGGGTGTAACCGTTCAATTAATAGCCGTTTATGAAGTGTGCTAATAACCTAAGGTTAGAACATCAAAGGATATATCATTTGGATATTGAGAAAGTCTTCAAAGCAAATGATCGAGTGCTCCCATAAAACAAACACGAGAGGCTCTAATCGTGAAGATCATGATCTAAAAACCACAATTCACAAACAACCATGGAACAAAGGTTGGAAGGGCACAAATCCCCTTACATTAAACTAATTAGAAAGCAATAATATGTACATGGATAAGCATGGGTCTCCCCCACGAGGCACCTTGTTTTTGATAACCGAGTCAAAAGCTCGACTCGAATCCCCATAAATGTGATCATTTAGGGATTATCATGGTGTGGTCATCTTTTAGTGGGGCTTACATGATAAACAAGGCCCAAAAACAACCGGTATTAAGGACTAATTCCTTTGATGGTGCAAAATACCAGGATCGAAGATGGCGTTCTCGTTTTCATTGGAAAAACAAATCAACGCCACTTCATCATGTGCCAATACAAACCCAAAGGGTTTCAAGAAAATAGATGAGAAGAAATAGAAGGGTGGGACAATGGGTAAGTCATAAAAACCATGAGCTACTCGAGGTAGACTCGCACCAATCAAATAGAAAGATTTTCCATTTATTGCATCGGTGGAAGACCGAGATTTCCCTTTATAAGCAATTCCGGGATCAAATATCTCGTCCTCGGTGGAGAAAGGGGAGGGAACATAGGGGGCTTCCCCCACACTAAGTCCACACAAAGCATCGTCAAAAGGAGAAGACGAGCTTGTAGCACTCAAAACACGAGGTGATGACGGAGTTAGCATTGTAGAAAAATCTTTTAAATCTAATTTTCCTTTTTCATCTTTTAAACTCTCCTTATGAAAACCCGACTTAATTATGTCAAAAATTTATGGTGTTTCTAAAGCAATGTTAGTCACACTAAAAATTCTCACATTTGAAAACCGTTTTGGTTTAGGTGGTGGTAAGTTCTCAAAACGTTTGTCAACAAAGAAAACTTCCCCATCGGGATCAACATATTCATCATCCGAAGAATCATTCGTGATTGGAATCTTAGGCTTAACACTCTTAACCTCCACCGGCGGAGGGGACGGAAAACCGTTTTTATCATCAACTTCTAAAACTCTTTTTTAAATCATTTCACAAATGTTTTTGATGGGATTAACATTGTTCAAAGACGTGATAGAATACACATGAGAAAGTGTGGAGTTTTGAGTTGCATTTATGACGAGTTCTTCTTCATTGAAACGAAGAGTGATTTTCCTAGCATGCACATCGATAAGTGCTCTTGAGGTATCCAAAAATGATCGACCTAAAATTAGAGGAACTTTAGGATCGATGGGAATGTCAACAACGATAAAGTCTACGGGATAGTAGAACTATCCAACTTTCACGAAGACGTCCTCGGCTACTCCACAAGCTAGAATCGTAGAATGATCGGCCATCTCGATTGACATTCTTGAAGGAGTTGAGATTGAGCGACTTAGAAATCTCAAGAGGCATCAAATTAATACTAGCACCAAGATCGCCCAAGGCGTAGCATTCCTCCATATCTTGTATAGCACATGGGATTAAAAACTTGCCGGGATCACCGACTTTTTGAGGTATGCGGCTAAGAAAAACCGAAGAACAACTAGACGATTTTTGTAATTTCTCTTTGTTATTCAACATACTTTTAAAGTTCGCGGCAAATCGAGGCATCATGACCAAGGCGTCGACAAAACTTATATTAAAATGCAAGTCACGAAACATTTTCATAAAAAGTTCAAATTGATAATTATTTCGTTCTTGTGCCTTTTCCTTGTTTCGTCTTGAAGGGTAAGGTAAGGGTGGTGTGGGTTGGGGCATAGGCAACGGCCTTGGAATCTCGGGTTCCGCTATTGGTATTGGTTCAACCGTAGGTGTGGTTTGAGCGGTACTTCGTGGGCTTGGAATTTGCTCCTTTTCTACCACCACCTCGGGTTCTTTCTCTTTTTCCTTCTCCATAGAAGTACTTGGACGAGAAATGGGTTCTTTGAAAGTTTTACCACTACGAGTAGTAATAACCTTCAATTCTCCTTTCGTGTTCACGATGGTATCACTAGGAAGACCACCCGAAGAAGAAGGTTTACACATGATAGCTTCAAACATTTTTCCCATTCGATCTTCAAACTTAGATTGCCTAGCATCCGCTTTTAACAATTCTTGCTTAATCTCATGTTGACCTTGCTCCATTTTTTGTTGATTTTGTTGGAGACGTTGAACATTTCCTTTCATTTTATTAGCATGAGTCTTAAGTTCATTAGCAAGTTCATTTTTAAGCTCGTTTTTCATCTCGGATCTTAAGCTAACCATTTCACGTTGCATATTATCAAACTTAGCATCGTTTGCTTTAGCATAATTCAAAAATTCTCCTTGAAGATTTTTGGTGTGATCATTTTGAAAACCTTGAGTGGTAGTTTGAAAATCACGGTTTTGGTTTTGGTTTGAAATTTGCCCATGTCCACTTTGATAATTACCCTTGTTGTAGTTACGTTGATTTCCTTGATAAGCACCACTTTGATTGTTGTTTCGATAGTTGTTAGCATTTTGATTTTGTGGAGCTTGATTTTGGCGGCAACCTTGACCGTTTTGGTTATAAGTTCCCGTGGCTACATAAGCATTCGAAGTGTTACCATCCGCGGTAATGCACTCGGAAAAATCATGAGCTCCACCACACGAAATACAACTCTTAGCAACCGCTTTAACCGAAGCGGAATTTGAAGCTTCTTGAGCTTTCCAATGGGACATAAGAGTCGAAAACCTATCTAAAAACCGATTCTCCTCATTTTCTTCATCTTGCAAGGCATTAATGCTACGAGACAATGACGAACCCAAATTGGCAACACTCGGTGTGTTACGAGGGCTATAAACCTTAGACCTATTCTCAATGATTTTCAAAGCCTCTTCGGTCGTTTTACACAAAAAATTACCACCCGCGGCGGCATTTAAGTAATCTCGTTCATGATCATTAAGCCCATTATAAAAAGTGTCAATTTGATGCAATTTGGAAAAATCATGGTGTGGACATTCATGTAACATTTCTTAAATCTTTCCCAAGCCATTGAAAAACTTTCATTAGATCTTTGTGTAAATCGTGAAATCTCGTTTTTCAAATGTGTTGTTTTAGATGGTGGAAAAAATTGATTCACAAATTTCGAAACGAGATCACCCCACGTCAAAATCGAATTTGGGGGTTCTTTCTCGAGCCATATCTTGGCGGGTCCATCTAACGTGTATGGAAACAACATCATCTTAATGGCGTCGTGTGGTACATCCTTAAACTTGCTTGTCGCAGTGAGACGATTAAATTGCCTAATGTGATAATGTGGGTTGTCTTTCTCGTGTCCGCGAAACTTGTTGGCTTGAAGCATAGACATTAAACCCGTCTTGATCTCGAAGTTCTCCGCAAGGATGGCGGGAATCACAATGGCCTCTCCAAAACCCTCGGTGGGTGCTTGAAGCAACTCCAACATAGTACGATTAGCCATGATAGCTTCTTGTTCTACAATAGGTTCCTCACTTGGAGTCTCTTCACTAGAAAGATTAGGAGTAGGTGTTGCCTCCTTTTTGTTTCTTCGTTTACGTGCACGTCTCGCTTGATTACGAGTAATCATAAACGTCACTACAATGTAGGGATGAGCAAAGAAGATTATTTTTGGTGTTTTTAACTTTTTCAATTTTTTTGGATTTTTGATTGTTTTTAATTTTTTGGATTTTGGAATTGTATTAAGTAGACAAAAATCTACAAATCTCCTCCTTAATCAAATCTCTTGATTAAAGAAGCCTCAAGGAATGAAAACGATCACGTGAAGTGAACGCCTTCGATGACTTTAGAACGTTGGTGGAACACCAAAACGTTCAAGAGGGTTTAATCAAATAAAACCAAGAAAATATATATGATACTTAATAATACTTTGGGCGGCAAAACCCTCGATTAGCTCTCAAAATCAAATACTCACAAGCAAGCGGGGAAACGAGGCGGCGCGAAGCACTTAAGAGCCTTTTACCTTAGGATATATTTTATAATATCCGCCTTATACCCACCTTATAGTTTGTATTTTCAAAATCGAGCTTCTCGAAAGTATTTATCTATGTTTGCCTTTTTTCTTTGGTTTGAGATTCGAATACAATGATTGGGTAATGACCTCCCAAGTCAAGGTTGTGATTTCTCACGTATTTGGAGTACTTGTGTATTTATTGTTCTACGTATACAATATAGTAATAATATTCACAAAAAACGAAAAACCGATAATACATATTAGTAGATGCTACTAATACAAATACTTATTATGGCTATATAAAAACAATAATTGTTCAAGTCAAAACACAACACGCCTCCCCGGCAGCGACGCCAAAATGATGGTTGACTGATCTGGGTCGTTTATATGAACATTAGGGACCAAGAAATGGATATAGGACGTTGATGAACTGGCAAGATACCAAGTTTGCCTCTTTTAGGTGAGCAGGGGAACCATGGGGGGGGGGGGGGGGCATTTGGGTCACGGGAAAGGTTTTTGGTTTGTGGGTTTTACTTGGGAGAGGGTAAATCAAAGTTTTGGAGCAAATTAGGGATTTCCCCTTTGGTTTGAATGGTAATTGGATTAGGGCTCGTAGGTTCTTAAGTGTGTGATTAAGTGTGTGAAATGATCCAGATTAGGGGTTATAAACTTGTTTAGTGGGAAAAGTTTATTTAATACTTTTTCAAAAAAAAAGTATTTAAGTTGCTGGTGAGTGGATGATGAGTTGGAAGGTGGTGGTGAGGTGGTGGTTTGTGAGTGGAGGAGGAGGGTGACGTGTGGGGTTGATTGGCTGTGGTGGGTTTGTTTGTCTTGGCAGATTTGCCCCCCCAAGTCCCATGGTTCATTCAACTTGTTTTAAAACAGCCAAAAACTCTATTTCCTTTGTAAATAACTTTGCCAACTTGTCAATTATGGCACAATACTTGTAAATACTTTTATCAAGGACCAAAATTTCAATAAATGCAATCTTCAAGGGCTTTTCTTGTATACTCTTAGCAATTTAGGGACCCCAATGTAATTTATGAGTTTTACAAGGGTATAAATTGCCAAGTCTTCCAAAGTTGAGGGACCATTCTTGCCAATCTTCAATTCTTCAAGGACCATTTTGGAAATTCAGGATTCGGGCCCGGTTCTTTGTGCGGCTTCGTTTCCCGTGTTCGTTTTTGATTGATTCTTGTGATCTTTTTGTCTTTCCTCAATATTCGTACCTAAAATACACAAGCAACAAACACGAGCATATATTTGGCATTTTTAATGATACTTAATGCATTTTAAGCCCAAATTGGACGATGAGACTATGTATAAAGCAGTCTCATCAATGATTATAACTTGTGATATATTACACAGGGCTGAAGTTTTTAACGATGGAGTAAGTAATGTGTTGATGAAAAGAAGTATCCAGACGCTGGAACCAAGAATGGAAGTTGAAACTTCAGTGATCAACACATATGTGTCAATTCTGAATTATGAAGAAAGTTTCACCGAAAACAATTTGAGATGCCAATTCTTTTATACAGGAATGACGGTAAGATATTAAATAAAAATAAAAAAACATCTAAATATTGCACTAACATTTGATTTTGAAAAAAAAATTGAAACAAGTTCCTAGAGTACTACAACACAAGACAAACGACAGAGCCTTGAAGTTAGACGCCCAGTACCAATTGTTTAGCAACTTATTTGAGATTTAGACAAATAACAATGTCAAAGACATGCAAATGATGGACGTCGGACTGGTAAAAAAAGCAGTCTATTAGATTCTACTCATATGATTATTATATTATCTTAAAATAGGCATAGTCTAAGAAATTTATGATGACATAACAGGTCTTCTTTCCAATCATAACACATGGGCATTACTACGTCATAGTTTTTGAACTGGATAAAGTGAAGGCTGTGATACTAGACAACAGCGATTCAGATGCAACATACGAAGGGAAATACAAGGAAAATTTTGATTTTGTGGTAAGTAACCTTTGAAAAATTTGTCTAATAAACAAAAATAAAAACATATCTAACGAACTTTATATATTTATGGTTTCAGAAGGAAATGTTTGTCAACCACCTGATGGCGTATCAACATCCAAAAGGAGAAGAATTACGGAAGAAAATTAAGAAAGCAACAGTGATGCAAATGAAGTGGAAGACAAAAGAAGAAAAAGTAGACAGTGGTGTATACATGATGATACATATGGAGCTGTATCAAGGAGAGACTGCTGGAAAATGGCAAACAGAGATCTACAATGAAAGTCATAAAGATCAACGAAAGCAGATTGATACCTTGAGAGCAAGAATTGCAACAAAAATATTGCTCCATCAGATGAACAACCACAGGAAGGTGATGTCTGATAAAGCATTAAACATTCAAGAAGAAGGAACAGAAGCAGGACCAAGTGAACAAAAATGATTTGTCATAAGTATCATTCTGTGTAACAAACTTGCTACTTTTATTATGAATGTGTGTGACTTTAACACATTGAACAATTTGGTTATGTATTCTAAAACAGTATGATCTGTATGAAAACTTGGTACTTTTGGTTTGAAAATGCATCTTAATATTATCAAGACAATATTTATCATGATGTTTTGTTCAGCTTATACTTTATCAATAGTGATATTGACTAGAATATTTGTAGAAGTTAAAAAATAGATGTTTTTTTATACTTTTGTCAATAATGATATTGACTTTATCAATTGTGATATTGCATATAGTGTGATAGTATATGCTTATATCAACAGTGATAAGGAAAAACAAAAATTATATATATTTATCAATGTTGATATAGAATAACACATACTAGTGACATTTATCAACAATTATATTTTTCAACAGTAATACTGCATTAGTTAAAAAAGACCCCAAATTTATCATTAATCACTATAGATAAATCAAAAAACAATATAAAAAACATTTTTTTAACTAAAAAAAGTGAATCTTAAGATAAGGATACTATCACCATTGATATTACACATACTAATGATATAATACTATCACCATTGATGTATAAATAAAAAAATCATCATTTATCACTATTGATAAATCAAAAAACATAACTGTCAATAAAAAATAAACCGTTTTTAACTAAAAAAGTTAAAAACTTTTATCATTAATCACTATGATACTATCAGCATTGATATTACACTAAAAAAGGCGGAAGTTGGAATTTATAAAAATAATAAAACCCGCCCATTCATAATGCATCCCAACCACTTTCATTCTCATTCTACAAAACACAAACCGCTATCATTTCTCTCTCTAGAAATAAAGCAAACCCTAACCATCTCTAAAATAAAAAACAAACCTAATCAAAACCTTCAATCACAAAGGAAAATCGAAAGAAATGGATGAGTCAGAACAAGACGGATCTAATACCTCAAAAAAACGATGGAAAACGAACAAACACCAAGTCAGGAAGAAAGTATGGTTTTTCTAACTCATGATTTATTACTTTTGATGATTATTAGAACATTTATTCTAAATTTAATTAATTTAATCTGTTAATTTGATGTTTTAATTGATATATTGATTATAATAACATACTTCTGAGTTTAAATTGGGTATTTCGAGGATATTGTGATGATTTGTTATGTACTATTAATTTTAGATTCTAATCATCAATTAAATTCATATTGTATTGATTTTTTTGATTATTTTTATAAACTTTTTAATAATTTATAAGTTTAAAGAAAGATTTATGTAAAGTTTATTAGGTTTTTTTAAGTTCATATAAATTTAAAAACTATAAGCCCCGTTTTTTTAAATTATTCGATCGCTTATGGGCTTATATAAGATTTTTATAATCAATATAAACAAAAAAGCACAATGTAAGTTTTGGTATATGTATATCAACATTGATAAGAGTCTTCAGAATAAGAAACTTGAAAGGATTGATAAATTATATAACAAAATTTATCAAAAATGTTTCCAAATAAAAAAGAAATTTATTATTTTCTATTTAAAAAAACTGTAGATGAAGATATTTTTCTCGATTTAACACCAGTCGAAGATTTGCCAGGTACTGAAATTCAAATAAAAGATGCTTAATCAGGTTAGTATTTATTAAAAAAAATTACAAAATTCATAACTCAGACGAAAACTTACATAAAAATTGTTTTGTAACTGCAGATCTGAAAACATGCCCGATTCTAAGCCTTTCTCCGCAGATTGGTAAAACACTAGGTACATTTAAAAGAAAAAAAAATTTACTCTTTATAAATATATAAATGTGATCAAATATGTGAGAATGCGACATACTTGTATTGATATTTTAATGTATTCTCACTATTGATAATCCATTAAAAATAACTTAAATGGATTATCAATATTGATAAAACTAACAAATTAAATATCATAAAATGTATGATGCATACTTATAAACTTCTTATGTATCACATTTAATATATTTAAAAAAAATATAAATGAATGACTAACATAAATACATCTATATTTGTGCAGATTTGAACACACAAAGCAATACTGAAGGTAACAAAATACCATCTTCGACCTCGAAAAAACTAACATACAGACAAAAAATGATGCTAAAAGACAACAACTAGATTTAGTTGAGCAACAAAAAACATCAACAGAAGTAGTCGCGTTTGCTTCAAAGGAAGTAACAGAAAGAAAAAGAAAAGCCACTGACATAGAACATGGAAAAAAGCCAACAAGAGTTCCTGCAGGAAAAAAGAAACAAGAGGAAAAGCAAGAGAATATAAAAAAAGGAAATGAGACGAAAAAGCAAATCAAGTTGAGGAAAGGAAAAAAAGAACATTAAAAGGAAAAGGAAAAAAGAAAGAAGAATCTGATGAAGAAGAGATGGCACTAATGGTAGTAAAAAATGAAGATAAATTCAAGCCATTGAGGGCTAAAACAATTGTTCAACCTCTCTTCAATGCTAATCGAAATCCATCGAAAGAAAGGAAAAGGGTGATTAGACAAATGGGCTTTGGTAGTTTGTTGGAACTTCGATTCAGCAAAGTAACAGCACGGCTCACATATTTTGTACTTAAAAACCTAGACACACGGAACATGGAGCTGCCACTGCCAAGTGGCAAAAAAATTAAGTTCACACCAAAGAAAATCAGAGAAGCAACAGGAATCCCAATGGGAAAAAGAAGACTAGAATCTGAGCATGAAAGAGCAAACAATGATGTGTTCTTAAACTCATTCAAAGCACAGTTTGGAGAGAAGCAATATCCAACAACAACAACAGATATTTCAAAGGTTATTCAGAAGACAACCGATACAGACTTCATGTTCAAAATTAATTACCTCATGCTCTTTGCAAACTGCATGATAAAATGTGATAACAGTTCGAGGATAAACTATTATGTGATAAACAACATACAACATGATGATGTCATTAGCGACTTTGACTGGTGCACTTATATTTGGGAATGCATTCGAGTAAGCAAGTTCAAATGGAAAGACACGACAGCGGAAAACTGGTACTACGGCTATTTATGTCTAATATCATATTATTAATGCATGACACTTTTTATTTAATATTATACTGTAAACAGCTGGATTACATGCATCACACAAACTTTGCTGAGATGAATGTACCACGAAAATGGCCTGGCATCAGAAACTGGACTTTTGATCTTTTAGAAGAAAGAGAAAACTTGGAGATCAAGAATGGATGGTTTGGATTGGTTTCAGTGATAGAAGATGATGAAGAAAATAATGTTGATGAATAGGAAAATGAGAAGCAAAAACTCAAAGAGGTCAGTAAAATCAAATATATTTTTTCACTATTGATAATCCAATAAAGTTGATTTTAATAGATTATCAACAGTGATAATACATTGAAGATGAAAAAATTAACATAATAATTAATCAAGACAAAACTAAAATACTGGTAATAGTTTATCAATAGTTATTATGACTATTGAATCTTATAACTAGAATTTTTTGTTAGTTTTATCACTATTGATAATCCATTAAAGTTAATTTTAATAGATTATCGATAGTGATAATAAATTAAAGTTGAAATATTAACATAATATTTGATCAATAGTCACTTAAAATACTGATTATCACTATTGATAATCTTATCACTATTAATAATCTGTTGAGTTTTTCTTTTTTAGTTTTATCACTATTGATAATCCATTAAAGTTGATTTTTAATAGATTATCAATAGTGATAATAAATTGAAGTTGAAAAATTAAAATAATATTTAATCAGGTCATAATAAAAAGACTTATAATAGATTATCAATAGTGATGTAAAATTCCTAATACTCGTTTTTTTCAACACAACTTATATACGAGACAATAGAAGAAAAGTTTGAAAGAGTTATGAAAGAGAGAAGAGAGCTTCAATATATGATTAATGAAAACATGTAGATGCAAGAGTTCTTTGAAGGTGATGAAAGATTAAACTTGTTTGTACAAAGATTCAAAAGAGAGTTTGGAAATGAAATGAAAGTAGATGAACCCAAGGATTATTCATATTACTATGCTAGTGCATCAACTAGCAAAGCTGCAACAACAAATGATATTCATAGTCCTGTTGGGTTTATTGAAGATATCCACGAGGAGAGCAACAACAACAAATCAGAGTTCCCTGAAGCTGATAAAATATACTACGAAGCACTTGAAAAAAAGAAGCAACAACAAACTACGAAAGATGAGGCTGAAAGAAAAAGGAAAGCCGATGCTAAAGATAAGAAGTTAAAGAAAGAAGATGCAAAGAAAATCAAATCTCAAAGAGGTAAGTAAAATCAAATAATTTAGCATGTTAATGAAATTGACAAATCACTAGTGATTAACCACTAGTCATAAAAATAAACTAGTGTTAAATCACAATTGATCAATGATAAATGATAAATGACTAATAATGTATAATGACACTCTTAACAAACTATGGCTAGCAAAAACAACAAAATATAATGATGCTTTAACAAATACTAGTGATATGTAACTAGAAATGTATAAATTCTGATGTTGAAAAAAAATCCTTTTTAGTAGCAGATGTAAAGAAGAAGCAGCAAGAAGCTGCGAAAGAGGATGCTGAAAGAAAAAGTAATGCTGATGCTGAAAATAAAAAGAAAGAGGAACAACATGCAAAGAAAAAACAGGATGAAGAGGAAGCTACAAATACAGAAAGGAACCAACTGTAAAACAAGGTTCTCAAAAAACAGCAAAAAAAGTTGCAGCAAAGGAAACACCAAAAAAGAAAAGTTCAGCAACACTAAAAGCAAATACAGATGGAGAAAAAAATCTGTTGAAATAAAAACAAACAAAGAAGAAGCTGCAACAATAGAGCCCACAAAGGAAGCAGCACCAGTAGAAGCAAAGGAACATGCAGAGGACAAACATGAAGCTCCAACAGAAACAAAGGAACAAACAGAAACAATAGAGCACACAAAGAAAACACCAAAAAAGAAAATTTCAGCAAAACCAAAAGGAAATACAGGTGGAGAAAAAAAATCTGCTAAAACAAAAACAAACAAAGAAGGAGATGCAACAACAAAGCCCACAAAGGAAGCAGCACCAGCAGAAGCAAATGAACATGTAGAGGACAAACATGAAGCTCCAACAGAAACAAAGGAACAAACAGAAACAATAGAGCCCACAAAGGAAGCAGGACCAACAGAAACAAAGGAACATGCAGAGGACAAACATGAAGCTGCTGTTGCAGAAAAAACAAAAGCACAAACAGAAGAAAACAAAGAGACATCTAAAGAAAAAAACAAAGAAGAAGCTGGAACAAAAAAGCGACAAAGGAAGCAGCAGCATAAACAACACCAAAGAAAAATACAAGGCAACAAGCAAAACTGGATGTAGAAAAAACAAAAGGTAAAAACATAAATTTTTATCAAAAAAACGTATCAGTTTTTACACTTACAGATTATATAAGAAACAAAAAACCTTAACAAAAAATTATGCAACAGATGATAAAAATTATGAAAGCCCGGAAGTCCAAGAGAATGTATTTGGTATAGAAAAAGAAAGCGAAATAGAAAGCATTGCATAGGAGGAAGCACAAGGAAGAGGAAAAAGGATCACGAAACAATCGATGTATTATAATTCGACATACATGAACGAGATGTCCAAAACACAAGATAAGTTGCACTATGATGAAATGATTTCAACAAACAACATCTTCTGTATGCAAGGACAGATCAGGTGAACAAGTTTAATATTTATTATTAGTCCTGGATAATTATCATTAGAAACTAGTGATAAATCTAATACATAATAAATGTTTTGCAGTGAAAAAGTATTCGATGATGGAAGTGGAACTATTTCAAACAGAGAAGAAATACAAACTCTTGCACCTGAATTCAAGATACATAAAAATTAATTGACACTTTTGTTAAAGTGTTAAATTACGAGGAAAGGATACACACAGGAGGCAAAGGGTTAAGAAAGCAATACTTTGCAACAACTGACTTCGTAAGTTCATTTAAAATTTATAACGAAAAAAAATGTTCTATCACTTAAAAAATAAACGAAATAAATTTACATTTAAAAATCTTTTATCTATAGGACGGGAACAGATAGAAAATGAGAGTTTGAATGATACTGATGATGAGAAGTTTGAAAAGTTGCTGCACAAATACATGATTTCTTCACAAGCTAAGAAGAAGATGAAAGATGTAAGAATTGTGTTTTTCCCAACAATAGTTGGAGGTGATTATTTTGTGATCGTCTTCAACCTTGAGAAAGCAAATGCTATGATACTGGATAACGACTCAAATGTGGAATACAAGAAAAAGTACCAAGACGCCTTTGGCAAAATAGTAAGTAAATATATAATGTTACTTGAATGTAGAGTTATATAAATGCAGATAAATTACATGGTTATACACAATAACTAATTTCTTAAATTTTAATTTCTGTAGAAAAATTTGTTGATCAACTACTTGGCGAAGCATGGAAACACGTGTGTTAAGAAGCAAAGCAACGACAAATAGCCAAAAGTGATGAAATTCAAATGGCAAACTCTGGAAAACATAATCGACAGTGGCTTGTACACAATGATGCATATGGAGCTTTATCAAGGTGAGATGGCATCTAAATGGAATCCTCAAATTGTTCCCGAAACAAACAGAGATCATCAACTGCAAATAAACATAATGAGGAAGAGGTATGTGACAAAGATTTTAATGCATGAAGTAAACACAAAGAGAGGAGTGATGACGGACTATGTAAAGAAGTTTGAAGATGAAAACAAGGACAAAGACGAAAAAACAGTCCAAGAAATCATTGAAGATGCTATCAATAAAAAGATAGCAAATGAATGATAAGCCCCAAGTCTTATGTTAACAAAACAACTAGTACTTTTTATTAGAACAAAGATTCTGTAGTATATCACTGGTGATATACAAATGATGTATCTTAAACATTTTTTGAACCTTCTTTTGCTGATTAAACTTAGATGATGTCAACTTTAACTTCAAAAATAATATTTCAAACACAAAAGATGGTAGAAAACATTGCAATATTGAAAATATAACTACCTGTATTATCACTAACTATAAAAAAATAAAAAAAATACTGTGTATAAAGTTTTATTCAATAAGATATATGAGATATAAAAAAACATTGAAAACCAAGTTAAAAATATATGGGATATCATTATAAATAACTAATCAATTACCAATACTTATAAAACATGAATATTAAAAACTGTTTACGTGTCATATCACTGGTGATAAAATATATAAAATATATATACTTGTAAAACATAAGTGTTGGAGCATAGTAATTCCCCACAATTGGATCCGTCTAATTAAGGCCAAACAATATAAACTTTGGAAAAATCACTCCATGGCCGGGCAAAGTAATTCGTCACGGAAGACGTACTTCCGTAACAAAGATATAAACCAACCGAAGACGTACTTCTGTGACAAAACGAGCCAGTGGAAGGCGTACTTGCACGGCAAAAGATAACGGTGCGCCGTGGAAGAATAATTCCACGGCGAAAATAATGAGCACGTGGAAGAGATACTTCTACGGCGAAGATAAGAAGCACGTGGAAGAATACTTCCACGGCGAAGAGAATGAGCACGTGGAAGGGATACTTCCACGACGAAGATAAGAAGCACGTGGAAGAATACTTCCACGGCGAACGATAATGAGACCGCGGAAGAATATTTCCACGGCGAAAGATAATGAGCACGTGGAAGAGTACTTCCCCGGCGAATGATAATGAGACCGTGGAAGAATACTTCCACGGCGAAAGATAATGAAACCGTGGAAGAATACTTCC
This sequence comes from Glebionis coronaria, assembly GCA_025667525.1. Lineage (NCBI taxonomy): Eukaryota > Viridiplantae > Streptophyta > Magnoliopsida > Asterales > Asteraceae > Glebionis > Glebionis coronaria. Next base: position 296,284 of record JANFOE010001483.1, on the reverse strand, counting down.
ACGGCGAAAGATAATGAGCACGTGGAAGAATACTTCCACGGCGAACCATAATGAGACCGTGGAAGAATACTTCCACGGCGAAAGATAATGAGCACGTGGAAGAGTACTTCCACGACGAATGATAATGAGTACGTGGAAGGAATACTTCCACGGAGAACGATAAGAAGCACGTGGAAGAATACTTCCACGGTGAAAGATAATGAGCACGTGGAAGAGATACTTCCACAGCGAAGATAAGAAGCACGTGGAAGAATACTTCTACGGCAAAGAGAATGAGCACGTGGAAGAGATACTTCCACGGCGAAGATAAGAAGCACGTGGAAGAATACATCCACGGCGAAGAGAATGAACACATGGAAGGGATACTTCCACGGCGAAGATAAGAAGCACGTGGAAGAATACTTCCACGGTGAAAGATAATGAGCACGTGGAAGAGATACTTCCACGGAGAAGATAAGAAGCACGTGGAAGAACACTTCCACGGCGAAGAGAATGAGCACGTGGAAGAGATACTTCCACGGCGAAGATAAGAATCACGTGGAAGAATACTTCCACGGCGAAGAGAATGAGCACGTGGAAGGGATACTTCCACGGCGAAGATAAGAAGCACGTGGAAGAATACTTCCACGGCGAAGATAATGAGCACGTGGAAGAGATACTCCCACGGCGAAGATAAGAAGCACGTGGAAGAATACTTCCACGGTGAAAGATAATGAGCACGTGGAAGAGATACTTCCACGGCGAAGATAAGAAGCACGTGGAAGAACACTTCCACGACGAAGAGAATGAGCACGTGGAAGAGATACTTCCACGACGAAGATAAGAAGCACGTGGAAGAATACTTCCACGGCGAAGAGAATGAGCACGTGGAAGGATACTTCCACGGCGAAGATAAGAAGCACGTGGAAGAATACTTCCATGGCGAAGATAATGAGCACGTGGAAGAGATACTCCCACGGCGAAGATAAGAAGCACGTGGAAGAATACTTCCACGGTGAAAGATAATGAGCACGTGGAAGAGATACTTCCACGGAGAAGATAAGAAGCACGTGGAAGAACACTTCCACGGCGAAGAGAATGAGCACGTGGGAGAGATACTTCCACGGTGAAGATAAGAAGCACATGGAAGAATACTTCCACGGCGAAGAGAATGAGCACGTGGAAGGGATACTTCCACGGCGAAGATAAGAAGCACATGGAAGAATACTTCCACGACAAAGATAATGAGCACGTGGAAGAGATACTCCCACGGCGAAGATAAGAAGCCCGTGGAAGAATACTTCCACGGCAAAGAGAATGAGCACGTGGAAGGGATACTTCCACGGTGAAGATAAGAAGCACGTGGAAGAATACTTCCACGACGAAGAGAATGAGCACGTGGAAGGGATACTTCCACGACGAAGATAAGAAGCACGTGGAAGAATACTTCCACGGCAAAAGATATCGAGCACGTGGAAGAATACTTCCACGGCGAAAATAATGAGCACGTGGAAGAGATACTTCCACGGCGAAGATAAGAAGCACGTGGAAGAATACTTCCACGACGAAGAGAATGAGCACGTGGAAGGGATACTTCCATGGAGAAGATAAGAAGCACGTGGAAGAATACTTCCACGGTGAAGAGAATGAGCACGTGGAAGGGATACTTCCACGACGAAGATAAGAAACACGTGGAAGAGATACTTCCACGACGCATGAATAAGCCAGCGGAAGAGGTACTTCCGTGGCAAAGGCATAGGCCAATGGAAGAGATACTTCTATGGCAAAGAAATAAACGCGGAAAGAGTACTTCCGTGGCGAAGGATAATGATCCAATGGAAGAGATACTTCCATGGCGCAGAAACAAGCGCGCGGAAGGAGCACTTCCGCGGCGAAGGAATAAGCCAATGGAAGAGATACTTCCATGGCAAAGGAATAAACTGTGACAATCCGTCAATTTATGGTTGATATTTTATTCTCAGTATTTATTTGAAAACATTATTTTAATGTTATAATATGAATTCACTTATTTTTGGGAAGTAATTTGGATTTACGTCTTGAAGTAGCATCGACTACGTCTGAACCGGAGGATTCTACGTTACGTGCTTACGTTTACATACACCGTTTTGGTGACAGTCCGACATTTCAGAAAATAAATTTATCCGTGAATATTATTTTGGAGTTTTAACTTTGTGTCGGTTCATAAACTCACAAATTTACGAGAAGAGATTAGGACTTACGATTTAAATTTAACATCCTTTACGACTAAACCGGAAACCTTAGGATTACGTATTTACGTTTTCAAACTCCGTTTTGATGAGACAATTTTTATTAGATTCGTTTTGTGCCGTTGATTCATAATTTATAAAAACGTTTTTCGTAAAACGACCCGAGGGCACGCAAATCAAGGAAACTAGAATCGAAAAGTACCCGTAAATAAGTGGGGATGAGACAAAATGACTTTTGCCCCACCCCTACTCATAACCGGCTATAAAGCTCCAACACACCAACTTGGTGTCAAAAGCTTCACAATGAAGCTTAACACTTGTCACCTTAGCTTACAATGTAAGCCTTCCACCACCAAAACCACTTAACTAAACTAGTAGCTCATTTCTCTCATGCAAAAACAAGAAACCAACTCCCAAACTCTCTCTCCCTAGCTCTTTTTGCCTTCCTATTTATCATCACCACCACCATTCATCCAAAAATTTCTACCACAAATCATATGTATAACTTGCATATGATGGAAACCCATTGAAGATATATTGATTGGAGGTGATTATAACATCCAAGGAGGAGTTTATATGGAGTCTTGGGGCTGATTTTCCACAAGGTGTTCATGAAGAATGGTGGTCTTGAAGATGGTCTTGGTTATTCACAAGTTTCTCCATCAAAATCCATGTCTTGATCACAACCTACATCAACCATGGTGGTATAAAGATTATTCTCATCTTTTTGTTAATCTTGATTATGTAATCATGTATTTTCTTCTTAAATGTATATATGTATGATGATATATGATGATAAAAATATTGTGTGGGGATTTGGTGTTGATAATCATGGGTAAAAAGATGACAAACTACATGTAAAAATGGTTAAATCTTGCTTAAATGGTAGGCCGTATAAAAACAGTAACTAGCCACATGTTAGACTGATAAAATGGAAAAGTAGAATCAATATACAGTAAGTAATATGTCTTGTACACATGTGAGAGTTGGCCATGAAATGGAATCATTATAATGAGTGAGATATGATCAAAACAAGTTTAGAGTACAAATCTGAGTTCACTGTTTTGGACGATTTTTAGAAAATACTTAGAGGCTGATTCAACAGTAGCTATAGAAGAGTTAAATGGAGAACATATCATGTAGTTTATGTCATAAACATTTGAGCTTCTATCTCCATATAGAACTCTAGATGTGGCAGTTTTGGTGAACATGAAAATAAAAATCAGATTTTGGGAAATTAAAGTATAATAGTATTATATAAGCACTCAAATAAAAATAGCATAAAATGTGAATAAAAACCCACTAACTTATATAATACATTTATATAAATATGTATATGGATAAATAAATGGAAATTTTATAAAAATGGTAGTTTGATAAGTTTTATAAGTTATAAAACTATAAATATGATTTTTACGACTTTTTCGGCTATTGCCGTAAAATTAACGTTTTTCGCCAATTAAAACTTAGACGATCAAACCCGTCTAATGTAAAGTTTTTAAAACTCATATACTGATATATAAACATATATAACAAGTAAAAACCGATAAAACACGAACTATAAAACATACGGATATTAACGGGCTAAGTTAACGTTATTGGACTAATAATACAACAAAATGGGCTAAAACACTTATAAACTTATTTATTGGGCTTAACCCATTTGGCCCCAACTTCTAAAGTATAAATACTGATAATACAAGTATGAAATGGATTAATACAAGTTAATGGACTTATAATAGGTTTATTGGACCTAAAACATGTAAATAGGTAAAACTAGTAAACTAGTAAGAAGTTACCAATACGTAAACAATAAAATGAGTAAAAGAGAATAGGTAAACCCACTTGATCATCATATATATAAAATCATCATATGTATACATAATTGTTATTTTTATAAAGTCATTGGACATGAGTCTAAGACGAGTATTATTTGTCTAGGTTTCCGTGATTGAAGCACACACCGTACGTCCGAATTGCCGGTAACCCGCCTTCCCACATCAACGTGAGTTCATAGCCTCACACTCTTTTAAATGTTTTTATGAAATATTTTATAAACCCGCGAGGGAGATAACATGTTAGTTTTTATAAAATAGGACACCATTTGTCCCAATTGTTTGTTTATTGATTTGGACCCGACTGATTGTATGACCCGATAAATGATAAATGACCCGATAGATGAAATTAAATGGATTATTAAAGTTAGGTTATGTCACTAAAAGTCCCATTAGAATTAATTGTGAACTACCGGGATTTGGTAGACGCTTATGCATATAATAGTACTATTTGGGGACGATCACCCCAGTTCGCGCCTTGACGGTTGATCCCCGTCGTGCCACATTGATTGGTAAGCGAATTTATGTATGAGAAGATTTACATAGCGTGACCTTTGTGACGACACGCTAATTTAGATGGGCAAATGAGTTTCGGGCTAGCTACACGTTGTTTGTTGTAGTAAGGTACCAATGTCATGCGGATTATAATAATCTAATTAACGAAATACTGCTATACGCATCGAATTACGATGTATTGCCTGACTAGCAATACGGGGTCATACTATTGATATTATGTTCGTGTTTTGGTTTTATATAACCATATTCATATAACGGTTTTTATTTAATCTATACAACGTTATAAAAGGTATTGTATGATGTTTTTACGACATTGGCTCGTATAATGATTTTTAAGGCAAAATGCCTATATTATGATTTTCGATAAGGATTTGTATAAAAAATGACTTTGGCTATTTTATGGCCTATTACAATGATTTGTACGAAATGATTTTTGGTAATAATTTTATACCAAAGTTATATTGATGGAATTTATTAAACTCTGAATTCACTCGGCGTTATCGCTGACCTTTTCTTTTAACATGTTTTATCTCAGGTACTTGAAGGTAATTCTCGGGAAGACAACAAGAATTCATGGCCCGCACCTAAAAACTTATTTCCATTCAAATGCTTTATAAAACCTGTATTAAAGACAATGACTTGGGACCTATGTAACTTTGATATTTATGAATGGAAATGCTTTATAAATAAATGACGCGATTTTTGAGCGTTGTCTATGATGTGAGTAATGTGCTATCCCGTAACACCAACGAGTCTTCCGCTGTATTGAGTTGTGTAAATTTGGGGGTGTTACAGTTTGGTATCAGAGCTCCCGTTATAGAGAACGAAAGATTTTTAAAACTAAGGTTTTGAATAAAACATTTCAAAATCTTTTAACTATAAACATTTTTCTAAAAATATCTAAAAATCTTTGGACTATAACGGTGCCGAAGAATTCCCGAGTTACCGACAAGGCAAGACTGAGAATTTTAATATATATATAACTTGGATATATATATATATATATATATATATATATATATATATATATATATATATATATATATATATGATGTAATTTTATTACATGATTGTTTGATGATTATTTTGATATTTATACGAGGTATTTATACGACGTAGATTGTCACAAGGAACCCTAAATCCTCTAGTAAATTAATCGAAGCCATTCTCGTAGGAATTCTAGCTATCCTAGATCTAAACCAAGTTGTGGATATTTATGATCCCAACAAATGGTTGATATTCGTAGAAACGTTAATATTAGTTGATTGTGATATTGAAAAAGAATTGGCGAGATTAAATCTGATATCGATGTCATGACGATATTTCCTTATAGAGTGGAGTTTTACAAAACGTTACCACCTAGAAAGATGTCATCTGATTCGTTGTCATCCAATTCTTAAATTTGAATCGAAAGGGTGAATGTTGCACTTAAGGCTGTCATTGGAACCATTACCCAAAAGCCTCATGCCACTAGTACCTTTCCGAGAAGTCTAATTGAATGTATGAGTCATCTCATACTAGTGACTCATTTGATAATTGTTGTTGTAAGAGCTATAGGATTGGAACTTAAGTATTGATTCATATCGAGCTTTTATTGCCCCTTTTAAGGTTTATAAATAAGGCTAAAAGTATTGGAAAATGAGGTAGGATATTGCATTGAGTACAAGTTGATTGAAACTTGAATAAAGTAAAATTTAACCCGTATGGAGTATGAGATTGTTAAGAGGAAGTCGTTAAGTCCTGTGATTGAATTATAAGGTTTTAATGGATTATTGATTCGTGTTAAGTGTTGTTCCTAGGCCATTGTCCACTAACGAGGATGCCCAGTGTCCAATAAATAAATTGAAGAAATCTTCTTCTGAATTGGGACCAATGGATCTTCCGGGACAGGTGGGACACCTAATGACTCTTGTAGATTAGTATTCATTGTGGTATCTTTTAAAAATAATCCCTAATTTAACTGAGACATCAGTTGGTAGGATGAGTGCTTGAAATTGTATGACATAGTGACACGTAATGTGTTACGGTACAATTTAAACTTGTTTGTGATTTATGAAAAGACTACCTTTGATTGCTAAATTCTACATGTATCGATGATATCTAACTTTTATTGCTTCATCCTAATGCTCGCATTAGTGATGCAACCATTGAACAAGTACTCATCTCGATTTGAGTTACGTTGTGAATTATTCTTTCTGAGTGCCATCGAGGTCATAAACCTCATGATTATCCGACAAAGCTCATTTCCTGTTATATTATAGTTAGTTCTTGGTGAACAATTCTTCATCACTCTTTTTCAGATCACTCATTGCTTTTATAAGTTAAAACAGTATTCCTTGAGAAAAATTGAATTTTCATCACCATATGGATTATTTAAAGTGAGACTTATAAGTAATCGTTATCAAAATGAAGTTCTTTATAAAGTACCTTGGAAAACTTAACTGTTTTCATAACAAAGAAAATCTTTGTAGATTTATTTTTGATTCTTATTTAAGAATTAAGCATGAAAATGTTTTATTATAAACATGATGATAAAATTTTGACGAACTGAGTATTGCATCGTTAATCTTGAAATTGTATATAGTTGCGCGCCTACATACAATTTGGAATGAACCATGCAAGGCTGATTATTAGTCACCATAAAACTATTGAATAAGCACTAAATTTTCTTTGAAGATTGTGAAAGAATAAATTTTATGAGATCTGCAAGAAGTGAAAAATAAGGACATAGTGTTAGGGACACCTATATATGTGCCTGTAGCATCTATTCTTCTGAGTCGAATTTACTCATCTGTAGAAATTGTCTTATTTGACAATTGACAATTGATAATTCTTTCTTGTCCAATTCTCCCGTAGTGAGATTCTTAGGAAAAGTATATGATTACCGAGTGTTGATACCCGACTGGATGTATTGACGTTCTTATCATTTCTTATGATTTGATTTCATTTGAATGACCTGGGTAACGATCCGAGGAGCTTTCGAATGCGTACTCAAATTATGAAAACATGGGATATATTCATATTCGTTAAATGTTTTCGTCTGTATCTGATTTGAAATTCTATCGCGTAGATTATGCGTTAACCTTACTCTTTTAAGGTTAGTTATGTCTCCATATATCCCTGAATTTGTGAAGGATTATGAGTTATTATTAGTCTTTTGAGAAGTTCACATATTATCGACGGTAATAAAACTGGAAAGTTGATAGTGCCAGTAGAATGGATTGATTGATTATGACATGACAACATTCTCTTAATTGATGGGAACTCGAATAGAATTCCCCTAAATGATAAGATGTTGATTATCAAAAGTGATCTAAATAATTCTTGATGGACGACCATATCCTGCATTTAGACTTGAAATTATACCATGAATGATTGTGAACTAATTATAGATATTGTAATCTAGAAGAGCCTAATATGAATTTATTAAAAGATGTTTCGGTTATCTGAAACTTTAGGAGGTATTTGTAGATGAATTACCTAGACTTTTGCCATTAAGGCAAGTTGAAATTGGTATGATTATATTTCCGGTGTTGCACCTGTGGCTTGTGCACTGTACGTCAGCACCATCTGACTTAAAGGAATTACCGTACAACTGAGAGAGTTGTCGGAGAAAGATTTTATTCTACCAAGCTCGTCATCATGAAGAGCTATGGTGTTATCATTCCTTATATTTATAGATTACTATGAACTGGGTAAATTGACAATCGAAAATGATATACATAACTCGAAATGGAAGATTTGTTCGATCATTTACAAGGTTCTAGCTTATGTTTTAATGATTTGATCCACGACATGGTTATTTTCAACTTCGCGTCCGCGAAGGAGATTATCTATTCCAATCATTACATCCAGAACTTGTAATGAACATTATGAGTTTCACGTGACGTCGTTTGGATTGACCGATGCACATGTAGCATTCATAAATTTGGTGAATCACGTGTGTAGGCTGTAAATTGATAAATTCATGCTTGTGATCATTAAGGACCATTTGTTTATTTATAAGAATAAGAAAGTTAATAATTATTTGTAGATTGCCCTGAATTGGCCGAACAAAAAAAAACCTGTACCTTAAATATTTAACATGTGATTTAAGACTTAATCCTTTACATTATTTGACCGTGTGACAAAAGAAAATGGAAATATGTTTTGACAAATGTTTTATCGAAAAGAATTTTTGAGGGATTATTCCCTTATACCCAGAACATTTAACTAAACTCCTGTTTAGGGGTAAATGTTCGTGTATACGTCAAGACAACCTAAGAGGGATTGAGGAAACCATTTAAACCATGACTTGAAATTTGAAACGATAATTTACGCTTTTCAACTAAGAAATTTTTGACCAAAATATAAAGAAAGATTTTTCGAACATTTACGAATCCTATTAATTATTTTCGATAAATCAACAAAAATTCGTGTTAATTAAATTTAAAATTATTTTGAACATTTTCATATAATTGGACGGACTAAGAAATTTAAAATCTTTACGTTTATGTTTCATAAAGATTGAATATTTAATATTTAATTAGTTGTAATAATTATCGACGCTTTAGACGTCAGATTGAGTAAAACGGATAAAAATGATAGTTGAGAAGAAACTAAAACTTAGAAAATATGAAGAAAGGTGAACATAAGAACTGACACATTATATTGGAAGGATAAAGAATCAATTAGGATGTGTTTCTTAACAATGACTGTGCAAAATAAATTGCCGAACAATTTAAAATATAGCCGATGCTTATAAAAAGGATAATATAGATAATAAAAAAAGGGGGTTCGCGGCTAATGTGAACCATTAGAATTGAGAAGCAGATAGTGTTAAAAGTTTTAAAGGCTGCTTGTGATTGTCTAAATATGGAGATTTTGAGATTTAGTCATGTTGGAATCTTGTAAGTATAAGTATTATATTTATGTCATTTGTGACTAAAAGTATCTTTGTCTGAAGAAGTTGTACTAATGAAAAATTATGAAGGCAGACACCGCCTCATACATTAGTAAACGTCTAGCTATTGCAAAGGTCATCATCTGAATTTGATTCGATTTGGGTCATCTTCGACAGACTGACCAAATTTGCTAATATCATTTCTATTAATGATAGATTCTTGATGAAGAAATTAACTCTTTTGACTTTAAAGGAGTTGTGTAAACATGGTGTGCCTGTATCGATCATCTCTATCAAGATCCTCGCTTCGCATCGAATTTCTAGAGATTTGCTTAGAAGTCATTGGGAACGAACCTTGATGAGAGTACTCTTTACCACCCCAAATCGAAGGGACGAGGTAAAGTAACGATACAAAATACTATAAGTGCTGTTTTATGTTTGAATGATTGACCTTTGGTAATGAACCGTATAATCGTTTTCCTTTGGAAGGATTATCATTGATAATTATCGTGTTAGGATCGAGATCAAATCTTGTTAAGATTTATATATTAGAGCATCTGTAAGCAGGAGTTGGGATGAAGACACCCGACATACACCCATTGTGAGTTGGACATGTCTTTTAGGTTTAAGGTTTCCTATGATGGCGAACCTAACCTTGCAAAATACCCAACCCGCGAAACCTGAAATGATTGTTGAAATTAGGATCTGAATATTGACTGCCGGTAGTGGGCAGAAGGTTATGTGAATATGAAATGTAAATCTTGAAGTGCCAGATGGGTAGCGAAGTTATGTCAAAATTTTAACCATGGAAAAATGAATTGAAGATCTGAAAGATCATGGGAATTAAGTCCCCGTTGTATGGGACCATTGAGATGATGTAAAAGATTGGTTTGAAAGGTATATAAGCTGGATCTACCCTAGGACTTCAAGGGCTGCGTGAATTATGTTTCATATATCGAACTTGATACAATGTCTATCAAGTGAGAATCTGATCACTTCTTGATAAAGTTTAGATCGGTGAAAAGTTGCATTCATCAAAAACCCGTGAACATCATGGATAGAGAAAGTAAGTCAACATTAAGCCTGATCTTATTCCCGTAGTTATGTTTGATGAAACTCGCGTATTGTAATGGGTTACACTTGTGAGAAAAGACCGAATGTGGAGGAAATACCCACATGGCTTTAACTCTATAAGAAGCGAGTAGTAAGGTAAGATGATCTTTGAAGACAAAGATCCTGTTTAGGGGTAAATGCTGTGATAATCCGTCAATTTATGGTTGATATTTTATTCTCAATATTTATTTGAAAACATTATTTTAATGTTATAATATGAACTCACTTATTTTTGGGAAGTAATTTGGATTTACGTCTTGAAGTAGCATCGACTAAGTCTAAACCGGAGGATTCTACGTTACGTGCTTACGTTTAAATACACCGTTCTGGTGACAGTCCGACATTTCAGAAAATAAATTTATCCGTGAATATTATTTTGGAGTTTTAAATTTGTGCCGGTTCATAAACTCACAAATTTACGAGAAGAGATTAGGACTTACAATTTAAATTTAACGTCCTTTACGACTAAACCGGAAACCTTAGGATTACGTATTTACGTTTTCGAACTCCGTTTTTGATGAGACAATTTTTATTAGATTCGTTTTGTGCCGTTGATTCATAATTTATAAAAACATTTTTCGTAAAACGACCCGAGGGCACGTGAAACTAGGATTTTTAGTCCTTTTTAATGCATGTTCATTTTTCCTCGATTCGACTCGAATTTGATTTCCGGTTTAACCTATCGACTTAACTTGTTTTTGGTAAAATCTATTTTGGTATTTTTTTTAAGCTAACTTAAATCAACTAATTAAAAGAAAACTATTTTAATTGACTATTTTAACTATTAATAAAATTTAACTAATTAATAAAACTTAAAAACTTTTAATTAAAATCTATTTTTAAATAAAACTTAATAAATTGAAAACTTATTTTAAATCAAAAATTTAAATGAGAATTGAAAACTACTTTTAAATCTATATAATAGAAAACTACTTAAAATTATAAAAGAAATATAAAACTAATGTAAATTTATAAAAGTAAATAAAATTAAAATATTTTTTTTATCCTTTTTATATTTTATAAAAAAAACTGAATTTAAATAAAACTTTTTAATTAATATAAATAAAACTAAACTTTAATTAAACTAATTTTAATTAAAACTAAACTGCCAAATTAAAACTAATCCTATATTAATTAAACTGGACCTAAATGAACACTAAAAGATAATAGAGCAGTTGGTTGGGGCGTTGTACAGTTGAACGAGGGGTCTGGGGTCCGAATCTCACCCCAGACAGAATTTGCTTTATGTTTTTAATACATTTTTGGAACTTTTATTTTGGACAGTAAGCACCTCAGACCAATTGGGTCTGAGATTATCAGTAAAGCAATAAGCAATACAACCAAATAAGCTAAATTCAAATAAGCAGGAAACAAATAAGCTCAAAAGCAGTTGACAAGCAATTAAACCAATTAAGCAGAAAACAAATTAAGCAGAAACTAGTTAAGCAAAATCAAATAAGCTGATTAAAACTGAATAAGCTAAATAATAAATAAGCAAAGTAAATCTACACGTCTAATTAAATAAATCAAATGAACTCTATTAATAAGCAGTAAAATACGAGCAGATCCAATAAACACGCGAACCAAACAAGCTAAATAACATAAGCAGTTACAATAAGCAGCACTTAAATGAAAAATAAGCTGAAACTAATAAGGCTGATAACCAAATAAGCTGTTAACAAAAACTATATCTTACCCGAGACAAGTAAGCTGATCCAAACAACTCCAACCAAATTTAAGCTTATCAATCACAAATCCAAATAAGCTAAACCGATTAAACTCCAATCAAATAAACTAAATTCTAAGTAATCTAAAATAAGCAGTTTAAATCTATAACAAACTAAACATTTTAATAATATTAAGCAAATCCAAACTACTGATCCAATAAACAAATAACAAATCTAAATTAATCCACCAAGTTACATCAACAAACAAACTCACTAATAAACAACTAAGCAAATCCAAACTATCTCAGATTAAGCAGATGATCATAAAACTTAAATTAACATAAAATTAAAAGAAGATCAAACCAATTGGAGGAGTCCTTTGAGAAGTAGGAAGGGCGTTATACCCCCTATGAACCGTAACAAACGAAACACCACCTTCTTTTCATGAACATCTTCTCGAACCAGATGAATCAACAAAGCCGAAAAGTACCACTTAAATGATTTCCCAGTGGGGGAAATCAATTTTTACTTTCCTTTATATATATATATATATATATATATATATATATATATATATATATATATATATATATATATATATATATATATATATATATATATATATATATTTTTAAATATTAATAATAATAACCAACAATAACAGTAATAAAATGGATTAAAGAGAATAATTCGAAGCTTTAATAGTAAGATTAAATTGAGACGAGATTAAAATTAAAATAGACTTTTCATTAATTAAATAAGAAATTACATCACTGGAATTGAAAAATTACAAGATTAAACCTATTAATCTAATTTTACTGAAAATAAAAACAATAAAGAAAAGGCATTTGTTTACATGATAGATGGGTGTTTTTATAGGGGAACCCCAACAAACCCTAATCTTAGCTTCCCTTGTAAGCAATCAAATATGATCCGTTGATTTCTTCATTCTTCTTCTCTCTCTTCTTTTCTTCTAATCCAGTGGCTGAAAATCGCCCTTGTAGCCACGGATTGCCCTCGTGGTACTTTGATGTGCTATTTGTGTTTCTTGACAGGTGATGTGGCTCAATTTTATTGGGGGAATGGGTGTATGGACGTGTAGTAGCCAATCAAATGGGAGGGATTGGCCACGTCGGATGGAGGATTTGAGGACCGCATGGTGTTTTGCTGCGAAAATTGGGGGGATTTATTTCTTTGGGTGTTAATTACCCATTGAGGGTAAAACCCGCAAATTCGGTTGGGTTAATTTTGAATGTAAAAATTAGGGTTTGAGGGGAAGGTGGAGAGTATTTGGGGGAGAAGGAGGATGCACAGTAAAAATACAATGTGTGTGTTTCGTTTGTAACGAAACAAAAGTGGGGAAAGGGTAAATGTTATTTATTTATTTGTGTGTGGGTGGAATACACGTGTAGGGTGAAAAGGAGGGTTAAAACGTGTGAGGGTTGTGAGGTTTGACTTGGTCAAGAATGGGGAGTTGAGGGATGTACGTTTAATACAAACGTGAAGAGTAATAGCTTTTGACCACATTTCGTTTCATTTTTGATAAGATGGGCTTTGTAGGTTAACTTGTAAATCACACGTCCATTTCACAAACATTGGGCTAGGCCCAATCCGTCCCTTCATTATATGTTATTTGAGCCAAATAGTGGGCTTTCCCGTATTATCTTCTCAAAGTAACCAAATTAATGGGCTTTTAGGCCCATTAATATAATGTGGGTCCCACGAAGGCCCATTAACCATTAGAATATTAAATCCTCTAAAAACGACTTGTCATTTGGCTTCTCGATCTTTTCTTCAAAAATTAAGTCGATTTTGTCGGTTTCCGTGATCTTTGCACACTTTTGGACTTTTGATCTTGTCTTTAACTCTTTCTTGACTTTTCTTCGACATTTGACCGTGAAATCCCGTGTTTTCTCTTCTTTTGATCATTTGTACCTATTTAACACACAAAACACAAAACCACGCGTAATTCCGACATTTATGATATAAAACACATGAATAGGTCTTGTTTGTCCTTGATTTTAGTGGCAAAAGGATAAGTGTTTACACACTTATTAAATCCCCTACACTTGACCATTGCAATGACCCCATGCAATGCATAGTTTTAAAGCATAAGCTACATTTTTCTCATAATCAATCCATCTCGGCCTTTATTACTATTACTAATACGGTAGAAAGATAAGGACTTAAAAGGAGACAAAAGTTATAACAATTATTTAACTTGGAAATTATTCGATGGAAGAAACTCGTAAAGAAATCTAAGACTTGGATTAGGGCTTTGGTGTCATGAATATAAATCACCCTCAAGTTTCACGTTCCCCAAACCAAGCTTAAAAACGAGATCATTGTTTACCATAAGTTAGCACAACTAACACTTACTCATGTGGTTTAGCTAATCACTTAGACCCCCTTATTCCTACGGTGTTTCTCTTTTATTTTTATTTTTGTCTAGAATGATCACGAGGATGCATTTTTGACTTATTTCGATAATTTATTAAGGCCGAAAATAAAGTGGGACGCTTTAATCAATAGTTAGCTAAAGGACAAAATCTTTTAAAACTGCTTCTCGAAACCTCAATAAGTTCATATCTTGGCATAACTCGTTTCACGATTTGAGACCTTTCTCGGACCGATATTTGGCTTGTACTTCAAACTTCAAATCTTGAGATACGATCTCGAAATTATGGTCTTCTCTTCATTTTGGTATACATCTTCATAAGGAGTGAAAGATGCTTCAAACGTTGACCACGACTTCTTCATTTATCCACTTCTTTATTTAGGATTTTGATATACAACGATCCGCCTCCTTTTCGCACTTGGATCTATTTATCCTCATACCTTGTTAGGGTCTTTTTGGATAGACTTCTCCATGATCTTTAGGGGAGTAATTTCTTCTCGTCGTGTGTCTTGATCCTTCATATTTATTTGGATTAATGATCTTCACATCATCTTAGGATCTTTAGCAAAAAGTGAATCCTCATGCCTTGTGAGGGCCTTTTTGGACTCGGGTATCCTCATGCCTTGTTAGGGCCTTTTTGGATAAGCCAATCTTCGCGTCCCGCTTCAATAAGTTATGCCTTGGCTATGAACTCTAATTAATACCGAGCAACTTTTAAACGATCTTGTGCTAGAAGCTAAGTAACCTTTTAAATCGTACAACCTTATTTATTGCAAATATATTTATTAACAAGCGATGGGAGAAAAAGCTCATAACTAACTCACATAAGTTAATGAAAGAATACCGAACTTATAATTAACTCTATCCATCTCTCATTCTCCACAATTTAAAATCTCAAGGAATGAGACTCGTGGATGCTTAGCCTAATAAACCAATTAAGGTCCATATGGTTAAGGATACTAGCTAGAGTAAACTTGGATAAGTAAACTCGGGTTGAGTCAAAATATTCACGACGGGCCTAATATATCAAAGACAACTAAACTTGTTAGAACCATTTTATTTATTTATTTTATTTTTGACTTTATTCTTGAAATGGAAATTATTACGATGCGATAATAAAAGGAAAGAAAATAAATAAAAATACTACTAGGCCAAAATAGATCAAAAATTTGAAAAACGTTGAAATTTTTTTAAATTTTCCGGTTAAATGGGGTCAAATTCATGGAAAAGCCCACTAAAATTCGATAGAAGTCCCCCCTACACTTAATATAAACATTGTCCTCAATGTTTAAGCATGTGGGCGAATAAACTCCCCTACACTTAGGACATTGAGTACGTTGTTTAAAATCGAGCTAAGGAAGGGACAACTAAAGTGATTGCATTTATTCGTTTTATTTATATACAAGTATGAATCACAATAGTTTTGATTGAACCGGGTACATGGGAACACGGGATCACGGGTCGCGTCAAAAGTACCAAAATTGGATCATTAAAGCACATGTCCCTGCACACAATCACAACACACAAACAACCTACTTGGCTCCCCCTACACTTATTGGTGGAAAAAGTTGAAAAAGGGTGGAAAGGATGGTAAAGGTAAAAATCTAACCTAGTTATACGATGCTTGATTTATTTATCATGAGTCTCTAGCTCGACTCGATTTCCCGAATTAATTCAAGGGAAATGTGGAGAGGGATGGAATCATCTCATTAGAGATGTCCTCCTTATACTACAACTTAACCCGTTGGCCATTCACCTTAAAGTTGGGACCATTTGGTTGGGATAAATCAATGGTACCATAAGGGAAGACTTGGGCCACGGTGAATGGACCGGACCAACGGCTCTTAAGTTTACCTGAAAAGATTTTCAACCGAGAGTTAAATAATAAAACTTGATCACCAACATGGAACTCTCGGTTTTTAATCTTGGAATCATGAATGAGCTTAGTCTTCTCTTTGTAGATTAATGAATTTTCATAGGCCTCATTCCTAAGTTCATTGAGTTCATTGAGTTGGATTTTCCTATGATCACCGGCTTTGTTAATGTCAAAATTAGCCCATTTCAAGGCCCAATAAGCCTTATGCTCCAACTAAATGGGGAGGTGGCACGCCTTTCCGTACACAAGGCGATAAGGGGTACAACCTATAGGTGTCTTATAAGCGGTACGGAAAGCCCACAAAGCATCATCTAATTTATCGGCCCATGAGGCACGATGCTCTCCCACGGTTCGCTCTAAGATTCTCTTAAGACCACAGTTAGAAACCTCGGCTTGTCCATTAGTTTAAGGATGATACGCGGTGGAAAGTCGGTGATTATGACTCGTGCAAACTGATCATTGCAAAAATGAGTCCCGCGATCACTAATAATAGCACGAGGCACACCGAATCGAGCAAACAATTGTTTCAAGAAGTTAACAACCACCCTCGCATCATTAGTAGGTAAAGCCTTTGCTTCAACCCATTTTGATACGTAGTCAACGGCTACGAGGATGTACTTGTTTCCCTTCGATGATGGAAACAGCCCCATAAAGTCGATGCCCCATACGTCAAAGATTTCACATTCTTGGATGAAATTTTAAGGAATCTCATCTTTATGTGTGATCTTGCCTTGCCTTTGGCAAGCATCACAATGTTTAACCATTTCATGTGCATCATGATAAATGGAGGGCCAATAGAATCCGGAGTCGAAAACTTTTTTAGCGGTGTAATTAGGACCAAAGTGACCACCGGTAGGTCCTTTATGGCAAGCTTCAAGGATTTGGAAAGCCGCTGGTCCATCAACACATCTATGAATGATTAAATCCGCACATTGCTTGAAAAGTTAAGGGTTGTCCCAATAGTACGTTTTAACGTCCTTGAAGAATTTTTTCTTTTGTTGGGACGTTAACCCTTCGATAAGAACACCACCCGCCAAATAGTTTGCAATGTCGGCAAACCATGGGGTATCATCAAGATTGGAATTAATAGACATTAAGGTCTCAAGGGGAAAGGATTCATTAATCTCTTGATTTGGAGATTCCCCTTGATAAGGATCCTGAAGTCTACTAAGGTGATCTGCGGCTAGGTTTTCCACTCCTTTTTTATCACGAATTTCGATTTTAAATTCTTGTAGGAGCAAAACCCAACGAAGGAGTCTCGGTTTAGCATCTTGCTTGGTCAAAAAGTATTTCAAGGCGGAATGGTCAGTGTAAACGATGGTGGTGGAAAGCACAAGATAGGGGCGGAATTTCTCAAAAGCATACACTACAGCTAAAAGCTCTTTTTCGGTAGTGGTATAATGCAGTTGAGCCCCCGTCATTGTCTTACTAGCATAATGAATGGGTTGGAAATGTTTGTTAACTCGTTGACCTAAAACCGCTCCTACCGCGAAATCACTAGCATCGCACATGAGCTCGAAAGGTAACTCCCAATTTGGGGAGACTAAGACCGGTGCCTTAGTTAATTTACCTTTAAGAAGTTCGAAAGAGTCGAGACATTCTTGAGAGAAGATGAAAGGAGCATCCTTTTCTAAGAGATGAGTCATTGGACGAGCTATTTTCGAGAAATCTTGGATGAAACGTCGATAAAATCCCGCATGGCCTAAAAAACTTCTAACTCCTTTGACGGTGGTAGGTGGAGGTAACTTAGCAATGACGTCAACTTTAGCACGATCGACTTCGATACCGGCTTTGGAAATTTTATGACCGAGGACGATGCCTTCTTTTACCATGAAATGGCATTTTTCCCAATTAACAACGAGACGAGTTTCTTCACACCGTTGGAGCATACGTTCTAAATTAGCAAGGCAAGAAGAGAAAGAATCACCATAGACCGAGAAATCGTCCATAAAGACTTCCATAGTTTCTTCAACCATGTCATGAAATATCGCCATCATACACCTTTGGAAAGTCCCGGGAGCATTGCATAAGCCGAAAGGCATTCGTTTGTAAGCAAATGTTCCATAGGGACAAGTGAATGTGGTTTTCTCTTGGTCTTTTGGATCGATAGGGATTTGAAAATATCCGGAAAAGCCATCTAAGAAACAATAGAAATCATTACCCGCTAAATGCTCGAGCATTTGATCCATGAAAGGAAGAGGGAAATGATCCTTACGAGTGGCATCATTGAGCTTACGATAATCAATGCAAACTCGCCAACCCGTTACGAGTCGAGTAGGAATCAACTCGTTGTTTTCGTTGGGAAAAACGGTGATTCCGCCTTTCTTAGGCACACAATGGACGGGACTAACCCATGGCGAATCCGAGATAGGGTAAATCATTCCGGCATCTAGAAGTTTGATAACTTCTTTCTTAATGACTTCATGAATTTTTGGATTAACCATTCTTTGATTTTGGATTGCGGGTTTAAAGTCATCTTCCATGAGAATTTTATGAGTACAAAAATTAGGATCAATTCCGCGAATGTCGGAGATTTTCCAAGCAATTGCTTTCTTATGATTCTTAAGCACATAGATAAGTCGGGATTTTTCCTCTTCTTTTAAGTCCTTAGCAATAATGACATGCAACTTATTATCCTCCTCTAAGAAAACGTACTCTAGATGAGACGGCAAATCCTTAAGCTCTAAATCCGGTGGATTGTCAATGGAAGGCTTAGTCAAAGTAGGATCATCATTTGTAACTTCCTTAGGAGTAGGTGGAGAAATATTGTCCTCATTGAGAAGTCTCTCAATAGTACGAATGTCTTCATCCCAATTGGTGGGAGAATTATCATAGTTAATCTCGAGAGGACCCAAACTAGCTTCAAAATCATCTAAGTCACTTTCTCCAAATGGAGTCAATGAAGGAGCAATAGAAGCTACGGTCTCAACATGAGGTAAAGGAGAAATCCCGCTCTTACAAGCCTCGTGAAAATGTTCTTCGCATGCTTCGTCGAGCACATCGATGAAATTCACGGATTCGGGCTCATCATGAAGTTTGGAAAGTTTACCCATGTGAAAGACGATTTTGTCATCCCCGACCCTCATGATAAGTTCACCCGCGGCTACATCAATTAATGTACGCCCGGTTCTCTAGAAAGGTCGTCCCACAATTAAAGGAACACGGGGATCCATTTCATAGTCGACTACGACGAAATCGGCGGGGAAAGTGAATTTGTTGACTCCTACAAAAACATCCTCGGCTATCCCCACCGGATAAGCAACCGTACGGTTAGCTAATTCCAATGTCATACGAGTGGGGACTAGCTCGGGTAAAGATAATTGTTTCCACACGGACAATGGCATAAGATTGATACTCGCTCCGAGATCCGCCAAGGCCATACAATTCTCAACACTCGGAAAATTACAAGGAATAAGGAATCGACCGGGATCTCCTAACTTAACCGGTAATTTTCTCAAAAGAACCGCGGAACAATTCTCATTCAATTGGGTATTGGCGATATCGGGAGCAACTTTTCCTTATCACTTAAAAGATCTTTAAACATCTTGGCGTACTTAGGCATGTGAGCGAGCGCCTCGGCAAAGGTGATATTAAAATTCAATTGTTTGAACATTTTTAGGAAGTTCGAAACTTGAATATCATCCTTATTCTTCAATTTCTCTTTCCGCAACCTTGAGGGATAAGGTATATTGGGTTGAGATGAAGGCTTTGGAGTGGATTGCTCACTCACATCCTTTGGAGGAGGAGGAGGAGGAGTAGAAATAGAAGGTGAAGGAACCGGTTTTGAAATCGAAGGTGTGGTATAAAATTTGGGTATCGGTGGAACATAAGGTGTAGACGAATGCATAACGGGAGGTATGTCACAAGTGGAAGAAGAGGGAGGTTGTGTCGAAGAAGAAGGAATCTCGGGTCCTTGGTTAGGTGGGGAAGGTTCAACGGTGGTCTTACCGCTCCTAGTAGTGATAGCATTAACATTAGCTCTAGGATTGGTCACGGTGTTCGAGGGAAGGGTACCTTGGAAACGAAAGGTTTGAATCATAGTCAAAAACTTCTTATCGTTCGATACTTGCATTTTTCGATTATGTTCTTGCATCTCTCTCATGATTCGTTCATGGTCGGATAATTTTTGTAAAACCAAGTCCATTTGAGGATTATGCATGTTCATTTAATTATAACCTTGATTAGGAAAACCTTGGTTTTGATATTGATTAGAACCTTGATTAAATCCTTGATTTTGAAAACTTTGGTTATTATATCCTTGATTATTTAACCCTTGGTTTTGCCCTTGAAAATTCCCTTGATTTTGATTAAAACCCCGTTGATTAGAATTTCTTTGAAAATTACCCCGTTGAGGACCTTGGTTCCTATTTTGGGCGGGTGGGGGTGGTCTTTGTGGTGCTACAAAACCCGGGGGAGCCAAATAGTTATTAGACTTGTAAGACAAATGGTTAACATCAACATTTGGTTTGAATTGAATCCGATCAATTTCATTGTTATTATAAGCATAAACTTCTTGTTGATCATTGTAAACCTTGTCACAATTAAAGTATGAATGTGGTCCACCACAAGTCTCACACGTTTCACTTTTTTCTTTCACGTCATGCACATGTGTAGTGAGGGCGTCGGTTCTTAGAGCGAGTTTTTCAACAAGTGAAGTAAGTTTATTAATTTGATCATTCACCTCATTATTACTCGTACTAGCACTTGCCATATTAGCCCTAACACTTTTGGTTTGCACTTTTGCCTTGTTCTCAATAATGGCCCAAGCCTCGTTCATGGTTTTCACAAGAATATTTCCTCCCGCGGCACTATTAAGTGAGTCTTGGTCGTTTAGAGTTAAACCATTATAAAACGTGTTGATTTGATGAACTTTAGTAAAACCGTGTTGTGGACATTTTCTCAAAAGATCTTTAAAACGATCCCAAGACTCACTAAAAGTTTCCCCATATTGTTGCTCAAAGTTGATTATTTCATTCCTTAAGGACGTGGTCCGTGATGGTGGGAAAAAGTAGTTAATGAACTTGGTCTCTAAGTCGATCCATGTGGTAATACTTTGGGGTGGTTCTTTATCAAGCCAAATCCGGGCTTGTCCCTCGAGGGAAAAAGGAAAAAGTTGGAGGCGAACGGCCTCTTGGGGCACCCCATTGTATTTGACAGTATTAGCTAATTGGATGAAACGTTTGATATGAGCGTGTGGGTCATCATTAGTACGGCCTAAAAATGGTGTAGCGGAAACCATTTGAATGAAACCCGATTTAAGTTCGAAATGATTAGCTCCAATATTCGGCACCACAATCGCGTCATCGTTTCCTTCAACGTGAGATTGTAGAATCTCAATCATTGGTCGATTATCCGTTGCCATCATATTGTCGAAAGCTCGATTCTCGGGATCGGCTTTAATGACGGTCTTTTTGTTTTTCTTCTTCTTCTTATTAGAAGAATTAGAAGTATTTGGTACACCAATCGGTATGTATGTATGCGCGCGAGTGCGCATACAATTAAAACTTTGGAATGAGGTAGGTGACCTCGGTCGACTTTGAGAGGAAAAGGATTTTCCCTCTCGATGAGCAATATGAAAAAGCTACAAAAATATATACGTAAATACTACTTGAGTTGGCAAACCAATAATCGGTCGTCCCTCTCAATATACGCACAAGCAAGCGGGGAAACGAGGTGGCACAAAGCACTTAAAAACCTTTTTCCTTAGACGGCCTTTTATAGCGCGTCGCCTTATACCCACCTTATAGTTTGTATATGTCGAGTTCAAACGTCTTACTAGTATTTATCTATTTTGCCCTTTTTTTCGTTATGGATGCGACTACAATAGTTAGGTGATAAAATCCCAACTAAGGCTTATTTGAAAAGTAGGTAATTTATTGTGCTACGAAATATATTATAGTAAAAGAAAAATCTTTTTTGTATTTTTTTTTAGAAAAATATATATTCACAAGAAAAATCGAAAGAAATCGAAATAAAAATTAACACTAATACGTAATATTTTTGGTGTAATACTTTTAGGAAAAAGTATTACTTTTGATTTTTTAAATTTTTTTGGTGCAATTCTTAGGAAAGAAATTGCTTTTGTGATTTTCTAATTTTTTGTATTTTTAAGTTTTTGATTTTTTTAGATTTTTGATTTTTTGTGCAAGAAAATTAACGTTCAAGAAGAACGGATCCCAAAATCCAAACGTCTTCACGAAAAATCGTCAATCGTACGGGCGAAGCGGCAGCGGCGACAATTTGAAACTAGGATTTTTAGTCCTTTTTAATGCATGTTCGTTTTTCCTCGATTCGACTCGAATTTGATTTCCGGTTTAACGTATCGACTTAACTTGTTTTTGGTAAAATCTATTTTGGTATTTTTTTAAGCTAAATTAAATCAACTAATTAAAAGAAAACAATTTTAATTGACTATTTTAACTATTAATAAAATTTAACTAATTAATAAAACTTAAAAACTTTTAATTAAAATCTATTTTTTAAATAAAACTTAATAAATTGAAAACTTATTTTAAATCTAAAATTTAAATGAGAATTGAAAACTACTTTTAAATCTATATAAAAGAAAACTATTTAAAATTATAAAAGAAATATAAAACTAATGTAAATTTATAAAAGTAAATAAAATTAAAATATTTTTTTTATCCTTTTTATATTTTATAAAAAAAACTGAATTTAAATAAAACTTTTTAATTAATATAAATAAAACTAAACTTTAATTAAACTAATTTTAATTAAAACTAAACTGCCAATTTAAAACTAATCCTATATTAATTAAACTGGACCTAAATGAACACTAAAAGATAATAGAGCAGTTGGTTGGGCCGTTATACAGTTGAACGAGGGGTCTGGGGTTCGAATCTCACCCCAGACAGAATTTGCTTTATGTTTTTAATACATTTTTGGAACTTTTATTTTGGACAGTAAGCACCTCAGACCAATTGGGTCTGAGATTATCAGTAAAGCAATAAGCAATACAACCAAATAAGCTAAATTCAAATAAGCAGGAAACAAATAAGCTCAAAAGCAGTTGACAAGCAATTAAACCAATTAAGCAGAAAACGAATTAAGCACAAACTAGTTAAGCAAAATCAAATAAGCTGATTAAAACTGAATAAGCTAAATAATAAATAAGCAAAGTAAATCTACACGTCTAATTAAATAAATCAAATGAACTCTATTAATAAGCAGTAAAATACGAGCAGATCCAATAAACACGCGAACCAAACAAGCTAAATAACATAAGCAGTTACAATAAGCAGCACTTAAACGAAAAATAAGCTGAAACTAATAAGGCTGATAACCAAATAAGCTGTTAACAAAAACTATATCTTACCCGAGACAAGTAAGAAGATCCAAACAACTCCAACCAAATTTAATCTTATCAATCACAAATCCAAATAAGCTAAACCGATTAAACTCTAATCAAATAAACTAAATTTTAAGTAATCTAAAATAAGCAGTTTAAATTTATAACAAACTAAACATTTTAATAATATTAAGCAAATCCAAACTACTGATCCAATAAACAAATAACAAATCTAAATTAATCCACCAAGTTACATCAACAAACAAACTTACTGATAAACAACTAAGCAAATCCAAACTATCTCAGATTAAGCAGATGATCATAAAACTTAAATAAACATAAAATTAAAAGAAGATCAAACCAATTGGAGGAGTCCTTTGAGAAGTAGGAAGGGAGTTGTACCCCCTATGAACCGTAACAAACGAAACACCACCTTCTTTTCATGAACATCTTCTCGAACCAGATGAATCAACAAAGCCGAAAAGTACCACTTAAATGATTTCCCAGTGGGGGAAATCAATTTTTACTTTGCTTTATATATATATTTTATTTTATATATATATATATATATATATATATTTTTTTTAATATTAATAATAATAACCAACAATAACAGTAATAAAATGGATTAAAGAGAATAATTCGAAGCTTTAATAGTAAGATTAAATTGAGACGAGATTAAAATTAAAATAGACTTTTCATTAATTAAATAAGAAATTACATCACTGGAATTGAAAAATTACAAGATTAAACCTATTAATCTAATTTTACTGAAAATAAAAACAATAAAGAAAAGGCATTTGTTTACATGATAGATGGGGGTTTTTATAGGGGAACCTGTTAGGACCATTGTAATAGTTATATGTGATAGGTAGACTAGGAGGTATGTAGTTCCTCCTGGTCCTAGTCGTAGTAGGAGCAAGTCCTGCTCCTGGTCCTAGTCGAAGTCAAACTTTATTATTTACTTAATATTCTGTTAGGATATGCATGAGATATGTTAGGAAAGGATATGCATATCAGTTCTACACGTTTTCATTAATGATGTATTAGGGTTTCCTTGTAGTATAAAAGGAACCTTAGGCAGAAGGGTTATACACACCTTGACAAAACGTAGTTTTAGTCTTTATCAATATTAGAAATCCTTAGAAAGGATCAAGTCTTTATAGTTATTATGTTTCTCGTGTTTATATTTATACTCTACATTCATATTTTGTATAGAGTCTCTTTGTGATTTGACTTGTGATTACAGAAGTCATTCACCGGTCCGGACAGGCTGCAAGATTTACATCTAGTAGACCCAACAAGTGGTATCAGAGCCTGGGAGGGTCTCTATACAAGCAGAATCAAGTTCTCTTATTACTAACAATCTGTTTATCATGTCTGCCTCAACTTCTACTCAAACAGGAGAAGAAGGCACTCCTAAAATTGTGCAACCTCAGCAGATCCTGGCTACGGTCTCCAACACGAATGGAAAATTCCCTCTTCTGAAGAAGGGTGAATATGATAACTGGGCAATGAAGATGGAATGGTGGATCACCAACACTGATCAAGATCTTTGGAAGATCATTCTGAATGGAAACAGCAGGAAGCTTACTGGACGAGACAAGAACGGTAATATTACTCTTCTTGACCCTAAAACTCATGAGGAAATCATCGCTATTCAGAAGGAGGTAAAAGCAAAAACAATTTTGCTTCAATCTCTTCCTGAAGATCACATGGGTGACTTCTACCATTTGGATGATGCCAGAGAGATCTGGAATGGCATAAAAGCAAGGTTCGGCGGGAATGAGGTGTCAAAGAAAATGCGGAGGTCCATGCTGAGAGATGAATTTACCGAGTTCAAAATCTCAGAAACTGAAGGTCTATATCAAGGGTATGATAGGTTCCAGAAGATCTTGAGCCAATTGAATCAACTACGGTCAAAACCTGATGATGGTGACATTAATGCAAGGTTTCTTAAAGCCTTACCCTACTCATGGAACCAGGTGGTGATCTCTCTCAAAGCCAAAGGTGGGCTTGATTATCTCACCTTTGATGATTTGTTTCATAGGCTCAGAACATTCGAAACTCATGTGAGAGGATATCCGAGTGACTCTATTCCCACTCCTGCTAATTCAGCCTTTGTGAGCTCTATGGCATCTAGTCCCATGTCATATGCAAGTAGCCCGAGCAATACTGTCTCTCCCCAGCATACTATCCAGCATACTATTCAGCATACTGGTCCCATGTCATATGCATCTAGTCCCATGTCTTCTGCTTCTGATCCTGCTGCCAAGTCTGGTAGTATGGTAGAAGCTGTTCTTCATTCTTTTGTGGCTGATGTTACTGCTGAACAACAACTTGCTTTTGATGACTTCAAACAGATCGATAAACTTGATCTGGATGAGATAGATCTTAAATGGCAGATGGCCATGCTTACTCTTAGGGTTCACAAGTTTGAGAAGAAAGCAGGAAGGAAATTTAATTACAACCCTCGGGAGCCAGCAAGATTTGATAGAAGCAAGGTACGGTGCTACAACTGCCAGCAACAGGGTCACTTTGCAAGAGAGTGCCCTAGCAAGAATGATCAGGAGAAGAGCAGGTACTTCGCTTTCAAGGTTCAGGAGGTTAAAGATGATAGGAAGGCATTGGTATCTGTTGACTCTATGGTCAACTGGAATGATCATCAGGCTTCTACTCTGGAATCAACGGAATCCACGACTGATGTGTTGGCAATGATTGCTGGGAATCTCTCTGATGCAGAGGAAGCAGAAGAGTTTGCTCTTATGGGCATCTCACCTCAGGTACAACATTGTCCTCTTGGTTGTCATGATAAATACACAGAACTGTTGTCTCAATTTAATGAAGTAAATGATCAAAATGATAAGTATTTTTTAGAGGTACAAGCCTATAAAGCTTCATTAAACACATTGGAACAACAAAAGAAGTGGTTACAAGATACACAACGTGCGTATGAGGATAAAATCAGGATACTAAGCATTGATTTAGAAAACACTACAAATATGCTTAAATATACAGAAACTGAAAGAGATGCTAGTATCAAAGAAAAAGAGGAGATGCAAGCTAAATTAGATGCTACAATGTTAAGATTTGACAAATGGCAAAAGGCACCTAAAAATCTTTCAAAATTAATTGATAGTAGCATGTCTGGCAGAACTAAAAGAGGCTTAGGATTTGAAAAATATATTGATTCTGAAGATGTATTTGATTTATCTTTCTCAAGCGTCTTTGATGCCGACAAAGAGGATGAGGGCAAACCTAGTTACAATAGGTTTAAACCAGCAGCAGAAATGCATGCTGTCCCTCCTCCTCTTACTAGAACTTTCATGCCCACCTCATGGCATAATGACTCGGATGGAACACAGATGCTTGAGTCCCCAACAAGTTCTTCTAATACTAACGACTTTGTCTCATGTACTTTCAGTGACAAAGCCGGTGACTCTGCATCTAATGGTTCAAGTGAAGAGTCAAGACCTACGAGTTCCAAGTCGAATGAACATGCTGCTACTGGTGCTAGGAAGTGTGAAGAAAAAGTTGCTGTCAAGTCAAGTGTGTCTGGTCCTTGTTTATTGAGTCCTAGGAAGAATGTTTTTCCTAGAAATGTGTGTAATAAAGTAGGCAGTATGAAACAGTCTCATTCTAATAAAAGGTCTTTCAAAACATGTTTTGTTTGTGGCAGTTCCTTTCATTTAATTAAAGATTGTGATTATTATGACACACATGCATCTGTTAATTATGCTTTACTTGCTCCTGGTTCACCAGGAGCTGCTTCATATGCATCTAGAAGACTTAATCCTAGTGCTCCAATGTTTCATACTTCTAGAGTATCCTCTCCTTTCACGTCTGATTATTGGAGAGAAAATGGATTCCAAACAACTAGTAATTATTTTCCAAATTATACTCCAAACTATGCGCATCATTTTGACCACACGTATTTTGGTTTGGGAAATTTGGGAACTGCTGTTAAGCCCTCAGCAGGTTGTTCCTGGTCAAATAATAATACCCATATGATGAATAGGCAACCAAGGAAAAATGGTGGATCTCATCAATCTTCTTGGCATTCTTCTAATGATCCACAAGGCAGGCTCAAACCTGAAAAGGTTTGGGTCCCCTTAAGACACTAACTTTTGCATTCTATTATCTTGTTGTTGTAGGTTACTCCATACCAGGATTCTAGTCTAGGCATTGTTGATAGCGGTTGCTCCAGGAGCATGACTGGAAATAAAAGCCTTCTGTCTAACTTTGTACCGTTTTATGGAGGCAAGGTCTATTTTGGTGGAGGTGAAGGCAGAATCACTGGCAAAGGAACGATAAAGACTCCAAATCTTAACTTTGAGCAGGTCTACTATGTGGAAGCACTTCAACACTTCAACTTGATATCGGTCTCTCAGATTTGTGACAAGAAGCAGTTTGTACTCTTCACCGATACTGATATACTTGTGCTTTCCAAAGATTTTCAGCTTCCAGATGACTCACAAGTTCTACTCAGAATTCCTAGAAGACACAATCTATATAGTATCAAGTTGAATGAAGTCAACCCTACTGGTCAACTAGCATGCCTGGTTGCAAAAGCCTCAGAAGATGAAGCCACTAAATGGCACCGATGGATGGGACATGTGAACTTCAAGACCATTCACAAACTTGCCAATATGAATCTGGTCTTTGGTCTACCTCCCAAGATGTTTCGAAATGATATAAATTGTATTGCCTGCAGCAAAGGCAAACAACACAAAGCATCCTTCAAGGCCATTACTGCTTTAAGTCTCATTACTGAACCATTGCAGCTTCTACACATGGACTTATTTGGTCCTACGTCCATCAGAAGCATTGACCACAAGCAATTTTGTTTGGTGGTGACGGATGGTTATAGCAGGTTTGCGTGGGTGTTCTTCATGGCTGCCAAAAGTGAGACCTACTCAATTCTTCGAGATTTTCTTACCTTGATAGAGAATCAGTTGTCCAAGAAAGTTAAAGGTATTCGATGCGACAATGGAACCGAGTTTAAAAATAGAGACCTCATCGCACTTTGCAATGCTAAGGGCATCAAAAGAGATTATAGTGCTGCTAGGACTCCTCAACAGAATGGTGTGGCAGAAAAATAGAACCGGACACTAATAGAAGCAGCAAGAACTATGCTTGCCGATTCCAAGCTTCCGACCATGTTTTGGACAGAAGCTGTTAATACTGCAAGTTATGTTTTGAATAGGGTGTCTATTACCAATCCACACAAGAAAACACCTTATGAGCTGCTCACGGGCAAAGTTCCAAATATTGCTCATTTGAAGCCTTTTGGGTGTCCAGTCACCATTCTGAATACTAGTGACTATTTGGGGAAGTTTGATGGCAAGGCTGATGAAGGATATATTGTAGGATATTCAGCTCATTCTCGGGCGTATCGTGTCTACAATCTTCAAGCAAAACGGATAATTGAAACTATTAATCTCAGGTATTTTGAGGAGAAGACAAACATACAAGGAACAGGTCCAGAATTGTATTTTGATCTTGATTATCTTAGTGATTCGTTAGGATATTTTCGTTTCAAAACTAACCATGATGCAGGACCACAAGTGTTTGCAACTTCAAGTACTGGTGTTCCTTCTAGTCTTTCTGATTCAGATGATGAGGATGACATTTTTGTGGTTCCATCCTATTCCACCATGGTTTCTCCTACTCCTCCTAGTGATGCAACTCCATTGGAAGTACAGGATTCCCAAGCAGCTCTTGATACTCTTCTCAAGCAACAACAAGAAGCTACTAAAGCAGCGGCTCAAGGTAGTTTTGAGTTTCCATTGGTTGCGCCTACTGACAAAGTTGCTCCTGGTACTCCAGCTTCTGCTCCTAGTGCTAGTCACCCAACTACTGGTACTCCGGCTAGTGAGTCTGCTTCCAATACACGTTTCTCCAGTCCTTCTGATTTGGGGAACCATGAAAAGAAGTCTTCTACCAAGCTGGATGATATTCATAAACAACCGGTAGACGGGATTTTCCAAAATGCTTCATATGATGCTGATTTTGTTGGTGATCTCAATAACTTGGCACCAGAAGTGGAGGTTTCTTCCAATCCAGTCTTGCAACCACATAAAGACCATCCTACCACTCAAATTATTGGAGATCCTGGTTCTACCGTCAAGACACGCAGAATGCAGCAGAAGGCCTCGTCTGATCATCATGCTCTTGTGGGCTATATTGAGGATCAAAAGCGTAATAATCATACGGACTTTCAACACTGTTTGTTTGCTTGTTTTCTTTCACAGGTGGAACCTAGGTCTGTTTCTCATGCTCTTGAGGATCAAAGTTGGGTGGAGGCTATGCAGGAGGAAATGCAGCAATTCTTGTTTCAGAATGTTTGGGTTCTGGTTGACTTACCAGATGGGAAGACAGCTATCAATACCAAATGGATTCTCAAAAACAAGAAGGATGCACGGGGAATTGTTGTCAGGAATAAAGCTAGGCTTGTCGCACAAGGACACACTCAAATTGAGGGCATTCATTATACTGAAGTCTTTGCGCCTGTTGCCAGGATCGAGGCCATTCGTCTGTTTTTGGCCTTTGCTTCGTATGTTGGCTTTACGGTGTTCCAGATGGATGTCAAGAGTGCATTTCTCTATGGAAAAATTGACGAGGAAGTGTATGTTACTCAACCTAAGGGGTTCGTAGATCCACTTCATCCCAAGAAAGTTTACAAGGTGGTCAAGGCTCTTTATGGGTTACATCAGGCTCCTAGAGCTTGGTATGAGCGGCTCTCCACTTTCTTGTTAAAGAATGGCTATAGAAGAGGTACTATTGACAAAACACTATTTCTTCGGCGGAATTCCAAGGATATTATCCTTGTTCAGGTTTATGTGGACGACATTATCTTTGGTTCTACAAGGAAGGAGTGGTGTGATGAGTTTGAAAACTTGATGAAAGGCGAATTTCAGATGAGCGCCATGGGAGAACTGTCATTTTTCCTTGGTCTTCAAGTCAAGCAACAATCGGATGGGATTTTCATCAGTCAAGACAAGTATGTTCATGAGATTCTTCAGAAGTTTGACATGGATCCTCTTAGACCAGCAGCAACTCCTTATGAAGTTGCTAAAATCAAACTTAAGAATGAGCCAGATCCACCGGTAAATGTTCATATGTACAGGTCTATGATTGGCTCTCTCATGTATTTGACTGCATCACGTCCGGACATTATGTTTGCAGTAAGTGCTTGTTCTAGACACCAGGTGACTCCAATGGTTTCGAACTTAAATGCAGTGAAGAAGATTAAGGCTCAACCTAAATTGGGTCTATGGTATCCTAGAGAATCTCCCTTTGTTCTTGAAGCATACAGTGATAGTGATTATGCTGGTGCTAATAATGATAGGAAGTCTACTACTGGTGGTTGTCAATTTTTGGGTCGTCGGCTTATTTCATGGCAATGTAAGAAACAGACAATCGTAGCTACTTCTTCCACAGAAGCTGAATATGTAGCTGCTGCTAGTTGCTGTGGTCAAGTTTTATGGATCCAAAATCAGATGTTGGACTATGGGTTCAATTTTATGAACACCAAAATTTTTATTGACAATCAAAGCACTATTTGTATTGTGAAGAATCCTGTATTTCATCAGCGGACGAAACATATTGAGATTCGCAATCATTTTATACGCGATGCGAATGAGAAGAAGCTGATACAGGTTCTTAAAGTTCATACGGATGACAATGTTGCTGATTTGCTGACTAAAGCTTTTGATGGTCATCGGTTTAACCACTTGGTGGTTCATATTGGGATGGTCAATCCGTGAGGTCTAGGATTGAGGGGAGGCAAAGCCTAAGGGGAGGCTTTGTGTACATATTAGGTCAGTCTAACGTATTCATAGTATTTAACAACATAATTTCTTGGTTATGGTGGTGTGTGGTGCTTCTGATGGAGGATTTTTGCTCTCTTCTGGTGGATATGGCCTTATATGACTGGCTTCTGGTCCTCTTTGGTCAGCTTCTAGTTATGCTTGGTTGCCTTCTGGTGGTTTAAAATCCTTCCATGTCTATTGGTGTTTGATTCTTGGTACTGGTACTGGTCTGGCTACTGTTCATTCTTTTTGTCCTTTGTTAATCACGTTTTGCTCCTGGTCTGACTATTGTGCACTTTGACTTTTGGTCAACGCTTCCAATACTGGTATTTACAAGTTTGAATTCAGCAAATAAATTGGGGGTAAGTTATTATGTTAAAAAGGGCAAGTGGTTAGTATGCCATTATGGTTTAATTTGAAAGGGCAACCCCCCATTAATAGGGGTCAATGAACAGTTACTACTTTCTTCCTATATGGTCAACATACACCCTTGACTCACTCATTACAATTAAAACACACACAAAAACCGCTTCTACTCTTTGCATCCCAATCCAAATTCTTCTTCCATCCATTCATCAAGATCCATGGCTGCTCTTGCTTACCAACCTGCTCATAATCGTGTTGCTTATCTGGGTGATGGTCCTAATCGTGAACATTTTGCTGATATCTTGGAGTTTATTGAAGCTTCAAACTTAAGGTTTGCATTTACTGTTTGTCCTACCATATATGATAGTGTGGTACGTCAATTTTGGGCGTCTGCTGAGCTTGTGAATGTGGCTGGACGTCCACGAGCACTCCATGCTACCATAGATGGACGTGCTTATGTGGTCACTAAAGCATCTATTCGCTCTTCTCTTCATCTTCAGGATGAGGGGGGTGTTGTATCACTTCCCAATTCGGAAGTATTAGAGGGTATGGCTGCCATAGGTTATGAACATGGGGGGAAGTTTAACTTCCAAAAGAATAGGTTTTCCCCTCAGTGGAAGTTTCTGGTTCACTATTTAATCCATTATATGAGGCCCAAGTCGGGGAGTTGGGATGCGTTCCCTACTCCCTTGGCTACTGGTCTTATATGTTTAGCCCAGGGTAGAGTGTTTAATTTTTCACGTTATTTATTTGAGGGGATGGCTAGTAATTTGTCAACTGCTGGTTCTAGGAAGAAATTTCTTATGTACCCTAGGTTTATTCAACAAATACTTGTTTGCATTCCACGTGATAGGGCTGAGCATGTACCATCTAAACTAACAGCGAAAGTGTATTACAATATGATGAATGGGTTTACTGGGGATTGGAGGCCCCTGACTGAAGCCATGATGGGGTTGGCTCAGGGTCCTATAGGTCAGGAGGAGGAGGCTCCTGAGTTGGTTGTGTTAGATGATGACCCCATGGAGGAGGAGGAGGCTCCTACTGGTGGTGACATTCCTGTGGTAGAGGAGGAGCTAGTTGAGGAAGTGGTGGTTGAGAAACCATCCCCTTCCAAGGCTGGTCCTTCCTCCGTTCCACACCAGTCTCCATTTGTGGAGAATCCACCTCCTAGACCTGCCCCACACTCGACTGATATCCCGTTTGCTGCTAGTTCTCCACAGGTTGACCCAAATGTTGCTTCGGGCTCTCGTGATGCTTTCCCTGAACCAAGTTCTCTTGGTGGGCAGGCGGAGGAGCCTACTACACTGACATCTTTGTTAGATCTTATGCACAGGTACCATGAGAGGATGACTTGTTTGGAAGCTGACTTGAACCAACATCGGAAGCTCACAAGGGAGTTTGTTCTTCCTCTGGCCGATCGTATAAAAGTATTGGAGAATCAACAGCGTCGTCGCAAGAAGCATGTGGTTCTTTCAGATTCTGAGGATGAGGGCGCGGAGAATGTTGAGGATGGCTTGACGTTGCTGGCAAAGGCTGCCTTTGCTGATAAAGTTTATGATGATCTGCCTGGTCCTCCAATGTCCTCCAATGCTCCTTCTTCTAGTGCTATTCCCCTTTCTATGGGTGGTGATTCTGATGCTGCTGCTGGTTCTCATGCTGGTCCCTCTCATGATCCGAAGGGAAAAGCTCCAATGACTGATTCTCCATCTCCCACCCGCAAGCGCACTCGTCGACAGCTTGAAGAAGAAAGACTTGGTGCAGAGGCTGCTCGTCGGGTTCAGGCTGAGATTGATGAGGAGGATAGGGCTGCTGAGGAAGAGCTCCGAGAGCGAAGGCGTGCGCAAATTCAGCATGATGCTATGCACTGGACTGATGGTGAATGGATGCAAGTGTTGACTATTCTCACTCGGGATTATGCTCAGTTTAAAGATCTGTTGGGTGATGATGTTGATGAACACAATTGTATTCCGCGTGCTATGGTGATGATGCGTAAGCATCAGTTGACTCTTGCTGAAGAACTCAAGAAACAGCGAAGGAACAGACCTCTGTCTCGGACTGAGCAGCGCCAGCAGATGCAACGTTATGTAAAATATCAATCTGCTGCTCATTTCAATGCTCTGTGGTCTTGGGCTCGTGTGAGAGCTTTGACATTTGATGAGCTTAAGGTTCTTTATGATAAGATGGTGAAGCGTCAGAGTCAACCCATTCCGGAAAGATTTATTTACCATCCTCGTGGTGTGACTGCTTCTATGCCTGCTGATTCTACTGGTCCTTCGTCTGTACCCACTCCTGGTTCTGATGGTAGTCCTTCTGGTTCTATTGCTACTTCTGTTGGTCCTTCTACTACACCCTTGGTTGCTCCTATTGGTTCTACTGCTGGTCCTGCTGCTACCATCTTTGTTACTACCACCACCACTCATGCTTCCATCACCACACCTGTTACTCCTACCACCACCCATGTTCCTGCAAGCACGTTTGTTGATCCCCCCATACCTACTGCTGCTACATCTGATGTGCCATCTTCATCACCACAAGTTCCTGCAACACAACCTAATCCTACTTCTGATGCAGCTCCTAGTGGTTCTTTGGGTGGACATGTTCATGAGTCTACTTCTACTGCTCCTCCTGCTGTTGCTGAAGTTACGGTGAAGGTTGAATCCACTCCTTCGGCTCCCACGCCTCGACGTTCCACTCGCCAGAAACTTACTCGTCGTGTTCGCCGCGGTAAATCAGTTCCTTTTGAGAAGCGTGATCCTGAAAACTTAATTGATGCAGCTTCGGATAGCGATTCTGACTTACCTTTGGGCAATGGAAGCATTACGGGTTATGCGGTTGAGCGGTCTACAACACTTCCTGGTGGCGTCTCCCATAGGATTACCTTGAGTGATGGGACTGTGTGAATGGTCACGGGTTTGCAGGGTGTGTTATCGTGGGCTGATCGTATGGATCTTATGGCGTTGTTTGGGCTTGTTGATTCCAGTATGCCGTTTAACCCCATGGCGGTGTCTTCCTGGCCTGGTATCTGTCTTTGGGCCGACCTCAAGCTTATGTTGGATCCTCCTCCATCTGCTACTCCTTTGGGCGTATGGTAGGATCAAATGCAATGGGAGATTGTTCGCTGGAAGCTTTATGCTGGATGTGGAGTTCATGTGTTGGAGTTAGGTTCTGGTCATGTGGTGTTTATGTTGACGGATGTTGTGTATCCTTTGACTATTTCTTCCATGGAAGCAATGCTGGCAAGTCACTTGCAGATTTCTACTGCTCCTTCTGGGAATGAGTCGAGTATGGCTACATCTTTGGTGGAGGGTATTCAAGCACGGTTGCTAGCGGATAAGAAGGCAGCTTCTGGTATGTAAGGTGAATGGGTTGTAAGTATTTATACTTTGAATTTTTGTTCTTATTTTGATTCTTTTCACCAATAGGTATAGTGATTGGTGACTTTTATTCTTTATTGTGTAAAAAAAAAAAAATACTTTTTATATAATATTTGCTTATACTTTAACACAGTTTAGATTTTATCCTTGTACATAATATCCCTTGGCTGGTTCAAAATGTGGTTCCTGGTTTGAGTTTGTTCTGGTACTTGGTTTCACTTGGTGTTGGACGTGGTCCACACAACAAATGGTTCTCAACTTACCATGTCTCATCGACAAGAAAAAGTTGATTCACCTTGAGGGTACGGCTCCTGGTGCGATTATCAAATCCGTTGATGGTTGCCAGGTTACCTAAAACTGGATGGTTTTCACTTGCCATAGTCTTGGACTGAAAAGTGGCTAATCCAAGGGGGTACGGCTCTTGGTAAAGATCTTATCAAATTCGTTGATAGCTGTAATAGCTTGCTTAAAGCTATAGGGTGTTCAACTCACCGATGCTTCATTGCTAAGAGTTGGCGAGTCCAGAGGGGTACGGCTTCTGGTAAAGACGCATCAAATCCGTTGACGGCTGTGATGGTTTGCCTAAAATCATCAGGGTACTCCCACTCACCATTGATTCACGTTCTAAGAGTTGGGCTGGGTTCTAGTCTCCCAGGGTGATGCTTATTCCACCAGAATGACTGGCTAGCCCAAGAGCGAGCAGCTACTTGGTAAAGGCTCATCAAATCTGCTCATGTTGCTGAAAAGATTCAACCTGATGCTGATTTGTTACAAGCTTTGGAGAAGCTTCTAGTGTTTCATGCGGCTGTTCTTCTGATTCTTATCTTGTTGATGCTGCTATTTGTTTTGCTGATACAATCCTCGGGTTTTCTTTGCACGTTTTCCAGGAAACTTGAACTCAACAGGTCAAATTCAAGTTTAGGGGAGGATTGTTAGGACCATTGTAATAGTTATATGTAATAGGTAGACTAGGAGGTATGTAGTTCCTCCTGGTCCTAGTCGTAGTAGGAGCAAGTCCTGCTCCTGGTCCTAGTCGAAGTCAAACTTTATTATTTACTTAATATTCTGTTAGGATATGCATGAGATATGTTAGGAAAGGATATGCATATCAGTTCTACACGTTTTCATTAAGGATGTATTAGGGTTTCCTTGTAGTATAAAAGGAACCTTAGGCAGAAGGGTTATACACACCTTGACAAAACGTAGTTTTAGTCTTTATCAATATTAGAAATCCTTAGAAAGGATCAAGTCTTTATAGTTATTCTGTTTCTCTTGTTTATATTTATACTCTACATTCATATTGTGTATAGAGTCTCTTTGTGATTTGACTTGTGATTACAGAAGTCATTCACCGGTCCGGACAGGCTGCAAGATCTACATCTAGTAGACCCAACAGAACCCCAACAAACCCTAATCTTAGCTTCCCTTGTAAGCAATCAAATATGATCCGTTGATTTCTTCATTCTTCTTCTCTCTCTTCTTTTCTTCTAATCCAGTGGCTGAAAATCGCCCTTGTAGCCACGGATTGCCCTCGTGGCACTTTGATGTGCTATTTGTGTTTCTTGACAGGTGATGTGGCTCAATTTTATTGGGGGAATGGGTGTATGGACGTGTAGTAGCCAATCAAATGGGAGGGATTGGCCACGTCGGATGGAGGATTTGAGGACCACATGGTGTTTTGCTGCGAAAATTGGGGGGATTTATTTCTTTGGGTGTTAATTACCCATTGAGGGTAAAACCCGCAAATTCGGTTGGGTTAATTTTGAATGTAAAAATTAGGGTTTGAGGGGAAGGTGGAGAGTATTTGGGGGAGAAGGAGGATGCACAGTAAAAATACAATGTGTGTGTTTCGTTTGTAACGAAACAAAAGTGGGGAAAGGGTAAATGTTATTTATTTATTTGTGTGTGGGTGGAATACACGTGTAGGGTGAAAAGGAGGGTTAAAACGTGTGAGGGTTGTGAGGTTTGACTTGGTCAAGAATGGGGAGTTGAGGGATGTACGTTTAATACAAACGTGAAGAGTAATAGCTTTTGACCACATTTCGTTTCATTTTTGATAAGATGGGCTTTGTAGGTTAACTTGTAAATCACACGTCCATTTCACAAACATTGGGCTAGGCCCAATCCGTCCCTTCATTATATGTTATTTGAGCCAAATAGTGGGCTTTCCCATATTATCTTCTCAAAGTAACCAAATTAATGGGCTTTTAGGCCCATTAATATAATGTGGGTCCCACGAAGGCCCATTAACCATTAGAATATTAAATCCTCTAAAAACGACTTGTCATTTGGCTTCTCGATCTTTTCTTCAAAAATTAAGTCGATTTTGTCGGTTTCCGTGATCTTTGCACACTTTTGGACTTTGATCTTGTCTTTAACTCTTTCTTGACTTTTCTTCGACATTTGACCGTGAAATCTCGTGTTTTCTCTTCTTTTGATCATTTGTACCTATTTAACACACAAAACACAAAACCACGCGTAATTCCGACATTTATGATATAAAACACATGATTAGGTCTTGTTTTTCCTTGATTTTAGTAGCAAAAGGATAAGTGTTTACACACTTATTAGCACGCAAATCAAGGAAACTAGAATCGAGAAGTACCCGTAAAGAAATGGGGATGAGACAAAATGACTTTTGCCCCACCCCCACTCATAACCGGCTACAAAGCTCCAACACACCAACTTGGTGTCAAAAGCTTCACAATGAAGCTTAACACTTGTCACCTTAGCTTAAAATGTAAGCCTTCCACCACCAAAACCACTTAACTAAACTAGTAGCTCATTTCTCTCATGCAAAAACAAGAAACCAACTCCCAAACTCTCTCTCCCTAGCTCTTTTTGCCGTCCTATTTATCATCACCACCACCATTCATCCAAAAATTTCTACCACAAATCATATGTATAACTTGCATATGATGGAAACCCATTGAAGATATATTGATTGGAGGTGATTATAACATCCAAGGAGGAGTTTCTATGGAGTCTTGGGGCTGATTTTCCACAAGGTGTTCATGAAGAATGGTGGTCTTGAAGATGGTCTTGGTTATTCACAAGTTTCTCCATCAAAATCCATGTCTTGATCACAACCTACATCAACCATGGTGGTATAAAGATTGTTCTCCTCATCTTTTTGTTAATTTTGATTATGTAATCATGTATTTTATTCTTAAATGTATATATGTATGATGATATATGATGATAAAAATATTGTGTGGGGATTTGGTGTTGATAATCATGGGTAAAAAGATGACAAACTACATGTAAAAATGGTTAAATCTTGCTTAAATGGTAGGCTGTATAAAAAGAGTAACTAACCACCTGTTAGATTGATAAAATGGCAAAGTAGAATCAATATATAGTAATTAATATGTCTTGTACACATGTGAGAGTTGGCCATGCAATGGAATCATTATAATGAGTGAGATGTGATCAAAACAAGTTTAGAGTACAAATCTGAGTTCACTGTTTTGGACGATTTTTAGAAAATACTTAGAGGCTGATGCAACAGTATCTATAGTAGATTTAAACGAAGCACATATCATGTAGTTTATGTCATAAAAATTTGAGCTTCTATCTCCATATAGAACTCTAGATATGGCAGTTGGTGAACATGAAAATAAAAATCAGATTTTGGGAAATTAAAGTATAATAGTATTATATAAGCACTCAAATAAAAATAGTATAAAATGTGATTAAAAACCCACTAACTTATATAATACATTTATATAAATATGTATAAGGATAAATAAATGGAAATTTTATAAAAATGGTAGTTTGATAAGTTTTATAAGTTATAAAACTATAAATATGATTTTTACGACTTTTTCGGCTATTGCCGTAAAATTAACGTTTTTCGCCAATTCAAACTTAGACGATCAAACCCGTCTAATGTAAAGTTTTTAAAACTCATATACTGATATATAAACATATATAACAAGTAAAAACCGATAAAACACGAAATATAAAACATACGGACATTAACGGGCTAAGTTAACGTTATTGGACTAATAATACAACAAAATGGGCTAAAACACTTATAAACTTATTTATTAGGCTTAACCCATTTGGGCCCAACTTGTAAAGTATAAATACTGATAATACAAGTATGAAATGGACTAATACAAGTTAATGGACTTATAATAGGCTTATTGGACCTAAAACATGTAAATAGGTAAAACTAGTAAACGAGTAAGAAGTTACCAATACGTAAACAATAAAATGAGTAAAAGAGAATAGGTAAACCCACTTGATCATCATATGTACATAATTGTTATTTTTATAAAGTCATTGGACATGAGTCTAAGACGAGTATTATTTGTCTAGATTTCCGTGATTGAAGCACGCACTGTACGTCCGAATTGCCGATAACCCGCCTTCCCACATCAATGTGAGTTCATAGCCTCGCACTCTTTTAAATGTTTTTATAAAATACTTTATAAACCCGCGAGGGAGATAACATGTTAGTTTTTATAAAATAGGACACCATTTGTCCCGATTGTTTGTTTATTGATTTGGACCCGACTGATTGTATGACCCAATTGTATGACCCGATAAATGATTAAATGACCCGATAGATGAAATTAAATGGATTATTAAAGTTGGGTTATGTCACTAAAAGTCCCATTAGCATGAATTGTGAACTACCGGGATTTGGTAGACGCTTATGCATATAATAGTATTATTTGGGGACGATCACTTCAGTTTGCGCCTTGACGGTTGATCCCCGTCGTGCCACATTGATTGGTAAGCGAATTTATGTATGAGAAGATTTACATAGCGCGACCTTTGTGACGACACGCTAATTTAGATGGGCAAATGAGTTTCGGGATAGCTATCCGTTGTTTGTTGTAGTAAGGTAACAATGTCATGCGGCTTATAATAATCCAATTAACGAAATACTGCTATACGCATCAAATTACGATGTATTGCCTGACTAGCAATACGGGGTCATACTATTGATATTATGTTCGTGTTTTGGTTTTATATAACCATATTCATATAACGGTTTTTATTTAATCTATACAACGTTATAAAACGTATTGTATGATGTTTTTACGACATTGGCTCGTATAATGATTTTTAAGGCAAAATGCCTATATTATGATTTTCGATAAGGATTTGTATAAAAAATGACTTTGGCTATTTTATGGCCTATTACAATGATTTGTACGAAATGATTTTTGGTAATAAATTTATACCAAAGTTATATTGATGGAATTTATTAAACTCTATGAATTCACTCGGCGTTATCGCTGACCTTTTCTTTTAACATGTTTTATCTCAGGTACTTGAAGGTAATTCTCGGGAAGACAACAAGAATGCATGGCCCGCACCTAAATACTTATTTCCATTCAAATGCTTTGTAAACCTGTATTAAATACAATGACTTGGGACCTATGTAACTTTGGTATTTATGAATGGAAATGCTTTATAAATAAACGACACGATTATTAAGCGTTGTCTATGATGTGAGTAATGTGCTATCTCGTAACACCAACGAGTCTTCCGCTGTATTGAGTTGTGTAAATTTGGGGGTGTTACATAAACCGGCAGAAGGCGGACTTCTGCGGCAAAGGAATATATCCAAAGATATTTGTGTGACGTGCTCATAAATAGTGGTGTTATTATACCCTAGTAGCCCCTCAAGTTTAATGGTGCTACACTCGATTAGTAGTATTAAACTTAATCAAGTATTCAAAAAATTACGATCACGTAGACCAGCGCGAATGGACGTACCATAGCCGCGTATGAAAGATAGATATTAGGTTCGAACGTGCGAACCAACGCGGATGGGTATTGCCATAACTGCGAATTTTCACATAGTATAAGACGTATCTTAACTAACTTATGGGATGAGATATGCCACTACGTATGGCGTACCGCATTTACCATAAGGACGGTCAAATTTTTTGACAAAATGTTGTTAGACGTGCACAGTGTGTCTTTTGCAAGTCCATTGATAGGTGTGTAAACACCCATCTTTTCTACCACTTAATTACAATAATAACCGGACCAAAACGTGTATTTTATGTCTTTTATGTCGGAATTATGCGTGGTTTGTGTTTTTGTTGTGATTTAGGACGAAAAGGTGAAAAGTGGAGAAAACACGGGAATTCACGGGCATTTACGGACTTTTATTGGAGAAAAAGATGAAAGACGAAGTAAAGAAGTCAAGAGTGCAAAAAGAACGGAAGTCCAAGACCAATTCTGAAGATTTATCGAAGAAAAAGTCAAGAGACGGAAGTTTATCAAAAGTCGAAGAATTCAAGTCTATTTTATTGAAGAATTTAAAGACGAGTTCAAAGAAATCCCGAAGCCAAAAGTCCTCAAAGTTCAAGTTTAAAGAAGATTAGAAGAATAAAGGACTAATGATGCAATTAATGAAGATTAAAATAAGGAGGGACTTAATCTCGCAATTAAGAAGAAATGAAGGAGGGGAGGAAGCTTCCTAATCCTCCCCTATATATAGATTAGGATGATTATTATTTTTCTTTGTTGGCTAAGTGTGACAATTAGTCTTCCACCATTTACTTACCTTGCACCTTTAATTTTGTAAAACCCGTATTTAAAATCGAAAATTTATAAATACGCGGTTTATTATTAATACGCGGGATATTTTTCTGTAAAATGTACACGTGGAAATTACCAACGGAACAACGCGAGGAATATTACTAGTATTATTATTACAAGGGTTATTATTATACAAGATTTAAAAAAAATAAAATAAAATAAATAAATAAAAGGAAAGTAAAAAGGGCCTGTATGTAAAAATTAAAAAGTGAAACAAAGATTTGGGCTAAGCCCATGTTATGAAAATAAAACGGGGGGTTACCCCTTTCTCCACACTCAGACGAAAAAAAAAAAAAATAAAGAGTTAGGGTTTTGTTTTCCCTGCCGACACAAGAGACAAAAAAAAAAGGAAGAGTGCCGCCAGTAAAAAAAATCAAGAACAAGGTAATCTTCTTCTTTTCTTTATTCCGAAACTCAAATGAGAAAACAAAAGCAGGGGTGTCGGGTTGGCTGTGATTCACGAACCGAGACCAACAAGGGTCTCGGTGTGGTTGATCTAATACCAATCGCAAACCCTAAAAGGGGTGGTGGTTTTGGTTTACAGCCGCAGCAAAAGAAAAAAAAAAAAAAAAAAAAAAAAAAAACCCGAGACTTAAAGTCTCGGGGGTGTTGTTTTCTACAGCCGCAAAAATAGGGGTGCGTCGGGTTGTTTACATCAGGGAACCGAGACCATAGGGTCTCGGTGTGTTGCTGCACGACCCAGCCGAGACCACAGTAGGTCTCGGTGGTCCTTTTCTTGCCAAACCGAGCCACAAATCAATAAGGGTGCGTTTGGCTGTAAAACAGAACAGGCGGGGGGAAAATGGGATTTAAAACAGTGGGAACTAGTACATAGAACAGGGGGAAAAATGGGCAGAAAACAAGATATATATTAGACAGCTTTAGCGACAGTTTT
The DNA here is from genome assembly GCA_025667525.1 of Glebionis coronaria. Taxonomy (NCBI): domain Eukaryota; kingdom Viridiplantae; phylum Streptophyta; class Magnoliopsida; order Asterales; family Asteraceae; genus Glebionis; species Glebionis coronaria. The sequence continues at coordinate 253,459 of JANFOE010001483.1, read as the reverse complement.
AGCGACAGTCTTTCTGTCGCAAAAACTGTTAGTTATAGACAGTTTAATAAGGACAGAATTAGCGACAGTTTTAGTGACACAAATTCTGTCGCTAATTCTTGTGGACAGATTTTGTGTATAGGTTAGTTTGTTAGTCGGTAAGCTCGGGACGGGTTTTTAAATGATAAAATAAATATTGTTATATTACCTTTTAAATTAAATTGTTTTACAAATATTTTTATATATGTTTTAAGTGTATTAATTGAATAAATTATTAAATATTTAAAAGGGTATATTTTTATATATGTTTTACAATTATGGTATCAGAGCGCAAGGTTCGACCTGTAGGCTCTAAACTTGACCTGTGACTAGTGGGTAGTCATCAGGAACTTCCTGTATTTTGGCGTCGTTATCTTCCATGCTATTTATGTATTTTATCAGTCAGCTTTTCAAAATTTCGATTAAGTAAACGGTTGGTACAGGACTGGCCATACTTAATCGCATGTGATTTTCAAGAACATTTCGTTTTGGTGAACTGACCATAGGCGTTCACCCTTGCCGCTTAAATTTTGTAAGGATGAACTGACCATAGGCGTCCATCCTTACTCATGTCAGATTTATGTTTCAGAAATTTTCATTTTGTGAACTGACCTTAGGCGTTCACTAGTATTCATGTCATGTTTTGTTAACTATACCTTCATGAATTACACTAAGCATACTTAGATTTATCACTTCAGGTCCTTACGTTTTGTCGATTTATCCTCTTTTATTTCAGATGCCACCCAGGCGCGACACCGAGAATGATCCTAACGCAGCTGCCATTGCTGCTGCTGTTCAGGCTGCTATACAGGCCATGTTACCCCAAATTCGTGATGAGATCCGAGCTGAATATCAAAATGGACCTCAGCAGAATAACAACCCTCCTGCTCCACCACCTACTACCTTACCCGCTTGGCTGGATCTGTTCAACAAGCAGAAGCCCCGACTGTTTGAGCAGACTGTAGCTCCAACTGATGCAGAAGACTAGATCTACCATATAGAGAAAATTTTTGGAGCCATGGGTTGTGGTGATGTTTTCAAAGTTAGGCTTGCGGTTTACAAGCTGGAGGGTCCTGCTCTACATTGGCGGAGGTCTCAGAAACTGTCCAATGGGGGAGATGCTTGGGAGCTTGCATTGACCTGGGCACGTTTCAAGACGATGTTCTATGACCAGTTTTTCCCGCATGCGGAGCAAGCTAAGATGAAGAGGTACTTTCACGTTATTCGTCAGAATAATGGCGAGAACAGCATAGAGTTCATGCACCGATACCTCAGGATGGCTGGATTCTTGGGGGAGGCTGCGGGTACCGTAGAGGAGCAAGTGAAGCAATTTCGCTGGGCTCTTCACACCAGGACTGCAGATAGATTGATGAGTGCCACATTCACGAATGTGTCACAAGTTGCTAATGCAGCTAGGGACATCGAGATGCTTTTTGAGAGGGACGAGCTCGAGAATTTAGAGCGCCCGGAGAAGAGGTACATCTCACCCCACGGACTTAAACAATTTAGCCATTATTGCTTGGCAACTTATATGTTATTAAAATCTTACAGACACAGAGGAGGGGACAGATCCCAATCGGCTACTCCGCATCAGAACTACAGGAACCACGGTCAGTCATATGACCGTAATCGGTCAGATAGGAGGAACGGCGGTGATAATTACCGCGGCAGCTCCAACTCCTCTGGCAACTACAGGTGATCATTTAAGCTCCAAGAATACTAAACTATCGTGTAAAACAGATCTTAAATTTATAAATTCCAACAGAGATGCTGGACAGGGGCGTGACCAAAACAACAGGGGTCAACAGGTTGCCCGACCGGCAAATTCTGGTAATTTTAAATTTCAGTCAAACAGCCTCATTTCAGTTTAAAATATCAACATCATGACACGTGGTTGTCATTGTGAATCAGGTTCTCAGCAAACCAGGGCTGCTTCTGCCGTGTACACTTATCCCACTTGCGTCACATGTGGAAAGAAGCACCCGGGACCGTGCCGTCGTGGTATGAGTGGTTGCTTCCAGTGTGGCCAACCGGGCCATCTGAAGAGGGATTGCAAGAGCGGGAATACTGCTGGTACCTCAGGCCAGACTCCTCAGATGTTACCTCCGCCACCACCACTACCACCAACCACTGGTCGTGTCTACACTACTACCCGTGATCAAGCAAATAAGACCGCAGGTACCATTACTGGCATTTTGTTTATACACGGACAGTCTGCATGCGTGCTTTTCGATACAGGCGCCACGCACTCGGTTATATCTACTTCATATGCTGTTAGAATAAACATGACCCCTACGCCACTAGACAGTGCACTTAGTATATCTACCCCCATGCGAGACTCCGTACTCATTACGCAAGTATATAAGGATCTCCCTCTTGAGTTTGATGATAAAATCCGTCCAGTCAGTGCTCTTCCTTTGGATATGTGTGAGTTTGATATTATTCTGGGGATGGATTGGTTATCGGCTCATCATGCCACCATAGATTGCCATGCTCACCAGGTTATCTTTGGTGATGTCCAGACACCAGAATATACTCACCGAGGCTTCCTACCAGGAAAACATGTTCAGATCATTTCAGCTTTACAGGCTCGTACCTTACTATATCATGGTTGCGAGGGTTTCCTAGATACAGTCCATGACACGACTTCTGAGACACCTTCAATTCATGATCAGCCAGTTGTGTCAGATTTTCCGGATGTTTTTCCAGAGGAACTCCCAGGTTTACCTCCCATGCGAGAGGTAGAATTTGGTATCGATCTCGTTCCAGGTGCAGAACCAGTATCTAAAGCTCCTTACCGTATGGCTCCTGTAGAGCTTAAGGAACTGAAGGATCAACTTCAAGAACTTCTCGAAAGGGGTTTCATTCGTCCCAGCGTATCACCATGGGGCGCTCCCGTTTTGTTTGTCAAGAAGAAAGATGGTAGTATGCGTTTGTGTATCGACTACCGTGAATTGAATAAGCTCACCATTCGTAACCGTTATCCACTTCCTCGTATTGACGATTTATTCGATCAGCTTCAGGGTGCCAAGCACTTCTCAAAAATCGATCTACGATCAGGCTACCATCAGCTGCGTGTAAAAGAGCAGGATATATCCAAAACTGCTTTTCGCACGAGGTACGGTCATTACGAATTTGTTCTCATGCCATTCGGTCTCACGAATGCGCCCGCAGTATTTATGGACTTAATGAACAGAGTCTTCCACGAATTTTTAGACAAGTTTGTAATCGTATTCATCGATGATATCCTTATTTTCTCCAAATCCAAAGAGGAACATGAGAATCATCTCCGTACAGTTTTGCAGATTCTCAGACGAGAAAAGCTATATGCTAAATTTTCGAAGTGCGAGTTTTGGCTGAATACAGTGGCGTTTCTAGGACATATTGTTTCTGCAGAAGGAATAACTATGGATCCTGCAAAGGTGGAAGCTATCACCAAATGGCCAAGACCGACATCTGTCACAGAGATACGTAGTTTTCTTGGGTTGGCAGGTTACTACCGCAGGTTTGTGGAAAACTTCTCACGTTTGGCGTTACCATTGACCCAACTTATGCGAAAGGGTGAGAAGTTTATATGGACCGAGGAGAGAGAAAAGAGTTTTGAGGAACTCAAACATCGATTGATCTCAGCACCGATACTTACTCTCCCATCCGGTACAGGTGGTTATCAGATATACAGCGACGCATCGGGAAAAGGCTTAGGCTGTGTTCTTATGCAGCATGGGAAAGTCATCGCTTATGCTTCGCGTCAACTAAAGCCGTATGAGAAAAATTATCCTACTCATGATCTAGAGCTCGCAGCAGTTGTCTTCGCCCTTAAAATCTGGAGGCATTATTTATACGGTGAGTCGTGTGATATCTTCACCGATCACAAAAGTCTCAAGTATATATTTACACAGCGAGAGCTGAACATGAGACAGAGGCGATGGTTAGAACTGCTAAAAGATTATGACACTAATATTCAGTATCACCCAGGCAAAGCAAACGTAGTAGCAGATGCCCTTAGCAGAAAGTCAGGTATGGTAAATGGCATCAAAGTTCAGGAAGAAATTATTCGGGATTTAGAGCGGTATGATATTGAGCTCTTAGTGCGCGGACAAAGGGGATACTGGGCTAGTTTGAGAGTAGAACCAGATTTACTCTCTAGGATTAAAGCCGCACAAAAGGATGATGGTGAAATCTGGGCGATTGTCCAGAACATTGACCGTCAGACCGAATTTCGCATCGATAACGACGGTATTGTATGGCAGGGTATCAAACTATGCGTTCCAGAAGATCCTGCTCTTAGAGAAGCCTTAATGACTGAGGCTCACAGCTCTCCGTTCTCCATCCACCCGGGTTCCACAAAAATGTACCATGATCTTAAGCAGCATTTCTGGTGGAGCGGCATGAAGTAGGATGTCGCAACATTTGTGTCTAAGTGTCTGACCTGCCAGCAGGTTAAGATAGAACATCAGCGTACCAGCGGGTTACTTCAGCCATTAGAAATTCCAATGTGGAAATGGGACAAGATTTCTATGGATTTTGTTACCGGTTTACCACAGACTCAGCGGCGACATGATGCCATCTGGGTCATCGTCGACCGCTTGACCAAATCAGCACATTTCATTCCTATCCGCAAAGATTTTGCAGTTAGTAAATTGGCAGATCTATTCACCAAGGAGATTGTACGATTACACGGTACACCTTCAGAGATTATATCAGATAGGGACCCACGATTCACTTCTCACTTCTGGGGAGGCCTGCACAAAGCTTGGGGAACCAGGCTCAAGCTCAGCACAGCTTTCCATCCACAGACAGACGGTCAGTCAGAGCGTACCATCCAGACCTTGGAGGACATGTTACGCGCCTGTGCATTAGAATGGACAGGACACTGGGATGACTATATTTGTTTGGTCGAGTTCGCCTACAACAACAGTTGGCATGCTAGTATCAAGCGTGCTCCATTCGAGATGTTATACGGCAGGAAATGTCGTGCTCCTATTTGTTGGGATCAGGTTGGAGAACGTTTGATTGAGGGACCAGAATTGATAGAAATGACCAATGAAAAGGTCGCCATCGCTAGGGCAAAACTGCAAGAAGCGCGTACTCGCCAGAAGAGTTACGCCGACAGACATCGCAGAGATCTATCATTTCAGACTGGAGATCGTGTGTTCCTCAAAGTATCACCCGCACGTGGTGTCAGACGGTTCGGCCTCAAAGGCAAACTTAGCCCCCGCTACATCGGACCATTTGAAATCCTTGAACGCGTCGGGGAAGTATCGTATCGGTTGGCGCTGCCGCCTCAGCTTTCACACGTCCACAACGTGTTTCATGTCTCATTGCTCAGGGGGTACAACTATCACGAGCTTCACAAAGTAAATTATCCACTCGATCAGATTCGGGAGGATTTATCCTATATTGAGGAACCCGAAGCAGTTTTAGATCGCCAGGATCGAGTCATGAGAAGGAAGACCATTCCTTTCGTCAAGATTCTGTGGAGGAACCATACCGAGCGGGAGGCCACTTGGGAAACGGAGGAGTCTATACGGACTTCTTATCCTCACTTTCAGTTTTGATTCGGGTATGTCTTTTCAGCTTTTATGTCGTTCAATTTATCAGCATTTCAGCCTTTACTTCAGTCAGCTTAAATACCTTGTAATTCGGGGACGAATTATTTCCTTTAGAGGGGAAGAATAATTGTAAAACCTAGTGCGCCGCATTTTAATTCGGGGACGAATTATTTCTTTTAGAGGGGAAGAATTGTAAAACCCGTATTTTAAATCGAAAATTTATAAATACGCGGTTTATTATTAATACGCGGGATATTTTTCTGTAAAATGTACACGTGGAAATTACCAACGGAACAACGCGTTTTGTGGTCTACTGCAAGTGGGGTTCTTAGGAACTGGCAGTTAAGCGTGCTCATGGAAGAGTAGTACTGGCTTGGGTGACCTGCCGGGAAGTCTTCACAAGAGGGCCACAAAGCAAAGCCGTGAGCCTGCGGGCAAAGCGGACAATATTGTGGTCTGAGTAGGCGGGATGTTACAAATTTCCTTGTCATTTAAATACTTGTCAATTTAATTACCTTGTCTTGCACATTAAATTCATTTAATTTCAAGTAAGTTTCCATTTAATTCTTATCAATCTTTACTTTATCTTGTTAATCTCTCATCTACCTTTCTTAATCTTTGATTTTTGAGTTTATGTTTGTGTTCATGTTCTTGTTTTTATTTTGATCAAGTGGGTTTTTGATTATTGTGGTTAAATTTTGTTAGTTTTATTGATATAGATTGTTTGTTTATGATTAATTGTTGTTTTGTTATTAGTTTGATTTAATCGTTTGCTTGATTTTGGTTAAATCTGTGGTAGATTAGTTGTTATTTTGATTCCCTGTTCTTCGGGGGAGTTTGTTTCTGTAACTTGTGATTTCTAGGTAAGCTTCGGACCAGTTTTTTTGTTTATTCGGAAGAGTTCCGAGCCAAGAAAAGGGGTTAGTTCATTCGGAACTTTCAAAGTTCCAACTCAAAGGGGTTTCATCCGGAACATTCAAAGTTCCGGACGAAAACTTCCGGATCAAGAGACTTCATTCGGAACTCTAAAAGTTCCGAGTCAAATCTTCCGAACGAAATCTTCCGGATCAACAAATCTTCTGGATCAAGGGAAAGTTCCGGATCAGCAAAAAATTCCGAGTCAAGCTTCATCCGGAAGAGTTCCTGATCAATACTTCCAAACCAAACTTCCGACTCAAGGTAGCTTCATTCGGAACTTTAAAAGTTCCGAATCAAGGCTTTTGGGGTTTGGGAACTTCCGACTTAAGACTGCTTCATTCGGAACTCAAAAAGTTCCGAGTCAAGCCAGTTCATTCGGAAGTTTTGAACTTCCGAATTAAGGATTCTTACAGGTTTTTGTTATTATCTTCTTTTAAATTTCTGTCCTTTATTTTCAAGTTTTATTTTTCCCTCCTTTTTATTTAATTGCACTTTAAGATTATTTGTCTTAGCCTTATTTTAGCCTTGCCTTAGTTTAAGTTTTAGTTGCGTTTTAAGATTTCTTTAGGTAGATTTAAGTTTACGCCATTTATTTTTAGCGCCCTTTAATTTAAGTCACGCTTTTTAAATACTTGCACTTTATTTTAATTAGACTTAGATTTACTTTAATTGCACTTTTACTTTAAAGTTTTGCACTTTTATTATTTAAAAACAACCAAACATATTTGTTTCACCAAAGAACAATAGAGTCACATAGAGAACCTAGATCAATTCGTTAAGATATCGAGACAAGAACTTTAATCTTTTTAACCTGAGTAAAATCTAGTTATCATCCATCATGAGTCATGTGGTTTGGTTAACTTGCTACAACGTCTTGATAAAAAGGTGTCTAACAAGGATACATGATCCGTGGTCGTTGGGTTTGCAACCCTCTTACACGACAAGTTGAATTATTAGGTTCACTCAATCCTCTTATTCCGCTTGGGAACGATGTGTACATGTACGCCCGTAGGCAGAAGATATCCGAGTATATGGACTAGTGCGGATGGACGTCCCATGACCGCGAATGAGCAATGAAATATATTATATTAAAAAATATATATAATGTATCTTACCGATTTAAAAGATATATATAATATCTTTTATAAATAAATAATATCGGAATATATCCTAAACAAATTTAAAAGATAAATAACATATCTTAGTTATATATAGAATACGATAGATCGTACGGACGAGCACGGATGGATATACCATGACTACGGATAAATATAAAATATGGTCAACCGTATATGCTATTGCGGGTGGTCAAGACATGACCGTGGAGAAAAATTCACATATAACAAAATATTTATATCGAGTAAACAATTGCAAATAACCAGATATTTATATGTGCGACATATATTCTAACGATATATGTGTGCAAAATAGATCACAACAGATCACGTTGATAATATATTCTAATGATACATGCGCATGGCACCAATTTTATGAGTAAAAAACAAAAGATCGAAGTAGTATGGTTACCGATTTTCGATATAGATCTGCGTTTTGTAATAGTATGAGACCACGAACATAGTTTTAGTCAGGGTCCCACGGATGGCGCCAACTTGTTGGAGCATAGTTTGGCTGGGCCGGTCTGACGACTCTCCTGGGCCGTTAATCGTCTTCCCGACTCCGAAGTAATGCTTCAAACAAAGAAGAACCAGTTAGATGTGGACCCGAGGCCGGAGCCCCGGGGTCCACCTCCGACGGTCAAGTTAGTATCGGATGAATATGTGGTATAAGAGGTGTAGTTATGAGAGAGAACCTATTTATAATGAGACCCCTACCCCTGTTTATATAGTGCTAGGGTTTCTTGAAGGATAAGTTAGGTGTGTGTGGGCCGCGGGCCTGTTGGGCCGGGCCGAATACCGACTGTACGTCGACAATAAGTATAGAAAATTGTTTACGTGTGATATCACTGGTGATAAAATATAGAAAATGAACTTATAAAACATGAATGTATACTTATAAAACATGAATATTAAAATTGTTTACGTGTGATATCACTGGTGATAAAATATAGAAAATGAATATTGTAAAACATGAATATTAAACTGTTTACGTGTGATAGCACTGGTGATAAAATATATAAAATAAATATATACTTGTAAAACATGTATAGAAAATTGATTATGTGTGATATCACTGGTGATAAAATATAGAAAATGTACTTATAAAACATGGATATTAAAAATTGTTTACGTGTGATATCACTGGTGATAAAATATAGAAAATGGATATTGTAAAACATGAATATTAAAAATTGTTTACGTGTGATATCACTAGTGATAACATATAGAAAATGAATATATACTTGTAGAACATAAATATTAAAAAAAATTTAACGAAGCATGCAGCAACATTCCATTGTACTTATATGTCTATATGATAAATACAATGTTTACCAGGGTGACCCTTTAACAAAAAAAACCATTGAATACGACTTTCAAATTTTATTAAAGGTACAATATGTGAAGCTAGAAGAAAAAAATCATTCAAAACATCAATCTGGATTGTAGATATATTTTTTAAAACATAAAATAAATAACTCATCATGGCTGATTGTTTCCTCCTTCTACTGCTGCTTTTTCATACTTGTTCTTGCGTCGACTTCTCTGTTCTTCCCTTTTTCTTTTTCTTTCTGCCCTGAGTTTCTACCTTTCAATTTTTGGTGTTATACGCAAATCAAAACTTGGCTGGGAACCAAGAGACCAAGGACTACTGCAATCAGATGGTGATGTACCAGATAATGTGTCCGAATCAATAACTTGTACATTATCTCCTTTTTGATTTTTTTCTTCTTCGTCTTTATGTTTCGCGTCAAGCTCAGCTAAAAGTTTTGGCTCTACAAATTCAAAATAATAATTCATCGACTCTTTTGAATCCGAATCATGAACCAAGAAAGTACTTGTTTGACCTTGGTAAAATTTACCTGTTTCTTCAACTTGTTGCTTCAAAAATTGAGGATCATCAATATCTATATTGATTTTTTGGTTTGTTGCATTTTCTTGCCCAATAACTACTTTCTTAATACTTCCAGCTTGATCTGTTTTTTTAAAACATCCAGCTTGATCATTCAATAGTACTGCATCTCGACTCTCTATTTCCATGTCTTATTCAGTAACTGAATATGAATCACTTCTAAAAATACTTTCATGGACACTTTGAACGTTGCCTTATCGAGATTCCATTATCTTACTACTTCCAGCTTCTACTGTTTTTGCGGATCCATATTTTCCTTCAAAAGCAAAATTTTAACCATTTAATCCTTCATCATATTGAATTTGGTAAACTCGATCTATTGCTTCAACTGATTTCTTCAAAAATCCAGGATCATCATAATCAAAATCATCAGAACCTGCAACGCACTTTAGGTTTCAAGCCTTTTCTAGCCCAGTTTGTACTTTCTTACTACTTCCAGCATGTTCTGTTTTAGTGCCTCCATCTAGCACTTGAGAAACAAATTTTTTATCATTCAATAGTACCTCATCTTGATTAACAATTTCCGTTTCTTATTCGGAAACTAAAAATGAATCATTTCTAAAAATTCTTTCATCAATACTTTGAACATTTTCTTGCATAGATTCCATTTTCTTACTACTTCCAACTTCTTCTGTTTTGGTGCCTCCATCTTGCCCTTTAGAAACAAAATTCTGATCATTCAATACTTCTTCATCTTAAACATTTTCTTGCTCAGATTCCATTATCTTACTACTTTGAACTTCTTCTGTTTTTGTGCCTCCATCTTGTCCTTCAGAAACAACATTCTGATCATTCAATCCTTCCTCATCTTGAACATTTTCTTGCCCAGATTCCATTTTCCTACTACTTCCAACTTCTTATGTTTTGGTGCCTCCATCTTGTCCTTCAGAAACAACATTATGATCATTCAATCCTTGCTCATCTTGATTACACATATTCACATCTTGATCACCAACAGAGTATGTACCACCTTTAAAAATGCTTTCATCGACACTTTGAACGTTTTCTTGTCCGGATTCCAATTTCTTACTACCCCCAACTTCTGTTTTCGTGCCTACATCTTGTACTTCAGAACCAAGATTTACATCATTAAAACCGTCATCATCTTGACTACTGATTTTCATATCTTGATCACCACCTGAAAGATTATCGTTCTTATCGCCAGATTCTGAGGAAGAAGTGTGGTACTCTGGAATGTCGGGTTCTTTGAAAATTTCTTTTAGTTTGACCCTAAATTCAGTCAGCTTAGAATCATCTTGGAACTTCAACAAATTGTCATTGATTGTTTCTTCTATTTCTGATTTATCTATTAAAATGTTCTCAATACTCTGATGAATCAAACCATACAATTCTTGTAATGTACAAGAAAAATATACTTATTGATAATCACTATTGATAAAACATTAAAAATTTTAATAATTACTAATAAAAAAACTAACTTTAATATATTATCAATAGTGATAATACATTAAAACTTTTATAACTAATGATAATCACTATTGATAATCTGTTAGTTAATTATGATTACATATATGAGTATCCCTGATCATATATATCACTATTGATAATCACTATTGATAATCTATTTTTTAATTTAATCACTATTGATAAATCACTATTGATAATCTTTTAAAGTTGATTAATGTAAAAAATACACACAATTTGACTTAAAAAAGAATTTGATTTATAACGAGTGATAAAATGTTAACTTAACTAACCTCTCTTTGTACATTTTGATCTACTTCATCCAAATCTGGAAGAATTTTGGATGTTCCCATAGAATTGTTCTTGACTTCAATTATTTCTCTTTGGTTCAACAGACTTGAATCCCAGCTTTTAATCGATGGTACTCGTCTCGTTACTTTCATCTGATCACACTTTGTGTAATGAACATATGCAAGCTGTATCATAAAATGTATTATAATATTAATATCAAATTTTATATAAGACAAAAAAGTTGGTATAAAAAAATACTAATGTTCGTAAATTACCATCAGGAACATAGCTGGTCCGTAATACACAACACTCTTCCTATGATTCAACCTTAATTCCCATGCAAGCTTCGATAAACTAGCATAATCAAGAATGTGCTCACACCAGTTTATATCATTAACGTCATCACCGTCGAACACATTCTTCAGGACTGTGAATTTGATAGTTGATGATACATCACAACTTCCTAAAGTGTTTAAAATCAAATTCAAGACGTTCATCCTAAACATATAATCATCATTTTTAGTCTCCAATATAACATCTGATAATTCTTTGATTGTAACCATGTTGACATTCTTGAACTGACTTTTCTATTTTTTAATAAATGGACCACCATATTGTCGTTCTCCTTCTCGTTGCAAGTTCCTGTTACCCATTGGAAGTCCAAAAATTTGATTAACTGTTTTCGGAGTAAGTAATATGTTTCCTGATGGACACTTTAATAGCATTGATGTAGTATCAAGAATATCAATCACAAAGAATGCAAGTTTGCTTGGAATATCAAATATTAGAAAATGGATTAAAGCTCCAAAACTCATATCTTTGATTACCTTCTTTCTTTGGGCTGTTAAACAACGCATTACTTCGTAAAGAGGCCTAACTGACGCACGTGATATCAATGACCTATATTCTTTTTTTCTACCCCTTTGCTGGCTCTTATTCTCTGAATCAATCATTGCAAAATCATCATTTCCTTTAATAATTTTTTCCTTTCCCCTTTCTTCTCGCCTTCTTTTATCATCAACAAAAGAACTGTCTTCTTTCAATTTTATCTCTTCTTCATCAAATTCTCTTTTACGTGTCTCTTCTTTTTCCCTAAAACTTATACTGCCTGTTCGTTTCTTACAGTTACGTCTAGGCAATTGTTTTCTTCTAACAGTTTTTTGATTAACTGAAAATTAAAATGACATATAATTGGTTCAGGCACTTTAACAAACATTTTAAACGCAAATATAAAAATAACAAATATAGAATCACAAAACATCATAAAATAAAAACAATACATAAATCAAATGCAAAATCAATAGAACAATACAAATGTTTTTTTTTCTTTTCAAAATGAAATACCTTTATCAGTTCCAGTACATTCGCTTTGAACTATTGGATCTATTGTAATCGGAGGTATACTCGATGATCCTTCCATGTTTGTTAATTTTTTGTTGGAAATACGTTTTTACGTATATAGAAAGGATCGGTCACTCCAATGATATTGGGCTCGTGATATATATCCCACATGTAGGGTGGGCTATATAAACCCCCTCCTAGCATGTTAGGAGGGGTTGCTCACTTTATCACACACACTTTCTCATTCAATAAACTACTTTCTCTCTCTACCTCTCTCCTCTTCTCCATTCTCTCTCTAGTTCATCTTCCTCCTTCCCTTTCATTCAATAGATAATCCATATATTGCTTAATCCTAAGAATATATGGACCTACAATTGGTATCAAGAGCCATGGTTGAATCTTAAGGTTTGCATATTATTTTTATCTATTGATTTGATGAAAAAAATCTTTTATTTCTAAACTTTTTTCTAGTTTTTTTGGTGTCACGAATTTTTAGATCAATTTTTTTAAAAAGCATCAGTTTTTTTTAAATCATCATATTTTTAAAATCACTTTTTTAAATCATCAAATTTTCAATATCAATTTTTTTATCAATTTTTCTTGTCTCAAATATTGGGAGTTTTGTCTCAATTTTTATATTTTTTATCAATTTTTTTTTGCACTCAATCTGTTTTTTTTAATTAATTTTTGGTGTCACTAGTTTTCTTTTTATCAAATTTTCATATCATCGTTTTATAAGCTTTTTATCAATTTTTTATAAGTCTTATCAATTTTATTAAAAAGTCTCAGATTTGGAGTGGCGTGATATAGTCAGTTTCATCATCTTTTTGTCAAATCTGTCCAACAGTTTGTTTCGGAAAAGGGTTATTTTTCCCGAAGAAAATTCTGAAAACCCATTTTTTTCCAAAGAAATTACTGAAAAACCATTTATTCCGAAGAAATTTCTGAAAACACACTTATTCCGAAGAAAGTTCAGAAAATACTCTTATTCCGAAGATTTATCCGAAGAATTTTCTGAAAACCCATTTTTCCAAAGAAATTTCTGAAAACACACTTATTCCGAAAAAAGTTCAGAAAATCCTCTTATTCCGAAGATTTATCCGAAGAATTTTCTGAAAACCCATTTTTTACAAACCAAACTCACACCAACAACCTCGAAAATAACCTCAAAAACCACCTCGTCTCACTCGACAGACTCGACTCCACAACAAGCCTCGCACAAAACACTCATCTCTCGACAACATAACACCTCTCGTCTATCTCAACCAAACTGACACAACACTCATCTCGACCCACACACCCTCAACACTACTCACTCACACTCGAACAAACAAAGACTCCAATATTTTTAAAAACTGATTCTCAAAGACCTCACTCCCCAACTGACACCAATCCAAACAAACTCACCCCTCACAGATTCCAACCAACAAAACCCTCAATCTAACCCAGAATCACGACTTCGACTCAACAGACTCACACCCTCGACAAAACCCACACAAGACTCAATCTAAGTTTACATCCAAAACCATCATCGATCCAAACACGCATGCAACAAGAAATTATACCTACCCGAGATCTTAACCAAGATCTATGCCGAATCATATGATCTTTCAATCAGGAAGATTTGGATGAGATTCTTTGCTTGAAGGTTTTGTGGATAACTTTCATTTCAATGAGATAGATGGATTTGAGATTGATTGGTAGATGTTGTGAGATTGATTATTTCTTTTTGGTGATCTGAGTTTTGAGATTGAGATGGAGGAAACAAGACATTTGTGTGGCTGCGTATAATTGAGAGAGAAGTGAGACTAATATTTTTAGTTGAGGAGAGAGAGAGATAAGAGGAAACATGATCTAGTTTTGGCTGAGTTTGTACTGTGTGTTTGAGGGAGTGATAGGAGCGTATTTTAGTATTATCTGAAGTGAGTGGGGTGGCGGTTTCGAGGGGTTAGCTAGATTGAAAGAGATTGGGAGCATCAAGAGAAAACTAGTGTGGGGCCACGTATCTTTTAAGTAAAATATGCGTAAGTGAAGTTTTGTGTGTATCTGTCTGGTCAAAGTATAAAAAGGGGGCACAATTGAGAGTTTTTAAAGAGGCCACGTTTTTTGGTTTTAGAGCTAGGACACGCCTTCTAGAGGGAGGATATTACAAAGTTCTCACTTGCCACGTTTTAGGGTGGCCAACACGTGGAATTTGAAGTCAAAAGTGCCGAGTCAAAGTGACGGGATTTATTTTTAGTGGCTACCGATTGTGATCGGGTTTGTTTTATCATAGTTTGAGCCGAAAAAAATTATTAAGCCAAGAAAAGAGTTTTATCATCAATCGTGGATTTTTAAAAGTTATTTACGGATCTTTCGAAGTTCCTTCACGAATTGGTAAATTCTAAAAACAACTACAATCACGATCATTTTTCATCATAATTCAATGGAGTCTTTGAATTCGACTTTTCAAGAGAGAGAATCGCATCAAATGAAAGACATAGCTAGAGAAAGTAGTATCACTTCAATTCGACTACTTCAGTCACATCTTATGACCATTTCATGGGTTCAAGGAGGAAGCGAATTTGTGACACTCTTTGGTCAAAATCGTTATACATTCATCGACTTAATGTTCCTCAACGTGAACCACCTAGCTGAGCAACTTCACAAAGAAGACTGATAGGTGTGTAAACACCCATCCTTTTTACCACTTAATTACAATAATAACCGAGCCAAAACGTGTATTTTATGTCTTTTATGTCAGAATTATGCGTTGTTTGTGTTTTTGTTGTGATTTAGGAAGAAAAGGTGAAAAGTGGAGAAAACACGAGCATTCACGGGCTTTTATTGAAGAAAAAGATGAAAGACGAAGTCAAGAAGTCAAGAGTGCAAAAAGAACGGAAGTCCAAGACCAATTCTGAAGATTTATCGAAGAAAAAGTCAAAAGACGGAAGTTTACTAAAAGCCGAAGAACTCAAGTCTTATTTATTGAAGAATTAAAAGACAAGTTCAAAGAAATCCCGAGCCAAAAGTCATTGAAGTCCAAGATTAAAGAAGATTAAAAGGCTTAAGGACTAATGGTGCAATTAACAAAAGATTAAAGGCTTAAGGACTTGATCATGCAATTAACAAGAAATGAAAGAGGGGAGGAAGCTTTCGAAGCACTCATTAATCCTCCCCTATATATAGTCATTAGGATAATCACTTTCATTTTGTTGGCTAATAGTGACGATTAGTTCTTCCATTTATTTACCATGCACCTTTAAATTCATGTCAATTTAATTACTTGTCAAATTTAATTACCTTGTATTGCACCTTAAATTCCTTTAATTTCAAGTAAGTTTCCA
Organism: Glebionis coronaria; assembly: GCA_025667525.1. Taxonomy (NCBI): domain Eukaryota; kingdom Viridiplantae; phylum Streptophyta; class Magnoliopsida; order Asterales; family Asteraceae; genus Glebionis; species Glebionis coronaria. The sequence continues at coordinate 237,561 of JANFOE010001483.1, read as the reverse complement.
TTTAATTCTTGTCTCCTATCTACCTTTCTTAATCTTTGATTTTTATGTTTATGTTTATGTTCATGTTCTTATTTTGATTTAAGTGGGTTTTGATTATTTTGGTTATATTTGTTAGTTTGATTGTTTTAGATTGTTTGATTATCATTAGTAGATGTTTTGTGATTAGTTTGATTTAATCTTTTGTTTGATTTGGTTAAATTGTGATTAGATTCGTGTGTTCCTGTGTTTCCTTGTTCTTCGGTTTGTTGCTGTTACTGATCTTTTCCCAGGTAAGTTCCGGATCAAGACAAAGTATTCAGGATTAACACCTTTATTCGGAACATAGAAAGTTCCGAATCAAGGCTTGTTCAGTCGGAACTTTTTCCGAACCAGTGAGTTCCGAACCAAGAAAGTTCCAAACCAGGGAGTTTAATTCGGAAGATTTCATTATTATGGATGACACTTTCATTCGGAACATTCTAAGTTCCGAATCAAGATAGCTCATTCGGAAGAGTTCCGAACCAGTGGAAGAAGTGATTTATTCGGAACATTCAAAAGTTCCAAATCAGCAAGTCCCGAACCAAGGGTTCCGAATCAAGGATTTGGATTAGGAAGTTCCGAGCCAATTGAAGTTCCGAACCAGTGAGTTCCGAACCAAGGGTTTCGAATCAGCAAAAGTTCCGAACGAAAGATTTATTCCGGATAAGTGACATATTGAGAATAGAGAATTTGTTCCGGATCAAGGATTTTGGTAAATATTCCGAGTGAAGGAGAATAATTCCGAACGAAGGTGACATTCCGGATGATTGATTATTCTGAATGAAGGATTATTCCGAATGAGCTGTTTTCAGGTTCTTCTTAGTTTTTGTCTTTGATTTTTAATTTCAAGCTTTATTTTTCCCGCCTTTTTCCTTAGTTTCACTCAAAGTTCATTTTGCCTTAGATTTATTTTAGCCTTGCCTTAGTTTTAAGTTTTAGTTGCGTTTTAAGTTTGCCTTAAATAGATTTAAGTTTGCGTCATTTATTTTAAGTGCCTTTTAATTTCTCGTCACGCTTTTAAATGCTCGCCATTTATTTTTAAAATAGAGTTAGATTTACTTTAAAGCCATTTTACTTTAATTGTTTTTCACTTTTAAATACTACAACGAAACAACTATTTGTTTCACCAAAGAACGATTGAGTCGCATAGTTAAACCAAATCAATTCGATTAGACACACATCAACGAATCTTTTTAATTAGGCAAAACCTAGTTATCAAAGACTTTAATCACTCTGCATCAGAAAATGCATATCAGGCTCTTGTGACACAACTAACGCCTTTCCTCCAATTTAATATCATCAAATCTGACAATTCAGGGATATGCCGGTCATTTTTTTAATACACACATAACGAGGTTAAAGATTTCCGTGATAAACTGTGGAAATTTATGACATTGGTTTCGCCTTCAATTTATGAAAGATCCAGACTTCAGCAAGCGTATGATAATGGAGTGCAAGAATCTATGATGCATATGCAAGAGTTGAATGGTCATACGGTTGACAATTTGGCGCCTAACGATGGCAAGAGCACGGAATCAGGAGGACAACATGATACCAGTGGCACGTCAGGGAATGCTCACGAGATCTCTTTTGATGACACCTTACCCGTTTATGACGAAGAGCCTGCGAACATGGTACAATGTAATGTTGTTCATGATGTATATGCTGATGAAATGCCGCATATTGAGCATTCTGAACCTAATTATGACAAACATGGGATGGAAAAGAGTGATAGAAATACCACTTCTGATTCATTCGATGTGAGTCATAATGGGGGAGAAAGTGTTTAAAATGATAAACATCATGATAATTATCTTATAACTTCTTCTTTGTCTGCTTCGGATTCCAAGATTAGAGAACTTGAAATGATTGTAGCTCAATCAAAAGATTTTGAGGATGCCAAATTTGAATTTTCTAAAAAAACGGACAAACTTGAAACATACTTTGAAAAACTTGAAAAGTCAAACGTTGTTCTTGAAAGAAAATTGGATCAAAAAGTTTTAGATTCTAAATCTGAAAAGGATAATCTTTTGAAACAAATTCAGTTACTAGAGTCTAAATTGGCATCCCAAGATAGATTGCTCAAAGAAAATGAGACTTTAAAGGCTCAGGTTCAAGAAAAGGTATTTGCTATAGCTGCATTGAAAAATGAATTAAGGAAAACTAAAGGAACTAGTGTGGACACTAAGCTTGAAAAACCATTAATCTTGGGGAAACCGCCTACAAATCAGGTTATTCGACAACCGACTGCATTTAGATCCGAGCGATCGCAATCGTCGAGACCGCGGTTTGCCTCCCAAGTTGATATGGTTCATCTTTCTAGACCAGTATGTGACAATCCGTCAATTTATGGTCGATATTTTATTCTCAATATTTATTTGAAAATATTATTTTATGAACTCACTTATTTTTGGGAAGAAATTTGGATTTACGACTTGAAGTAGCATCGACTACGTCTAAACCGGAGGATTCTATGTTACGTGCTTACGTTTACATACACCGTTTTGGTGACAGTCCGACATTTCAGAAAATAAATTTATCCGTGAATATTATTTTGGGATTTTAATTTTGAGTTGGTTCATAAACTCACATATTTACGAGAATAAATTAGGACTTACGATTTTAATTTAACGTCCTTTACGACTAAACCGGAAACCCTAGGATTACGTATTTACGTTTTCGAACTCCGTTTTTGATGAGACAATTTTTATTAGATTCGTTTTGTGACGTTGATTCATAATTTATAAAAAAACATTTTTCGTAAAATGACCCGAGGGCACGCAAATCGAGGAAACTAGAATCGAGGAGTACCCATAAATAAATGGGGATGAGACAAGTGGGACACTTGTCCCACCCCCACTCAAAACCGGCCCTAACTAGCCACAATGCTCCACCAAGCCAACTTATGTGTCAAGTATACAAGCTAACTAGCAACACTTGTTTCTAAAAGCTTACTTTGTAAGCTACATACACACCAAAAACTACTAGAAACTCATTACCACCATTTCTAACATGCAAAACAATCTCCAAATCCTCTCACACTCTCTCTTTGTGCCGTCCACTTCTCCTCACAAAACACCCTCAATTGATCAATTTAAACCACAAAATCATGTGTTATTTACACATATGTTGAAGCCCTCTTGAAAACCTATTGATTGGTGGTGATTATAACATCCAAGGAGGAGTTTACATGGAGTCTTGGGGCTGATTTTACACAAGGAGTTTATGAATATTAGTGGTCTTGAAGATGGTCATGGTTATCCACAAGTTTTTCCATCAAAATCCATGTCCAAATCATAACCTACATCAACTTGGTGGTATAAAGATTGTCCTCCTCATCCTCTTGTTATTTTTGATTATGTAATTTTGTATTTCTTTCACTTATGTATATGTATATGATGATGAATAATGATTAAATATATTGTGTGGGGATTTGGTGTTGATAAACATGCTTAAAAAGATGAAAGACTATAAGAAACAAGGCTAAAATCTTGTTTAAATTTGTTGGCTGTATAAAACAGTAAAGAATCAAATGGTGAACTGATAAAAATGGCATAGATTAATGAATAAACAGTAAGCTATGGGTCTTGTACACATGCGAGAGTTGGCCATGCAATGTAATCATTGTAATGAGTGAGATATGATCAAAACAAGTTTAAAGTACAAATCTGAGTTCACTGTATTGGACGATTTTTAGAAAATACTTAGAAGATGATTCAACAGTATCTATAGTAGAGTTAAATGGAGCACATATCATGTAGTTTATGTCATAAAAATTTGAGCTTGTATCTCCATATATAACTCTAGATATGGCAGTTTTGGTGAAGATGAAAATAAAAATCAGATTTTGAGAATTAATGTTTATTATTATTATATAAGCACTCAAAATTATATTGTATAAAATGTAAAATAAAAAACCACTAACTTATGGATTTTATTTATATAAATATGTAAAAGGTTAAATAAGTGTATAAACTATAAAAATGGTAGTGGAATAATACTTATAAGTTATAAAACTATAAACATGATTTTTACGACTTTTTCGGCTATTACCGTAAAGTTAACGTTTTTGCTAAATAAAACTTAGACGGTTGAACCCGTCTAATGTAAACTTTATAAAACTCATATACTGATATAAAAACATGTATAACAAGTAAAAACCGATAAAACTCGAACTATAGAACATACGGACATTAACGAGCTAAGTAAACATATTGGACTAATAATTGGACTAAATAAGTTAAACTCTTATAAAAAGAACTTATTGGGCTTAACCCATTTAGGCACAACTTGTAAAGTGTAGATACTGATAATATAAGTATAACATGGATTAAAACAAGTTAAAGAACTTATAATAAGTTTATTGGACCTAAGACACGTAAATAGGTAAAACTAGTAAACTAGTAAGAAGATACCAATACGTAAACACTAAAATGAGTAAAAGAGAATATGTAAACCCACTTGATCATCATATATATATAATCATCATATGTATACATAATTTTTATTTTTATAAAGTCATTGGACATGAGTCTAAGACGAGTATTATTTGTCTAGGTTTCCGTAATTGAAGCACGTACCGTACGACCGAATTGCCGATAACCCGTCTTCCCACATCAACGTGAGTTCATAGCCTCGCACTCTTTTAAATGTTTTTATAAATGTTTTATAAACCCACGAGGGAGATAACATGTTAGTTTTTATAAAATAAGACACCATTTGTCCCGATTGTTTGTTTATTGATTTGGACCCGAATGATTGTATGACCCGATTGTATGACCCGATAAATGATTAAAGGACCCGATAGATGAAATTAAATGGATTATTAAAGTTAGGTTATGTCACTAAAAGTCCCATTAGCATGAATTGTGAACTACCGGGATTTGGTAGACGCTTGTGCATATAATAGTACTATTTGGGGACGATCACCCCAGTTCGCGCCTTGACGGTTGATCCCGTCGTGCCACATTGATTGGTAGGCAATTTATGTATGAGAAGATTTCCATAGCGTGACCTTTGTGACGACACGCTAACTTAGATGGGCAAATTTGGTATCGGGTTAGCTACCCGTTGTTGTGATAGTAAGGTAACAATGTCATGCGGCTTATAATAATCCAAATTAACGAAATACTGCTGTACGCTCCGAATTACGATGTATTGCCTGAATAGCAATACGGGGTCATACTAATGATATTATGTTTGTGTTTTGGTTTTCGTAACCATATTCATATACGGTTTTTATTTAACTTTATACAACGTCGTAAGACGTATTGTATGATGTTTTTACGACATTGGCTCGTATAACGATTTTTAAGGCAAATGCCTATATTATGATTTTCGATAAGGATTTGTATAAAATGACTTTGGCTATTGTATGGCCTATTAAAATGATTTGTTCAGTAAAAATTTTATACTGATATTATATTGATGAATTTTATTAAACTCTATGGATTCACTCGGCGTTATCGTTGACCTTTTCTTTTAACATGTTTTATCTCAGGTACTTGAAGGTAATTCTCGGGAAGACAACAAGAATTCATGGCCCGCACTTAAATAATAATTTCCATTCAAATTCTTTGTAAAACTTGTATGAAATATTATGACTTGGGACCTACGTAACTTTGATATTTATGAATGGAAATGCTTTATTAATAAACGACCCGATTTTTAAGCGTTGTCTATGATGTGAGTAATGTGCTATCCCGTAACACCAACGAGTCTTCCGCTGTATTGAGTTGTATAAATTTGGGGGTGTTACAGTTTGGTACCAGAGCTCTCTTTATAGAGAACGAAAGATTTTTAAAACTAAGGTTTTGAATAAAACATTTCAAAATCTTTTAACTATAAACATTTTTCTAAAAATGTCTAAAAATCTTTTGACTATAACGGTGCCGAAGAATTCCCGAGTTACCGACAAGACCAGACTGAGAAGTGTTATTTTAATATATATATAACTTGGATTATATATATATATATATGATGTAATTTTATTACATGATTGTTTGATGATCATTTTGATATTTATACGAGGTATTTATACGACGTAGATTGTCACAGAGAACCTTAAATCCCCTAGTAAATTAATTGAAGCTATTCTCGTAGGAATTATAGCTATCCTAGATCTAAACCAAGTTGTGGATATTTATAATCCCAACAAATGGTTGATATTCGTAGAAATGTAGATATTAGTTGATTGTAATATTGAAGAAGAATTGGCGATTAAATCTGATATCGATGTCATGACGATCTTTCCTTATAAAGTGGATTTTGAAAAAACGTTACCACCTAGAAAGATATCATCTGATTCGTTGTCATCCAATTCTTAAATTGAAATTGAAAGGGTGAATGTTGAACTTGAGGCTGTCATTGGAACCATTACCCAAAAGCCTCATGCCACTAGTACCTTTCCGGGAAGTCTAGTTGAATGATCAATTCATTTCATACTAGTGACTCATTTGATAATTATTGTTGTAAGAGCTATAGGATTGGAAATTAAGTGTTGATTCATATCGAGCTTTTATTGCCCTTTTAAGGTTTATAAATAAGGCTGAAAGTATTGGAGAATGAGGTAGGATATTGAATTGAGTATATGATTGATTGAAACTTGAATAAAGTAAAATTTAACCCGTATAGAATATGAGATTGATAAGAGGAAGTCGTTAAGTTATGTGATTAGATTATAAGGTTTTAATTGATTATTGATTCGTGTTAAGGGTTGTTCCTATACCATTGTCCACTAACGAGGCTGCCCAGTGTCTAATAAATAAATTGAAGAAATCTTCTTCTGAATTGGGACCGATGGATCTTCTGGGACAAGTGGAACACCTAATGACTCTTGTAGATTAGTATTCATTGTGGTATCTTTTAAAATCCCTAACTTAACTGAGATATCAGTTGGTAGGATGAGTTTTGGAAATTGTATGACATAGTGACACGTAATGTGTTACGGTACAATTTGACTTGTTCGTGATTACTGAAAAGACTACCCTTGATTGCTAAATTCTACATGTATCGATGTTATCTAACCTTTATTGCTATATCCTATGTTCGCATTAGTGATGCAACTATTTAACAAGTACTCATATCGATTTGAGTTACGTTGTGGATTATTCTTGTTGAGTGCCATCGAGGTCATGAACCTCATGATTAATTGGCTAAGCTCATTTCCTATCATATCGTAGTTAATTCTTGGTGAACAAGCTTTCATCACTCTTCTGCAGCTCACTCATTGTTTTTATAAAGTTAAAACGGTATCCTTTGAGAAAATTTAATTTTCATCACAATAAGGATTATTCAAAGTAAGATTTATAAGTGATTGATATCAAAATGAAGTTGTTTATGAGACGCTTTGGAGAACTTAATTGTTTTCATAACAAAGAACATCTTTGTAAATTTATTTTTTATTCTTATTTAAGAATTAAGCATGAAAATGTTTTTATTATAAACATGATGATAAAGTTTTGACGAACTGAGTATTGCATCGTTAGTCTTGAAATTGTATATAGTTGCGCGCCTACATACAATTTGGAATGGACCATGCAAGACTGATTAGTAGTCACCATAAAACTAATGAACAAACACTACATTTTCTTTGAAGATTGTGAATGATTAAATTTTATGAGATCTGCAAGAAGTGAAAAATAGGGACATAGTGTTAGGGACACCTACATATGTGCCTGTAGCATCTATTCTTCTGAGTCGAATTTACTCATCTGTAGAAATTGTCTTATTTGACAATTGATATTCCCTTCTTGTCCAATTCTCTCGTAGTGAGATTCTTAGGAAAAATATCTGATTACCGAGTGTTGATACCCGACAGGATGTATCGACGTTCCTATCATTTCTTTTGAATTGATTTCATTTGAATGACCTGGGTAACGATCCGAGGAGCTTTTGAATGCGTACTCAAATTATGAAAACATGGGATATATTCATATTTGTTAAATGTTCTCGTCTGTGTCTGATTTGAAATTCTCTCGTATAAATTATGCGTTGACCTTACTCTTTTAAGGTTAGTTATGTCTCCAGATATCCTTGAGTTGTGAAGGATTATGAGTTATTATTAGTCTTTTGAGAAGTTCACATCTTATCGACAGCAATAAAACTGGAAAGTTGATAGTGCCAGTAGAATGGATTGATTGATTATGACATGACGACATTGTCTTAATTGATGGGGACTCGAATAGAATTCCCCTAAATGATAAGGTGTTGATTATCAAAAGTGATCTAAATAATTCTTGATGGATGATTATATTCTGCATTTAGACATGAAATTATACCGTGAATGGTTGTGAGCTAGTTATAGATATTATAATCTAGAAATAACTTAAAGTGAATTTATTAAAAGATGTACCTGCTATCTGAAACTTTAGGAGGTATTTGTTGATGAATTACCTAGACTTTCGCCACTAAGGCAAGTTGAAATTGGTATTGATTATATTCTCGGTGCTGCACCTGTGGCTTGTGCACTGCACGTCAGCACCATCTGAATTTAAGGAATTACCGTACAACTGAGAGAGTTGTCGGAGAAAGATTTTATTCTACCGAGCTCGTCATCATGAAGAGCTATGGTGTTATCATTCCTTATACTTATAGATTACTGTGAACTAAGTAAATTGACAATCGAAAACGAAATCCATAACTCGAAATGGAAGATTTGTTCGATCATTTACAAGGTTCTAGCGTATGTTTTAAAGATTTGATTCACGGCATGGTTATCATCAACATCGCGTCCACGAAAAAGATTATCTATTCCAATCACTACATCCGGTACTTGTAATGAACGTTATGAGTTTCCCGTGATGCCGTTTGGATTGACTAATACACATGTAGCATTCATAAAATTGGTGAATCACGTGTGTAGGCTGTAATTTGATAAATTCATGCTCGTGATCATTAAGGACTATATGTTTGTTTATAAGAATAAGAATGAGTTAATAATTATTTATAGATTGCCCTAAATTGGCCGAACTATGAAAACTTGTATCTTAAATACTTAACATGTGATTAAAGACTTAATCCTTTACATGATTTAACCATGTGATTAATAGATAATGGAATATAAATTGACTCTTCAAAATTTAGAAGTCATTTAGAACTTTAAGTTATACTAAAAAGAAAGTGCAAATGTATTTTGACAAATGTTTTAACAAAGGATTTTAAGGGATTATTACCTTATACACAAACCATTTAACTAAACTTCTGTTTAGGGATAAATGTTTGTGTATACTTCTAGACAACCTAAGAAGAATTGAGGAAACTATATAAGTTATGACTTGAAATTTGAAACGATACCTTTTGCTTTTCAACTAAGAAAATATTAACCAAAATATAAACACAGATTTTTCGAACATTTACGAATCCTATTAATTATTTTTGATAAATCTACAAAAATCGTGTTAATTAAATTAAAAATTATTTTGAACATTTTCATATAATTGGACGGACTAAGAAATTTTAAAAAAAAAATTTACGTTTACGTTTCGTATAAATTTAATAATTATTATTTAATTAATTGTAATAATTACCGACGCTTTAGACGTCGGATTGAGTAAAACAGATAAAGATAATAGTAAAGACGAAACTAAAACATAGAAGATATGAAGAAATAACTTTGAATAAATACGGTTATGGTATTTATTTCATCAGGAAAGTGAACGTAATTACTGACACATTATGTATAAAAGATAAAGAACCAATTAGGACATGTTCCTTAATAATGAAGGTGCAAAATAAATTGTCGAACAATTTAAAATATAGACGATGCTTATAAAAAGGATAATATAGATAATAAAAGTGGTTCGCGGCTAATGTGAACCATTAGAATTGAGAAGCCGATAGCGTTAAAATGTATAAAAGGTCACTTGTGATTGTCTAAATATGGAGGATTGTGAGATATAGTTATATTGGAGTCTTGTAAGTATAAGTATTCTATTTATGTCAATTCTGACTAAAAGTATCTTTGTCTGAAGAAGATGTACTGATGACGAATTATGAAGGCAGACATCGCCTCATACATTAGTAAACGTTTAGCTATTGCAAAGGTCATCATCTGAATTTGATTCGATTTGGGTCATCGTCGACAGACTGACCAAATCTGCTAATATCATTCCCGTTAATGATAAATGCAAAAGTGTTATGTAAACATAGTGTGCCGTATCGAACATCTTTATCAAGATCCTCGCTTCGCGTCGAATTTCTAGAGATTTGCTCAGAAATCATTGAGAACGAACCTTGATGAGAGTACTATGTACCACCCCAATCGAAGGGATGAGGTAAAGTAACGATACAAAATACTATAAGTGTTGTTTTATGTTTGAATGATTGACCTTTGGTAATGAACCGTATAATCGTTTTCCTTAGGAGAGATTATCAATGATAATTATCGTATTAGGATCGAGATCGAATCTTGTTAGGATCTATATTAGAGCATCTGTAAGTAGGAGTTGAGAAGAAGACACCCGACATACACCCATTGTGAGTTGGACATGTCTTTTAGGTTTAAGGTTTCCTATGGTGACGAACCTAACCTTACAAAATACCCAACCCGCGAGATCTGAAATGATTGTTGAAATTAGGATCTGATTATTGACTACCGGTAGTGGGCAAGAGGTTATGTGAATATGAAATGTAGATCTTGAAGTGCCAGATGGGTAGCAAAGTTATGCAAAAAAAAATTTTAACCTTGGAGAAATGAATTAATGATCTGACAAATCATGGGATATAAGTCCCCGTTGTATGGGACCATTGAGGTGATGTAAAAGATTTGGTTTGAAAGGCATATAAGCTGGATCTACCCAAGGACTTCAAGAGATGCGTGAATTTTGTTTCGTATATCGAACTTGATGGAATATCTATCAAGTGAGAATCTGATTGTTTCTTAGTAAAGCTTAGATCGGCGAAAAGTTGCATTCATCAGAAACCCGTGAACATCATGGATAGAGAAAGTAAGTCAACATTTAGCCTGATCTTATTCCCGTAGTTATGTTTGATGAAACTCGCGTATTGTAATGAATTACACTTGTGAGAAAAGACCGAATGTGGAGGAAATACCCACATGGCTTTAACTCTATAAGAAGCGAGTAGTAAGATGATCTTTAAGGACAAAGATCCTGTTTAGGGGTAAATGCTGTGACAATCCGTCAATTTATGGTCGATATTTTATTCTCAATATTTATTTGAAAATATTATTTTATGAACTCACTTATTTTTGGGAAGAAATTTGGATTTACGACTTGAAGTAGCATCGACTACGTCTAAACCGGAGGATTCTACGTTACGTGCTTACGTTTACATACACCGTTTTGGTGACAGTCCGACATTTCAGAAAATAAATTTATCCGTGAATATTATTTTCGGATTTTAATTTTGAGTTGGTTCATAAACTCACAAATTTACGAGAAGAAATTAGGACTTACGATTTTAATTTAACGTCCTTTACGACTAAACCGGAAACCCTAGAATTACGTATTTACGTTTTCGAACTCCGTTTTTGATGAGACAATTTTTATTAGATTCGTTTTGTGACGTTGATTCATAATTTATAAAAACGTTTTTCGTAAAACGACCCGAGGGCACGCAAATCGAGGAAACTAGAATCGAGGAGTACCCGTAAATAAATGGGGATGAGACAAGTGGGACACTTGTCCCACCCCCACTCAAAACCGGCCCTAACTAGCCATAATGCTCCACCAAGCCAACTTATATGTCAAGTATACAAGCTAACTAGCAACACTTGTTGCTAAAAGCTTACTTTGTAAGCTACATACATACCAAAAACCACTAGCAACTCATTACCAATATTTCTAACATGCAAAACAATCTCCAAATCCTCTCACACTCTCTCTTTGTGTCGTCCACTTCTCCTCACAAAACACCCTCACTTGATCAATTTAAACCACAAAATCATGTGTTATTTACACATATGTTAAAGCCCTCTTGTAGAATCTTGATAACCTATGAATCTATGAAGGGGGTTGATGATTTCTAGAGAGAGAAACTAGAGAGAGAAAGTGAGAGAAAACTATGTGTATTTTATTAAGTGGAACTAGAAAAATGACAACCACCAACCCCTTTCCATGGTGGAAAGGGGTATTTATACTTCCAAGCTACATTGGGCTTGGGCCGGTCCATGACAAGCCCATGGACCGGTTCTTACTTAACTAAATAAGTAACTAATAACTATTTGTTAACTACGAGCTATTACAACATAAATAATATTGTGGAGTGACCGATACTTCTAATATACGTAAAAACGTATTTCTAACAATCTCCCCCTAAGGGAGGTCACTCCACGTTACAAAGTTCTAAACCTAGCATACTATGCTAAGTCTTCGTTCTTTAGCTCGTAGTCTTTTCTTCTTTTCTTTCTTTTGTTGTGAATATGTTGGTTTGATCTTTTTGGCTTTGGCTTGAGAGCATTGTTCTTTTGGCCTTTCACGTGCGATCTTTTGCCTTCTTGTGAATTTTGCCTCCTCGTGACTCCATGTTCCACACACTTATGTCTTTTTGTTGAAGTCTCGAAAGTTTCAGAGTTTGGTACAGCGGAAGACTTTATCTTGTACTTTCTTGAATTTTTGCTAAACTTTGATGCAGAAAAACATAAGCATGTGGGAACGACTTCTACAGGTACACCGCAACACCACCGTCTTCACTGGTACACATCAACGCCACCGTCTTCAACAGGTACACAGCAACGCCACCGTCTTTAACAGGTACACAGCAACGACACGAATAAAATGGCTTTGAACATTTTATTCTAATTCGGTAGCAATTTACCTCCGGTCGGTGAAGACCGTTGGACGATATTAGATATCGTACCCGTGACGGATAGTTTCAATTAAGTAACTTCCTGACAGGATTTCGCGGGTAAACCCGTTCTCTTTATTCGACCGTCTAAAGCTGACTGCGAACATAAAGAGTGAATCACTTGGATAAATTATCCTTGTGATTTGAAGCCGTCAATTCATGGAACCTGGAACAAGTGAATTTCAATTAAGATTTTCACCATCGTTGCTTTCCAGTTGTCACGAGCTCAATTCATAAAGAATCTTGCACGTCACCTACCAAGTGCTGTTTGATGTTAACACTAGAAGGATTTCCACTCGTCACTGTGATCAATAAAGCGTCACTCTGAGTGTTCTGGCAAGATCATATGATAATGCGAAGAGGCCTGGAACGAGTTTAAGTTCAATTAAGAATTAAACCACTGTTTCCTTCCAGTTTTTCACAAGATTGGTTCTAAAAGAACCGCACGTGTAACCTACCATGAGCTTGTTTGATGTTGGCTCAAGCAGGATTGCCATCTTCATTGTAATACTTGCGTATCACTCAGATGTTCAGGCAATATTACATGAATACTGCGTAGGACTCATGAAAATCTCTTACTTTTCACAGTGTGTGAGAAAGCAAGGAATAAATGGAAAGTGTCCTAATGAGACTTTTGATGATCTCTTGGCTGTAGACTCGATTGTGCGTTTTGATTTAGTGAGCGATGGCTGGAGAGGAGTGCCACCTTTTCAATACCAGTCTATTCGGAGTGAATAAACCAATAGATAACGTGTTGATCTCCGTGTGATTAAAACAAATACCTTTTGAGAGATATTTGAGTTAGCTGGGAAGGGTTGTGCATTGCATCACTGGGTCCATGATGTCTTTCTTCAATACCGAGAGTCATTAGCAAAAATGACCTCAATAGCATATGTATTGACCCGGTTTCTGCCTAAAGTTGTAAGGAGGGCTTCTTTCTTTACACCCTTTATCTTTACAATTCTTTTTCATTCTTCAACCCCTTCAATGCTTACCAATACGTCATCACTAGCACCTTGTTGTGATTGTTCCAGTGCTAGCTTAAGTACTTGGTCGGCATTCAGCTACGTTCACATCTTTCTCCATCTTTCCTAGGACTTCTAATTCTATCTAGGGAATTGTCCTTGGGAAGATTCCATCGGCTCTGATGAATCATTGGACTAAACCTATTCCTACCACCCTTTTGTCACCACATTCGTCGTGAATTAAGCGTGTTTTGGGAAGTAATTGCCACCATGAAAATTCATTGAAAATCACTTAAGGTACTTGTGATATTGAAATCAAAAGTTTTGTACCTTAGGTGTTTTGTTCATCAAAAACGCTCCCCCTTAACACGTGCTTTACACATATTAAGTTGGATAATCGTTAAGTATTTTTCATCTTTTAGCCAAGTATCACTTAGGTCTCCTTAATCCCATTTTCTCCCCTTATCCAAAATGTTAACCATTAATATTTGGGATATTGAATGGATTAACCGGTCTTTGGGTAAAAAATGAAATCGATGTTTGGCCATAGAACATGTGAATGCTCCCCCTTAAGTTAATAAGGGATAGTTGTAGTGCTTTAGTATAATATATTTTGAAAGATTTAGAATCTCGTGAGAAATTCTTGAAAAATTATCATACCTTCACACTACATCAAGCCATTAAAGCACAATATTCACAAATATACATATTCACAATTGAAAACCAATATAAAGTGGACCTGAAGTGTTGCAGTAATTTGTGGTGCACTCCATATGGTCTTCCACCAACGAATCTTTCCAAGCTCCTCATCAATCTACGTTCTCGGAGCTTTTGATCAATCTTCTTGATCACATACTTCGCCATCTGCCGGTAACCCGGATACCAATCCTCCGTCATCTCTGGCAGAGTCCCACCCGAGTTCAGATGCTCCAACTTTCCTCTGACTTGTAGAAGAGTCCCATCACTGTACTTATATAGCTCACCCACCCTCATAAACTTCATTAAACCTCGACTGTTCAAGTAGAAAATGCCGCAATTCGGTACAGAGATGCCGGTATAAGGACATCTATCTACATGTTGAGGTAGAACTTGATTCACTGGACGGGTTAATTTGAGCTTCCTTTGGTAGCTTTCGACTCCCAACTGCAGATCTTTAATTCGTTTCTTGATAAAAACGCTTCGTGTGAACATACGAAGTGCTGTATTCAAGACAATGAGGTCTTCACGAGGAATATGTGTGAGTTGATCGCGGGTCATCAGGAGCAACATATCTTCGATATCCTCAAGGCGAATGATAGAAAAATCTCCCTGCTGGATTTTGTATTCTCTGTCATCCTCCCTTTTCAAGCGAATCTCCGTCACATGATAATAGCCATTCTTGGCTTCAGTTTTCAACCCTAAGATGCTGGAGATGCGGATATCGGATCTAACGTTGCTTCCAGAATTGACTAGGCAGCAACCCCTGTACGCCCTTCGGACTCGTTCGTCCCAATGAGATGCACCTATAACAGCATACATATCATAATTACGAGTTACCCTTGGGACCCAGAGTCGGTTTACCTTTTCCTCGATCCAGGGTATTGTCCCCCAGTTGGCAGCTTTCAGCAAGGTCAAGGATGTTGCGTACTTTGATGAACCCTTCAGAAGATACTCAAGATCATAGGTGACGAAGAAGTCGAGAGCTATCTGATTATCTTGAGTAGGATCAAGTGGAGGTGGAGCTCTGTCTGAGTCATGAAGACCTGGCCGTTGAACGGTATTTAGAGCCTTCAGGATCTCATCGGCATAATACTCGAACTCCATTCGGGTTAACCGGGTTTTGGCGCGAAGTATCTTATCCTTCAGCGCTTTCTTCACCAAAGATGGAGTAACCGAAGTCTTATACTCATGAGCAAGAAATGCACATAAGTCAATCGGACTGCGGATACGGAGATACAAAACATCTTTGTCAGCGTCTGTGATCGGATCATATTGCGCTGCTGCCGTGATCCAAGCCTGTGGTGGTGCAGTCTCGTCTATCTCCAACGTGTCTGCCCAGTCTCGTGTGCTTGGTTCAGGAACCGTAGATTGTTGTGCTTGTTGTAGAGGAGTAGAAATGCGGACATCTGCTGGTTCTGATTCAGGCATGTCGGCACTGTCGTGAACGGGTGAGTGTTGTGCAGCTTCAGGTTCAGTTACCGATTCTGCAATCACAGGAGCAACAACAACAGAACTAATGGGGTTAGTGGTAATAGGTAAAGATACAGCAATAGAGGTACCAGGAATCGATGACGCTGTAGTAGCATTCACATCGTGGCGCCACTTAGATCGTCTTGATTCCGATGATGTTGATTTGTCCTTCTGTGCTGCATCTTTCTTGGACTTGGTTCCAGACTTAGCAGCTTTCTTGGAACTGGTAACCTTATCACCCTCTTTAGGCTGTTCACCCCCATCATCATCCTCATTGTTATCCCCGTTGCTCCCCCTTGCACTCTCCTCATTACCATCACCACCATCATCGCCATCATCATCATCATCATCATCCTCATCCTCATCATCATCACCATTATCGTCATCTTCATCATCCTTTTCTTCTTTTTCTTCTTCTCCACCTTCATCTTCACCAGTACCCTCGTCTTCTTCACTTTCTTCCTTTTCTTCCTCAGGTAGAATGTGGTAGGGTACCACACTTCCAAACGTTTTGAATAACCTATCATCCTCCATGATAGCGTCATTCAGGGATTTGTAAAGAGCCCGTTGAATCCTAGACTTATCAAACGATCCAAGTTCCACCATACGAGCTTTGAGGATCTTCTTCAATTCGAAATCCGTTAACTCATAAGCAATTTTGTAGGCAGATTCTGAAGGATTGGATGACTTGATCATCAAGTTATCAGCTGCTAGTGTCTTCAACTCATCACGCAGTTTAGGCATAATGGATTCAACAGATTCCTTCACTCTTTCTTCAACAGAAGCTTCAAGTGCTTCTTTCTGCTCCTTGTATTTATCCCTCATCGCTTGAAGTCTGGTGATACGTGCAGCATGCTTATCGGCCTCAGCCTGCTTAACCCGAGCTAGTTCTTCTGCATGAGCTTTTCGCGTCAATTCCATATCAGCAGCGAACTTAGCAAGCATCTCTTCTTGGGCTTTCCTAGATTCTTCTTCACTTTGAACTCGTCTACGTAGCTCTTGGCGAAGTTCATCCATTTCTCTCTTATGATTATCCATATGTTTATCCAACATTTCGGCCATCACCAATGCAGCCATTGTAGATGTTGCAGAGCTGCTCTGGGTTGATGGAAGAGGCTCGGTTGTTACTACGGTACTAAGGATGGGAGTTATTGGTGGTGGAAGGAATGGTGTTGATGCCGGTCTGGTTGGTAAGGGTTGGATTGGTGGAGGTTGAGTTGCTAAAGGTTGAGTAGACACCATGATAGTAGGAGCACCGGACTCCTTTTCAACACTTGCTGAAATAGGGATTGATGGCTCCTTCGAAGTGGAATACCGTTCAGGTGACCCAAACTCATCAATATCATCTGGTTCCTCGTACTCTTCTTCAACATTTACCCTTGCACCTGAACCACTACCGCCCGTATCTTTCCTACTCCTTTGAATTGCTATCTTCATCATTTGTCTCTCTGCTTTGTCAAGAGTAGGATCAACAACATCTTCTTCGTCACGTAGACGTAACTCATCAGCCTTACCCTTTCCCTTCTTAACCTCAGTCTTTTTCTTCTTGGTTTCGGGTTCAGGTAAAGCAGCTGGTTGCTTGCGTTTACCTTTACTCTTCACTGTAGTAGACGAATCTTCTCCAGTCTGAAGGTTTGCTTTTAACTTCTTGATTTCTAGTTGCAGTAGTTTGTAATCAGCAGAACCTTTAATTTTATCCGTCAGAAGGTAATCGGGAATAGGACCAGGAATGACACCACTAGATGGTCCTTCATGCCTTAGATCCACAGTATCATCAGCTTCTTCAGTGTGATAACGACTTGCTGCACGCCTATCAATAGTAGCATCATTTTTCATAAAATAATTAATGATAAGCTTGATAAACCGAGGATAAGGAAAGAAATTTGTCTTCAGCTTCTTGTTATGGAAGAGTTGAAAGGTGAATTATTCCCATATCAACAATGCATAATCTGCATTTGCAGCTTTGTACATGCCATAGAAGAGGTTTATAATAGGACTGCGCAAAGCATCATGGCCACTTGTTTTTGGTGTAAGACATCTACTGAGAATACCCAACAATGCTCTCCAAGGTTGTCCTACTTTAGCAGTGGTAAACTCAGACGCAACTCGTATGTCAGGACATCCAAGAGCGTCAAATAACTCCATGAGTTCATCTTTAGTAGGATCCCTCGAAAATGACATGCCTTTGGGTGTATCCCGTATACCAAAAATCTTACGGAAGTCTGAAACTGTGAGCGTCTGCTGCTTGTTGTCGATGGTGAAGGTGATCTTGTTTGAAGTGATTTCCTTGGTAGCCCAAAATTCATACATATAATCATAAGGCACCGAGGCACTACTTCTTAAAGCATTCTTAAAATGGGATTGATCAAGGATTGCTATGGCTACTTTAAATCCATGGTGAGTGGATTTTGAGACTTGCTTCAGCCGGTAATTGTTGGGTATGAACTTGAGGGTTCGTGCTTTAGCAATAGCGGCTTCTCTAGAGTCTTGGATTGCTTGTACTGTTGGATTAGTCATTGTATCTGCTTAAGATAAGACATGAAAGGTTGATGCACAAAAAACATATAGATATATATCATTCTTACTTCTAAGCATAACACATTTCATAACATAATATAACAAGTGCATATAACATGCAAACAATAATAATCAAACAACTCTTCATCCGAAACTTTCCTTCATTCGGAACTTCTTCATTCGGAACATTCCTTCATTCGGAACTTCCTTCATTCGGAAGTTCTTCATTCGGAACTTCCTTCATTCGGAAGTTCTTCATTCGGAACTTCCTTCATTCGGAAGTTCTTCATTCGGAACTTCTTCATTCGGAAGTTATTCATTCGGAACTTCTTCATTCGGAAGTCCTTCGTTCGGAACTTCTTCATACGGAAGTTCTTCATTCGGAACTTCTTTATTCGGAAGTCCTTCATTCGGAACTTCTTTCATTCGGAAGTTCTTCATTCGGAACTTCTTCATTCAGAAGTCCTTCATTCGGAACTTCTTCATTCGGAAGTCCTTCATTCGGAACTTCTTCATTCGGAAGTTCTTCATTCGGAACTTCCTTCATTCGGAAGTCCTTCATTCGGAACTTCTTCATTCAGAAGTCCTTCATTCGGAAGTCCTTCATTCGGAAGTTCTTCATTCGGAACTTCCTTCATTCGGAAGTTTTTCTGAAAATTCCTTCATTCGGAAGTTTTTTATCCAAGTTCATCCGGAACATTACAAACATAGCTATGATGATTAATTCTAAGCGCGTTTGTGAGTTTCCAAGGCAATCTAAGGTAACCAACCATAATCTAATCATATTCCGCATAAAACCCATCAAAAATCCCTAATCAATTAAGCCTAAATGAGGCGAACGAACCCTAATTAGATTAGATTGATTATCCGTATTGATTAACTTGATTTTCATGAATTAAACGAATTATGAATTAAATGATTGATGTTTATTACCTTATTTAATCGAATGAATGGAACGGATTGATTAAAATCGAATGATGTGAGCTTGAGTGTGTGTATTTCAATGGCGGCAAGTGAAGAATAAACAGTGAAGAAGAATAGAAGGGGGGCGGGGGGTTTTGTTTGACTAGGTCAAGTTTTTGACACGTTTCAACAAATATCACCTTAAGACCCTATATTTATCTATTCTTTTCCTTTTTGTTTATGACTTTTCATTTCATTTTTCCTTTCCATTGATAAGCTTAGTCAACTTAATTTTTGCTTAGTTAAACTAAACTCGACAATCTCACACAACTTAAGTATCGCATCTAACTAGCATATCTCCAAGTTCTAAAGCAAGTCCTATCACCTTGAACAAGCACAAGTCGTTTTCTAAAGCAATACCATTCATTTACCATTTAGCCATTAATTTTCCACAATCACTTTTGAAAATCAATTTAATGACGAAGATGATTTAATATTTTCTCCCCCTTAAACGATGACCCGTTTTCTATTTAAAGAGCTGTAGTCATTGTTTAAAGAGTCAAATATTGATGAAAGCATTTCCAATTTATATCTTGAAAAAGTTTCATTTGTGGTGTCAATAAGATTTCTCTTATTTTAACAAATTAATGCACTGAGACGTACACAAATTTGTGTTAGACCAAGTTGTAAAGTAAACTTGATCCCTTTGCATGATTTGGCTTGTAAATCATGCCCGAGAAAATTAATTCCCGTTCTGAGCCAACGTTTTCCAAGGAAATACGTGACTTTAATATGAAAACCGGGTTGCAGTCAGAAATAACTACAAGCCATTATGGGCATGTTTTAAAAATGTACAACTTTTATACGGACTCTATTTATGGCACCGTGTCAATATTGATCGACATTTCTAAGGCCGTAAATATTACTGTACTAAAAGACATGCCCGTTTTAAAAACGAAAAATATTTTTGGTTTTTCTTGATTTTATAATTTTTATGGTTTTTCTAGGTTTTATATTTTTTATGATTTTTGTTGGTTTTATATTTTTGTATTTTTCTTTTGTGGTTTATATATTTACGATAATATACATGATCACGAACAAAGGATACTCTGAATAATTTACCACGACTATTCAGCTGATTCTTCTGCCAACTCTTTGAGAGTCGCTGGAGTGAATGATTTCATGCCAAGCTTGTCGATCAAAAACTCGATTCGTCCTCGATCTAAGGCTTTGGTGAACATATCCGCCAGCTGGTACTCAGTAGTGACAAAATACAGCTCGATCACTTCGTTCTCCACCTGCTCTTTAATGAAATGGTAGCGAATGTCTATGTGCTTGGCCCGGGAGTGTTGAACATAGTTGCAGCAAAGGGGAATGGCGCTCTTGTTGTCACAATACATCGGGATTTTGTTGAATCCCAAACCGTAGTCAGTTAATTGTGATCTCATCCAAAGGACTTGAGCACAACAACCGGACATGGCGATGTATTCAGCCTCCGTGCTTGATATTGCAGCGCTTTTCTGCCTTTTTGAAGACCAGCTGATCAATCTATCTCCAAGGAGTTGCACAGATCCAGAAGTGCTACGCCTCGTGTCTTGACATCCAGCATGATCGGCATCTGCGTATGATATTAAAGCAATAGAGGAATCTTTCGGATACCATAGACCATGATGAAGTGTTCCTTTTAGATACCGAAAGATCCTTTTCACAACATGTAGGTGCTTTTCGGTAGGCCGAGCCTGATACCGGGCACACATGCATACAGCAAATTACAAATCAGGCCTGCTAGCAGTCAGATAGAGAAGGGTGCCGATCATCCCACGGTAAAGTTTTGGATCGACAATAGTCCCATTCCTATCTTCATCTAACTTGGATTTCTCCACCATTGGAGTGTCCACGGGGTCACAATTTTCAAAGTTATATTTCTTAAGAGACTAGAGCATATTTGGATTGATTAATAAAGATGCCTCTGGGATTTTGAGAAATCTGTAATCCTAAGAAAAATGAAAATTTTCCCATCATCGACATCTGAAAGCGTGTGGAAATTATCTTCTCAAATCGATTTGACAATTCTATGTTAGTGGCAGCAAATATTATATCATCAACATAAATTTGTACCAGAATCATGTCGTTGCCTTCCTTGAGAGTGAATAGAGTGGGGTCCACCTTGCCTTTGGAGAAGCCTTCCGAAATGAGATATGTGGACAGGAGATCATACCACGCGCGTGGAGCTTGTTTCAACCCATAGAGAGCCTTCTTAAGCTTGTACACATGATTAGGAAACTCCGTGCTAACGAACCCATCCGGCTGACTAACATAGACTTCTTCCCTTAGTTCACCGTTCAAAAATGCCGTCTTCACATCCATTTGATAGACGATCATGTTCATATGAGCAGCATACGCAAGGAATAGTCTAATCGCCTCCAATCTTGCCACAGGAGCAAAAGATTCTTCAAAGTCTATACCCAAGGCTTGTTTATATCCTCTAGCGACCAATCTAGCCTTATTCTTCAATACCGCACCCATCTCATCAAGTTTAACCTTATAAACCCATAACAAAGTAAGGATGTTAACCTTGTTAGGGAGAGGAACCAATTCCCATACTTCAAGTCATTGGAATTCATTTAGTTCCTCCTGCATAGCTTCAATCCAAGATGATTGAGTCATAGCCTGCTGCCAATTTTTAGGTTCAACTTCAGAGAGAAATGCATCAAAGTAGCAATAGAGTGCACTCTCTTGTAATTGATGGCGTGTAGAGACTGGTCGATCTAGATCTCCAATGACATTCCTAATTGGGTGATCTTTTGTCCATTTAGTGCTATGGTTTTCAATCCTAGGTGGTCTGGAGTGAACAATAGAAGGAGCTTCTTCTGAGGTAGACGCGGCTGAAGGGTTTTCAGGGATCGCTACACCAAAGAAAGGAAGCTCTTGCAGGTGAGCATATTCCAAATCGTGATCAATAGAATCCTCTTCCACATCATTAGGCACAAGTAGGGGTGACGATTCAGGTGTAGTTTGAGAATCACTTGGTGGAGGTGCATCTAGTTCAATGTGAATTGACGATGCATTAGATAAAGCTTCATTGGCTGGAGCAACAACTTCAGGAATTGGAGCTATCACTACGGGTGCTGGAACTTCATCATTTGGGGGATCAAAGAATTCGTCAAACAACGGTTGAAACAGTTTATCCCACTCGGGCCTTGATGGTGGTAAAAATGATGTAGAAGTAGGATTATTGGGAACTAATCAGAAACCCTATTGATTGGTGGTGATTATAACATCCAAGGAGGAGTTTACATGGAGTCTTGGGGCTGATTTTCCACAAGGAGTTTATGAAGATTGGTGGTCTTGAAGATGGTCATGGTTATCCACAAGTTTCTCCATCAAAATCCATGTCCAAATCATAACCTACATCAACTTGGTGGTATAAAGATTGTCCTCCTCATCCTCTTGTTATTTTTGATTATGTAATTTTGTATTTCTTTCACTTATGTATATGTATATGATGATGAATGATGATTAAAAATATTGTGTGGGGATTTGGTGTTGATAAACATGCTTAAAAAGATGAAAGACTATAAGAAACAAGGCTAAAATCTTGTTTAAATTTGTTGGCTGTATAAAACAGTAAATAATCAAATGGTGAACTGATAAAAATGGCATAGATTAATGAATAAACAGTAAGCTATGGGTCTTGTACACATGTGAGAGTTGGCCATGCAATGGAATCATTGTAATGAGTGAGATATGATCAAAACAAGTTTAAAGTACAAATCTGAGTTCACTGTTTTGGACGATTTTTAGAAAATACTTAGAAGATGATTCAACAGTAGCTATAGTAGAGTTAAATGGATCACATATCATGTAGTTTATGTCATAAAAGTTTGAGCTTCTATCTCCGTATATAACTCTAGATATGGCAGTTTTGGTGAAGATGAAAATAAAAATCAGATTTTGAGAATTAATGTTTATTATTATTATATAAGCACTCAAAATTATATTGTATAAATGTAAAATAAAAACCCACTAACTTATGGATTTTATTTATATAAATATGTAAAAGGTTAAATAAGTGCATAAACTATAAAAATGGTAGTGGAATAATACTTATAAGTTATAAAACTATAAACATGATTTTTACGACTTTTTCGGCTATTACCGTAAAGTTAACGTTTTTCCTAAATAAAACATACACGGTTGGACCCGTCTAATGTAAACTTTATAAAACTCATATACTGATATATAAACATGTATAACAAGTAAAAACCGATAAAACCCGAACTATAGAACATACGGACATTAACGAGCTAAGTAAACATATTGGACTAATAATTGGACTAAATAAGTTAAACTCTTATAAAAAGAACTTATTGGGCTTAACCCATTTAGGCCCAACTTGTAAAGTGTAGATACTGATAATATAAGTATAATATGGATTAAAACAAGTTAAAGAACTTATAATAAGTTTATTGGACCTAAGACACGTAAATAGGTAAAACTAGTAAACTAGTAAGAAGATACCAATACGTAAACACTAAAATGAGTAAAAGAGAATATGTAAACCCACTTGATCATCATATATATATAATCATCATATGTATACATAATTTTTATTTTTATAAAGTCATTGGACATGAGTCTAAGACGAGTATTATTTGTCTAGGTTTCCGTGATTGAAGCACGTACCGTACGACCGAATTGCCGATAACCCGTCTTCCCACATCAACGTGAGTTCATAGCCTCGCACTCTTTTAAATGTTTTTATAAATGTTTTATAAACCCACGAGGGAGATAACATGTTAGTTTTTATAAAATAAGACACCATTTGTCCCGATTGTTTGTTTATTGATTTGGACCCGAATGATTGTATGACCCGATTGTATGACCCGATAAATGATTAAAGGACCCGATAGATGAAATTAAATGGATTATTAAAGTTAGGTTATGTCACTAAAAGTCCCATTAGCATGAATTGTGAACTACCGGGATTTGGTAGACGCTTGTGCATATAATAGTACTATTTGGGGACGATCACCTCAGTTCGCGCCTTGACGGTTGATCCCCGTCTTGCCACATTGATTGGTAAGCGAATTTATGTATGAGAAGATTTCCATAGCGTGACCTTTGTGATGACACGCTAACTTAGATGGGCAAATTTTGTATTGGGTTAGCTACCCGTTGTTGTGATAGTAAGGTAATAATGTCATGCGGCTTATAATAATCCAAATTAACGAAATACTGTTGTACGCTCCAAATTACGATGTATTGCCTGACTAGCAATACGGGGTCATACTAATGATATTATGTTTGTGTTTTGCTTTTCGTAACCATATTCATATACGGTTTTTATTTAACTTTATACAACGTCGTAAGACGTATTGTATGATGTTTTTACGACATTGGCTCGTATAACGATTTTTAAGGCAAATGCCTATAT
Source organism: Glebionis coronaria (assembly GCA_025667525.1). Taxonomy (NCBI): domain Eukaryota; kingdom Viridiplantae; phylum Streptophyta; class Magnoliopsida; order Asterales; family Asteraceae; genus Glebionis; species Glebionis coronaria. Next base: position 212,745 of record JANFOE010001483.1, on the reverse strand, counting down.
TATGATTTTCGATAAGGATTTGTATAAAATGACTTTGGCTATTGTATGGCCTATTAAAATGATTTGTACAAAATGATTTTCAGTAAAAATTTTATACTGATATTATATTGATGAATTTTATTAAACTCTATGGATTCACTCGGCGTTATCGCTGACCTTTTCTTTTAACATGTTTTATCTCAGGTACTTGAAGGTAATTCTCGGGAAGACAAGAAGAATTCATGGCCCGCACTTAAATAATAATTTCCATTCAAATTCTTTGTAAAACTTGTATGAAATATTATGACTTGGGACCTACGTAACTTTGATATTTATGAATGGAAATGCTTTATTAATAAACGACGCGATTTTTAAGCGTTGTCTATGATGTGAGTAATGTGCTATCCCGTAACACCAACGAGTCTTCCGCTGTATTGAGTTGTATAAATTTATGGGTGTTACACAATCACTCCAACAACTAGGCCCAATGTGACCAAAACAGCTTTAGCAAGACCTAATCACATGATTGCCTCTAGTTTCTCTAAAAATACCAAGACCACGTCTAGAACTAGTTCAAATGACGTTGACCATAAATCTGGTCTAAGGGAAGCTATTCAAGACATAAGTAAGAGATAAGAATGTCAAACCTAGTCAGATGCCTTCTAGATTGCCCAACACTTCTAACCATAGCATGTCATCTCCTAGGAGCATTGATCAATCATCTAGGAATTACTCGGACATTAAATATGCTACCTGTAAAACATATAGGAAATGTGTCTTTAAAGCCAATCATGATTCTTGTATGAAGAAATTACTTAATGAGGTGAACTCCCGTGCTAGACTTAAATCCCAGTGGGTCGCTAAAATCAAACCCATTGGTAAAATGTGGCGCCCCACTGGTAGAACTTCACTCTTGTAGGAAACGAGTGCCCTTTAACTAGGATAGTCTCCGATTCTACTAAGACTACTAGGGAGGAAATTGCAAAGGATGATACATCACATAAGCCTGATCTTAAGGTTTTCTATAAAAGGAAACGTTTTCCAACTAAGATAAGTGATTCATCCCCTCAGGCCACCTCTGGCACAAGAAAAGAAAACTGTGAATCCCCACTTGCTTCTAAAATAGATATCGCTAACCCACATAAGAGCATACAAACTCCTTATGAGAATGAAGGTACCAAAGTCCACGTTCAACAAGAACATAACGGTCCGATCTTTACATATCGTTCAACTAAGGACACTCTCAGAGTTTGGTTACTGAAGAAGCTGATATCAAAGAAACAAGTGTCTCAGGGGATTCGCAGTTAAACATCGTGTGTAACAGGACTTATTGTCACATCACAGACTATAACTCGATCTTCAAAGAAAGGAAAGTTTATCGCCGATGATAAACTTATCCTAACAACGAGAAATTAAGTTTTCTCGGGCATGAGCTAATATTAATAACATTCAATGTTTTTAAGCTCAGGCGCAATGGCTCACAGTCAAATTACAGTCTGTGACCCGATCTTCAGAGAAAGGGAAGTTTATCTACGCAACAATAATTTACCCTCAAAACGAGAAATTAATTTTTCTCGGACACGATCTTACATTAAAATTATTCAACGGTTTTAAACTCGTGTATATGGCTCCTCGTTAAATGACTGACGATGACCCGGACTTAAGAGACAGGGAAGTTTACCTACGCAACGATAACTTACCCTCTTAACGAGAAATTAAGTTTTCTAAGACACGAGCTTATCCTAAAACCATTCAAAGGTTTTAAGCTAGTGTATATGGTTCATTGTTAAATGTCAGACAATGACCCGGACTTCAAATAAAGGGAAGTTTATCTTTAAATGATAACTTACCCTCGTAACGAGAAATTAATTTTTCTCGGTGATGAGCTTGTACTAAAACATTCCAAGTTTTTAAGCTCATAAAGAAAGGTGTTTCTTTTAAATAAGAGAACTTTTCTTCTTAACGAGAAATTCATCTTTCTCAGTCATGAGCTTTACGTTAAAACATTCAAAGTTTTTCAAGCTCATGAAAACGACTTCTAAGTAAATGTCAACTTAGAACTCGTTCTTCAATTAAAAGTAAAGTTTATGCCGATGATAAACTTATCCTTACAACGAGAAATTAACTTTTATCGGGCATGAGCTAATATTAAAAACATTCAAAGTTTTTTAAGCTCATGCATAATGACTTACAGTTAAATATCAGACTGTAACTCGGATTTAATTTTAGGAAAGCTTATCTTTAAAGATAGGTTATCCTTGTAAAGGGAAATTAATTTTTCTCGGTCATGATCTTGTATTAAAACATTCCAAGTATTAAGCTCAGAAAGGAAAGTGTATCTTCTAAATAAGAGAACTTTTCCTCATAACAAGAAATTCATTTTTCTCGGTCATGAGCTTTCCGTTAAGACATTCAAAGTTTTCAAGCTCATGAACACGACTTCTAAGTAAATGTCAACTTAGGACTCGTTCCTCAATTAAAAGGAAAGTTTATCGCCGATGATAAACTTATCCTTAACAACGAGAAGTTTACAACTTCTCGGACTTGAGCTTGTTTTGTAAGATTGATGAGATGGCATTTATACATGATCTCATCGTTCTTTTCGGGCTTTAAATGCATAAAATGTCATAAAAATACCATATATATGCTTGTGTTTGTTTACTTGTGTATTTTAGGTATGGATATCATGAAAAAGACAAAAGATCACAAGTTACAAGGAAAAAGGACACGAGAAACGAAGCCGTACAAAGAACCGGGCCCTAATCATGGAAAATTCAATAAAATACCCTTGAAGACTTGAAGACATACAAGATTGTTCCTCATTTATTGAAGAAATGACACTTAAAACCCTTGTATTTTAATAATTACAAGTTTGGTCCCTTAAGTTTGTCAAAATTACACAAAAGGTCCCTCAACTTTGAAGAAATGGCAAGATTAGTCCCTCAACAATTTCAAATTGTCAAATATGGTCCTCATCAAGCCAAAGATACATTAAAGACCTTTGAAGATCAAAAATTTCCAAGATCAGTCCTTCAAATATGCAAAAGTGCCAAAAACAACCCTTGAAACACTTTTTGGAAAGTTTGTGCCAAAAATGACAAGTTGTGAAACGTTGATACAAAGGAAATGGGCGCTGATAGAAGTTTATTTACAAGTGACAAAAGAAAGGAAGAAAAAGGACCAAAACTGCCAAGTTTATAAGTTTAAACTTAATAAACACGCGCCAAACACAATTTCTCCACTAAAATCGGATCAAACGTGGCACTATTCATGTTCTTCCACCCAGAATTTACTTTTACCAAATAAAGGGTAAAATGAAATTACCCTTTCCCACACTTGATTCACACGCCTATAATCTCATCCCAACCTTAAAACACTCACTCCCACTCACCAAATGGCCCCACCACCAAAACCGTTTCACCATCATGTGACAACTTCCTGACCAAGGCTTGCCACGTGTCCAAATCAACAGCCAAGGATCATTGCTTCATATCAAAGCTGAAATGAACGTCCAAGATCACTTTAGACAGCTCATCAACAACAAACGCACTCAAGGACCAAGGGCATTTAGGGAATTTCACATCTAGGGTTTGTGAATAGTGTTTAGCCAGGCATTTGCCTATAAAAGGAGACCTCAACATGTGAGAGTCCCTTTGTTCCAGATTTTAGCTTTTAATCTTTGTAATTCCTTTTTATGAAATAAAGTTTGAATATCTTAAAATTTTGAGTTCTAATCTGTTATTTATAAAAGTTTGGTGTTTGAGAAGCTAAAATCTGAGTTCCATTATCTTGTTTGAAGGTTTTTGAGGCAAGGTTTTAAGTGATAAAGCTTGTGCATCAAAAATCAGAAGTTGGCATTATTTTTTATCTCACCTTGTGGTTTGTTCTTCTTAGCAGCTTGGAAGCTGGTACTTGTTTTTCTAGTACCTCAGCTCAAACAATCCAAGGCCTGGATGTAGGTCTTGGAGGTTTGCATCTTCTTCCCTTTTCATTTTCTCTTTAAGTTTCTGATTATTTGTGATTTTTGTGGATTTATGCTTGAATCTGTGTTATTGTGGTTGAATATTGTTGATTTGGCTTGGTTTGATGTTATTGAGGTGTTATTGATCTGATTTTTGGGTTGAATCTTCATAAGCCTTTGAAAATTTGTGGAATCACGTTTTAAAAGGGTGTTTGGGATTACTGCATAAGTTGGATTTGTGGTTTGCTAAGTGCTTGTTTTGTGTAAGCAAGTATTGGTATCTGTTATTTAGGTGCTTGTGTTCATCTATTTGCAGGTTTTGAGGTTTTGAACACATAGATTCTTAATTTGGCTATAAAATCTTAAAAACTTGGCAAAATTGGCTAGGATTTTGAGGACACCTAGATCTAGGATTAGGCTAGGGCTAACAAGTGCTAAATCATAGTTAATCACACCAGGGAAGAAGGATTTGAGGCTTGAAATTGGATCAAGTGTCAAGTATATCAGCAAAACTTGTCTGCATATTGTTCATTGTTCATCAAAAACATTTTGTGCTTTGATCTTGTTGATTTCTTTGATTCAGTGTTTGATTCTTGTTGCTTTGTGTTTGTTCTTAGTTTATATAGCTTGTGTATGCATCCTGTTAAGTTTGGTTGGCTTATTCTGCTTAAATCTGCTTATTAAGTGCTTAACTGCTTATTTTCCTATCTGGTGCATATCTGGTGACTGTTTGGCTTATTGTGGCTTATTGTGTGAACCATTTTGTGATTTTATTGTTGCTATTGACTCCTTGTGATTCACTGATCACAAGGGTGCCCTTGTTTCCAATTGAATCAAACCAGAACTCTCATTTAAGCTTGGTCAAATAGTCAAAGCAGTGGGAACTCCTTTCCCCTGCTGGTTACCATTGATAATGTAAATTTGGGGTCAGCTTATCAATAAGCTATAATAGCTTATTCCAACCTGCAACAACTTTGTTTTTGTAATAGGTGCTCATATTTTGACCCATTTGTTCATACTGGAGCATTTGGGTGTTTGACTTTAGGGTTTGACTAGAAAACCAACTCCTTTGACTTTTACATAAGTTCATTTGTGCTTATTCTGGCTTATTGGTTGTGCTTATTGGATTTTTGTTGATTGATATTGCTTATTGAGTCCATTTGAAATCTTTTTCAAGTTGAATCAAGTCCTGAGGTGCATTATTTCTCAAAAACGACTATTTTGTCGTTTTGTGGATTTTTGCTTTTCTATTTTCTGGCTTATTGAGTGTGCTTTTTGGAAATTTCTTTTGACAGATCTCTTAAGCATCCTAAAAGAGGGTTATGTGTCAAATTAGAGCTTATGGCATTTGCTTATGGCTTAATGGGCTGAAAAGCCCAATAAGAATAAGCTTTGTTTTCAATAAGCTATGATAAGCTCATATTCAGCTTTTGGGCCTTTAGAGTTTTGTTCTTAGAATTAAATTTTGAGTCAGATAGGGCTTTTCCAATTCAATTGGGCCAAGTTTGACTTTTTGGGCCCAAAAGCCCATTTGTGTTGACTGAATTTGGATTTGGCCCATTTGATGGCCCATTAGGGGTATTTTGGTAATTTCACTTTGATTTTCTGATTCTTTAGGTTAAAATAAACTAGTTTGCAAGTTTTTAGAATTTTTTATAATTTTTGGATTTTTAATATTATTGTATTATTATTTTTAAAATTTCACTTTTTCCAACTTTTTACATTTTTCTTAGGTTAATTACATTAAAATAGGAATTTAGCAACTTTTAGAATAATTTTATCTCTTTTAGATTAATTTTTATAATTATTTTAAGTTTTAATAGTTTTTAAATCATTTTAAATAGTTTTTATTAGTTTTAAAATTTCTAAAAATAGTTTTTAATCTTTTTAGGTCATTTTAGAGTTTTACCAATTGAAAAATCTTTATTGGGGCTTTTTGATAATTTATTTGATTTTTAGGGCTTTAATTAGCATTTAAAAATTGAATATTTAAATATTTAAAAGGTTTGAAAAAGTTTTGATCATTGGTAAACTCTTAGTTTATTATTTTTTGATTTTTGGTGAATTTTTGGTAATTTTTTGAATTTATTTTTATTTTTGTGGTTTTTAAGGTTCTACGTTTTAACTTTCTAGTAGTGATTTTTTGTTAATTTTTTATTTTTACGTCTTCGTCATCTTCTCTTCTCATCCCTTTCTAAACCAAACATTAATCACAAACATTTAACAAATTTTTCACACACATATACCTCCTTGGGAAACGAACTTTCACACCTTTAAGGGTCATTAGTGTTGATTTTCCTAAATCATCACTCGATACTTACCGCTTTTACGCCTTTTCCCTAAAAGGTCGTATTTTACCACAATCACTTTGGCGCCGCTGCCGGGGAGGTGTGTCGTGATTAATTTGCATTGTTGTTTTTAATATTAACCAAATAGTATTTGTATTAGTAGAACTCTACTAATACGTATTATCGGTTTTCTTGGTTTTTCTTGTACAAATATTATTACTATATTGTATTAAGTATCACAATAAATTTACAATATCTCCAAAAGTGTGAAAACACAACCTTAATTGGGATTTCATCACTCAATTATTGTATTCGAATCTCAAACAAAAAGAAAAAGGCAAAAATAGATAAATACTTTCGTGAAGCTCGATTTTGAAAGATACAAACTATAAGGTGGGTATAAGGCGGGTATTATAAAATATACCCTAAGGAAAAAGGCTCTTAAGTGCTTCGCGCCGCCTCGTTTCCCCGCTTGCTTTTGAGTATTTTGAGATTGAAGGCTAATCGAGGGTTTTGCCGCCCAAAGTATTATTACGTATAATATATTTGCTTGGTTTCTTTGTGATTAAACCCTCTTGAACAATTTGGTTTTCACCAAAGTTCTAAAGTCATTCGAAGGCGTTCACTCCACGTGATCGTTTTCATTCCTTTGAGGCTTCTTTAATCAAGAGTTTGATTCAAGGAGAGATTTTGTAGATTGTTGTCTACGAAGATACACCAAAATCCAAAAAAATTAAATATCATCAAAAACACAAAAAAATTGAAAATTCACAAAACACCCAAAAAGAATCTTCTTTGCTCACCTCCCATTCTTCGTGAAGTTTATGATCACTCGTAATCAAGAAAAACGAGCTCGTAAACGACTTCAAAAGCAAGCCAATCAAGAGACGTTGATTGTTGAAGAACCTCCAATTGTTGAACCTATTGTAGAACAAGAAGTCGTCATGGCTAATCGTACTATGATGGAGTTGCTACAAGCACCCACCGAGGGTTTTGGAGAGGCTATTGTGATTCCCGCCATCCTCGCGGAGAATTTCGAAATTAAGACAGGTTTAATGTCTATGTTGCAAGCAAACAAGTTTAGAGGTCATGAGAAAGACAACCCGCATTACCATATTAGGAATTTTAACCGTCTCACCGCCACTAGCAAGTTTAAGGATGTTCGACATGACGCCATTAAGATGATGTTGTTTCCATACTCGTTGGATGGACCCGCAAAAATTTGGCTCGAGAAAGAACCGCCAAATTCGATTTTGACATGGACCGATCTCGTTTCTAAGTTTGTGAACAAGTTTTTTCCACCATCTAAAACAACACATTTGAAAAATGAGATTTCACGATTTGTGCAAAGAAATAATGAAAGTTTTTCAATGGCATGGGAACGCTTTAAAGAGATGTTACATGAATGTCCACACCATGATTTCACGGAATTGCATCAAGTGGATACTTTTTATAATGGGCTTAATGATCATGAACGAGATTATTTGAATGCCGCGCGGGTGGTAATTTTTTGTGCAAGACGACAAATGAGGCTTTACAAATCATTGAAAATAGATCTAAGGTTTATAACCCTCGTAACACACCGAGTGTTGCCAATATGGGTTCGTCATCTTCGTCACAATCGTCTCGTAGCATTAACGCCTTACATGATGAAGCTAATGAAGAAAATCGGTTTTTTGATAGATTTGCTAATCTAATGTCCCATTGGAAGGCTCAAGAAGCTTCCAATTCCGCTTCGGTTAAAGCGGTTGCTAAGAGTTGTTTGTCTTGTGGGGGAGCTCATGATCTTTCCGAGTGCATTACCACGGATGGTAACACTTCGAGTGCTTATGTAGCAACGGGAACTTACAACCAAAACGGTCAAGGTTCCCGCCAAAATCAAGCTCCACCAAATCAAAATGTTAACAATTATCGAAACAACAACCAAGGTAATTACCAAGGCAACACACGTAACTACAACAAGGGGAATTATCAAAATGGGAATGGACAAATTTCTAATCAAAATCAAAACCGTGATTTTCAAAACACTACACAAGGTTTTCAAAATGCTCACACTAAAAATTTGCAAGGAGAATTTTTGGATTATGCAAAACCAAATGATGCTAAATTTGATAACATGCAACGTGAGATGATTAGCTTAAGATCCGAGTTGAAAAACGAGCTAAAAAATGAACTTGCTAATGAACTTAAAACTCATGCAAACAAAATGGAAGGAAATGTCCAACGTCTTCAATAAAATCAACAAAAGATGGAATTAGGACAACATGAGATTAAGCAAGAGTTATTAAAAGCGGATGCTAGGCAATCAAAATTTGAGGACCGAATGGCTAAGATGTTTGAAGCAATCATGTGTAAACCCTCTTCCTCGGGTGGTCTTCCTAGTGACACCATTAACAACCCGAGGGGAGAAATGAAGGTTATTACTACACGAAGTGGTAAAACTTTCAAGGAACCAATCTCTCGTGCAAGTACTTCTACGGAGAAGGAAATCGAGAAAGAACCCGAGGTGATGGTCGAAAAGGAGCACATTACAATCCCACGAAGTACCGCTCATACCACACCTACGGTTGTACCAATACCAATTGTGGAACCCGAGTTTCCAAGGCCGTTGCCTAATGTCCAACCCACACCACCATTACCTTACCCTTCGAGACGAAACAAAGAAAAAGCACAAGAACAGAACAATTATCAATTTGAGCTATTTATGAAAATGTTTCGTGATCTACATTTTAACATAATTTTGCCGACGCTCTTATCATGATGCCTCGATTCGCCGCAAACTTCAAAAGTATGCTAAACAACAAAGAGAAGTTACAACAATCGTCTAGTTGTTCATCGGTTTTTCTTAGCCGCATACCACAAAAAGTCGGTGATCCCAATAAATTTTTGATTCCATGTGCAATTCAAGATATGGAGGAATGCTACGCCTTGGCCGATCTTGGTGCTAGTATTAATTTAATGCCTCTTGAGATTTTCAAATTGCTTTCGCTTCCGGCTCTTACTCCTTCGAACATGTCTATCGAGATGGCCGATCATTCTACGATTTTAGCATGTGGAGTAGCCGAGGACGTTTTCGTTAAAGTCGGAAAGTTTTACTATCCCGTTGACTTTATCGTTGTAGACATTCCTATCGATCGAAAAGTTCCTCTCATTTTGGGTCGTTCATTTTTGGATACATCAAGAGCACTTATCGATGTTCATGCTCGAAAAATCACCCTTCGTTTCAATGAGGAAGAACTTGTCATCAATGCAACACAAAACTCCAATCTTTCTCATGTCTATTCTATTGCAACTTTAAACCATGGTGATTCAACCAATGTCGTTCGCAAAGAATTTTCACCAAGAGTTTTAGGAAATGTCGCCAAAAACAATTTACCATTTCCTCCGCCGGTGGAGGTTATGAGTGTAAAGCCTACAAAGAAGAAACCGTCAATACTTGAATCGAAAAATCCTTCGCCTAACCTCGAACATTCATTCTTGAAAAGTGTTGATAAGTTGCCGGTTTCTACGGAAGATCTTTCGGATGATGAATATGTAGACCCCGATGGGGAGGTTTTCTTCGTCGATAAACGTTTTGAGAACTTACCACCACCAAAACCAAAACGGTTTACAAATGTGAGAATTTTTAGTGTGACTAAGTCTTAGAAACACTGAATATTTCAATCAAAAAGGGTTTTAATAAAGAGAGTTCAAAAGATAAAAAAGGAAAAGATCTTAAATATGATTTAATTGATTTTTCTACAAATCTAACTCCGTCATCACCACGTGTTTTGAGTGCTACAAGCTCGTCTACTCCTTTTGACGATGCTTTGTGTGGTTTTAGTATGGGGGAAGCCCCTTATGTTCCCTCATCCTTGTCCACCGAGGACGAGATATTCGATCCCGGAATTTCATATAAAGGGAAATCTCGGTCTTCCATCAATGCAATAAATGGAAAATCTTTCTATTTGATTGGTGCGAGTCCACCTCGAGTAGCTCAAACGTTTGTCATACCCATTGTCCCACCCTTCTACTTCTCATCTCTTTTCTTCAAACTCTTTGAGTTTATGGCACATGTTGAAGTGGCGTTAATTTGTTTTTCCAAAGAAAACGAAAACGCCATCTTCGATCCCGGTATTTTGTATCATTTAAGGACTTAGTCCTTAATACCAGTTGCTTTTTGGGCCTTGTTTATCATGTAAGCCCCATCAAAAATTGACCATACCATGATTTTCCCTAAATGTTCACATTTTGAGGGGATCGAGTCAAGCTCATGACTCGGTAATCAAAAACGAGGTGCCTCGTGGGGGAGATCCCATGTTTATCCTTTATGCTTACTATTCACTAATAAGGGGACTTGTACCCTTTCAACTCGTTGTCTCGTGGTTGTTTGTGATTGTGTTATCTAGATCATCATCATTATCTACGTATGAAGACTCTCGTGTTCGTTTACGTGAGCCTCCATCGTTCGTTTGAAGAAGTTTTTCACGAATCCATGACATATCCTTTATTGTTCTAACAATTATCTTTTAGCATACTTAATAAACGGCTTTAGATATATTGTTGATCACCCTTTCCATGCTAGATCCTAAGCATTCGACTTTTCGTCTCTAGTATGGGGGTGCTCCACCTTTAGACTCGAAACATTGAGGACAATGTTTACTTTTAGTATGGGGGGGTGAATAGATACTTGCTTAGCTACGCCCTCACGCTTTCCAACTTTCAATGTTTTGTTTTGCTAATAAGGCTAAAAATGGCCAAATTTTAAAATTTTCCTTAGTTTTCATAAGTGTTTTTAAGACACGAATGTATATTTTCCGTTGGGTAGAATAAGAGTTAATTTTTGACTTGATGGGCATTTGGAGCCATTTACATTCCTTAACCCGCTCAATTCAAGTTTTGCTAGACTTTTATATAGGGAGCTTTAAAACGCGAAAGTCTTAATTCATACGGGTTAAGAACAAGAACTTTTCGCAAGTTCCTATAATTGATTCTAGAAAGTCACTTATCAAAGGAACTTTAAAACGCATTCTCTAAACTTGAAAAAGTCCAAGAAAGTGCAAGATCCTATAGGTGACTTGAAAACCCAAAACTTTGATTTGATATAGTCTTAATGAAAGCTAATCCAAATTTGGCTTAATTTTGACTTGCATGGCTAAGTATTCACGAGTCTCTTTAATTAGAGGTCTTTATATAGTGAAGAACGAGAAATGATAGAGTTAGACAAGTGATCATGCTAAACGTAGAACACGAAAGTGTTCTTTCAAAAACTCATATGTTTTTAATTGTGGCTTTTTCTTCCCATAAGATCAATATTAGGAATAAATCATAATTGCAATAAGTAAGCTCGTACGATTTGAAAGGTTACTTAGCCTCTAGCGCAAGATCGTTTAAAAGTTGCTCGGGGTTGAATAGAGTTCATAGCCAAGGCATAACTTATTGAAGCGGGACGCGAAGATTGGCGATTATCCAAAAAGGCCCTAACAAGGCATGAGGAGCTCTATTTTTGCTAAAGATCCAAAGATGATGTGAAGTATCATTATTCCTAAATCAATATGAGGGATCGAGACGCACGACGAAAAGCAATTACTCCCCTAAAGATCATGGAGAAAGTCTATCCAAAAAGACCCTAACAAGGTATGAGGATAAATATATCCAAGTCCGAAAAGGAGGCGGATCGTTGTATATCAAAATCCAAAGTAAAGATTGAAGAAAAATGATGAAGTCGTGGTCCAATATGAAGAATCTCTCAAAAACGTCAAGTGAAGAAATTCCAAATATATGAAGAGAATACCATAATTTCGAGAACGTCTTCCCAAGATTTGAAGTATGAAGTACATGCCAAATATTGGTCCGAGAAAGGTCTCAAATCTTGAAACGAGTTATGCCAAGATATGAACTTAAGGAGATACACGAGAAGCCGTTTTAAAAGATTTTGTCCTTCGGCTAACTATTGATCAAATCGTGCTACTTTGCTTTCGGACTAATAACTACTCAAATAAGTCAATATGAATCACTTGTGATCCATGACAAATAGATAAAAAATGCTAGTAACCCATTTCCTTTTATAATAACTAGGATTGCGAGGAGAAAAAGTATAACACAATTTGGACGTATGAGTAGTGTTAGCATTATGACTTGTACCAACAATGATCTCGTTTTTGCACTTAGCATGGAATGTATGACAATCAAGGATGACGAAGTTTACTCTAAGGGACATTCACTTGTTTCTATTCTTTGACCCTAAAACTCACTTTTCGTGATGAAAATCATACATTATGTCTTTACACATCATCGTAGTATGTTGCAAGTATTTTACTCTTCAATAAAGGTTAATAAAATTGAACTTTGGTGATGCTTAGATACTTTATTCTAGCATTGCGTGAGGGCACGGCAATGGCTTAGTATGGGGGAGTGATGAGATGGCATTTATACATGACCTCATCGTTCTTTTCGGGCTTTAAATGCATAAAATGTCATAAAAATACCATATATATGCTTGTGTTTGTTTACTTGTGTATTTTAGGTATGGATATCGTGAAAAAGACAAAAGATCACAAGTTACAAGGAAAAACGGACACGAGAAACGAAGCCGTACAAAGAACCGGGCCCTAATCATGGAAAATTCAACAAAATACCCTTGAAGACTTGAAGACATACAAGATTGATCCTCATTTATTGAAGAAATGACACTTAAAACCCTTGTATTTTAATAATTACAAGTTTGGTCCCTTAAGTTAGTCAAAATTACACAAAAGGTCCCTCAACTTTGAAGAAATGGCAAGATTAGTCCCTCAACAATTTCAAATTGTCAAATATGGTCCCTCATCAAGCCAAAGATACATTAAAGACCTTTGAAGATCAAGAATGTCCAAGATCAGTCCTTCAAATATGCAAAAGTGCCAAAAACAACCCTTGAAACACTTTTTGGAAAGTTTGTGCCAAAAATGACAAGTTGTGAAACGTTGATACAAAGGAAATGGGCGCTGATAGAAGTTTATTTACAAGTGACAAAAGAAAGGAAGAAAAAGGACCAAAACTGCCAAGTTTATAAGTTTAAACTTAATAAACACGCGCCAAACACAATTTCTCCACTAAAATCGGATCAAACGTGGCACTATTCATGTTCTTCCACCCAGAATTTACTTTTACCAAACAAAGGGTAAAATGAAATTACCCTTTCCCACACTTGATTCACACGCCTATAATCTCATCCCAACCTTAAAACACTCACTCCCACTCACCAAATGGCCCCACCACCAAAACCGTTTCACCATCATGTGACAACTTCCTCACCAAGGCTTGCCACGTGTCCAAATCAACAGCCAAGGATCATTGCTTCATATCAAAGCTGAAATGAACGTCCAAGATCACTTTGGACAGCTCATCAACAACAAACGCACTCAAGGACCAAGGGCATTTAGGGAATTTCACATCTAAGGTTTGTGAATAGTGTTTAGCCAGGCATTTGCCTATAAAAGGAGACCTCAACATGTGAGAGTCCCTTTGTTCCAGATTTTAGCTTTTAATCTTTGTAATTCCTTTTTATGAAATAAAGTTTGAATTTCTTAAAATTTTGAGTTCTAATCTGTTATTTATAAAAGTTTGGTGTTTGAGAAGCTAAAATCTGAGTTCCATTATCTTGTTTGAAGGTTTTTGAGGCAAGGTTTTAAGTGATAAAGCTTGTGCATCAAAAATCAGAAGTTGGCATTATTTTTGATCTCACCTTGTGGTTTGTTCTTCTTAGCAGCTTGGAAGCTGGTACTTGTTTTGCTAGTACCTCAGCTCAAACAATCCAAGGCCTGGATGTAGGTCTTGGAGGTTTGCATCTTCTTCCCTTTTCATTTTCTCTTTAAGTTTCTGATTATTTGTGATTTTTGTGGATTTATGCTTGAATCTGTGTTATTGTGGTTGAATATTGTTGATTTGGCTAGGTTTGATGTTATTGAGGTGTTATTGATCTGATTTGTGGGTTGAATCTTCATAAGCCTTTGAAAATTTGTGGAATCAAGTTTTAAAAGGGTGTTTGGGATTACTGCATAAGTTGGATTTGTGGTTTGCTAAGTGCTTGTTTTGTGTAAGCAAGTATTGGTATCTGTTATTTAGGTGCTTGTGTTCATCTGTTTGCAGGTTTTGAGGTTTTGAACACATAGATTCTTAATTTGGCTATAAAATCTTAAAAACTTGGCAAAATTGGCTAGGATTTTGAGGACACCTAGATCTAGGCTTAGGCTAGGGCTAACAAGTGCTAAATCATAGTTAATCACACCAGGGAAGAAGGATTTGAGGCTTGAAATTGGATCAAGTGTCAAGTATATCAGCAAAACTTGTCTGCATATTGTTCATTGTTCATCAGAAACATTTTGTGCTTTGATCTTGTTGATTTCTTTGATTCAGTGTTTGATTCTTGTTGCTTTGTGTTTGTTCTTAGTTTATATAGCTTGTGTATGCATCCTGTTAAGTTTGGTTGGCTTATTCTGCTTAAATCTGCTTATTAAGTGCTTAACTGCTTATTTTCCTATCTGGTGCATATCTGGTGACTGTTTGGCTTATTGTGGCTTATTGTGTGAACCATTTTGTGATTTTATTGTTGCTATTGACTCCTTGTGATTCACTGATCACAAGGGTGCCCTTGTTTCCAATTGAATCAAACCAGAACTCTCATTTAAGCTTGGTCAAATAGTCAAAGCAGTGGGAACTCCTTTCCCCTGCTGGTTACCACTGATAGTGTAAATTTGGGGTCAGCTTATCAATAAGCTATAATAGCTTATTCCACCCTGCAACAACTTTGTTTTTGTAATAGGTGCTCATATTTTGACCCATTTGTTCATACTGGAGCATTTGGGTGTTTGACTTTAGGGTTTGACTAGAAAACCAACTCCTTTGACTTTTACATAAGTTCATTTGTGCTTATTCTGGCTTATTGGTTGTGCTTATTGGATTTTTGTTGATTGATATTGCTTATTGAGTCCATTTGAAAGCTTTTGCAAGTTGAATCAAGTCCTGAGGTGCATTATTTCTCAAAAACGACTATTTTGTCGTTTTGTGGATTTTTGCTTTTCTATTTTCTGGCTTATTGAGTGTGCTTTTTGGAAATTTCTTTTGACAGATCTCTTAAGCATCCTAAAAGAGGGTTGTGTGTCAAATTAGAGCTTATGGCATTAGCTTATGGCTTAATGGGCTGAAAAGCCCAATAAGAATAAGCTTTGTGTTCAATAAGCTGTGATAAGCTCATATTCAGCTTTTGGGCCTTTAGAGTTTTGTTCTTAGAATTAAATTTTGAGTCAGATAGGGCTTTTCCAAGTCAATTGGGCCAAGTTTGACTTTTTGGGCCCAAAAGCCCATTTGTGTTGACTGAATTTGGATTTGGCCCATTTGAGGGCCCATTAGGGGTATTTTGGTAATTTCACTTTGATTTTCTGATTATTTAGGTTAAAATAAACTAGTTTGCAAGTTTTTAGAATTTTTTATAATTTTTGGATTTTTAATATTATTTTATTATTATTTTATTATTATTTTTAAAATTTCACTTTTTCCAACTTTTTACATTTTTCTTAGGTTAATTACATTAAAATAGGAATTTAGCAACTTTTAGAATAATTTTATCTCTTTTAGATTAATTTTTATGATTATTTTAAGTTTTAATAGTTTTTAAATCATTTTAAATAGTTTTTATTTGTTTTAAAATTTCTAAAAATAGTTTTTAATCTTTTTAGGTCATTTTAGAGTTTTACCAATTGAAAAATCTTTATTTGGGCTTTTTGATAATTTATTTGATTTTTAGGGCTTTAATTAGCATTTAAAAATTGAATATTTAATTATTTAAAAGGTTTGAAAAAGTTTTGATCATTGGTAAACTCTTATTTTATTATTTTTTGATTTTTGGTGAATTTTTGGTAATTTTTAGAATTTATTTTTATTTTTGTGGTTTTTAAGGTTCTACGTTTTAACTTTCTAGTAGTGATTTTTTGTTAATTTTTTATTTTTACGTCTTCGTCATCTTCTCTTCTCATCCCTTTCTAAACCAAACATTAATCACAAACATTTAACAAATTTCTCACACATATACCTCCTTGGGAAACGAACTTTCACACCTTTAAGGGTCATTAGTGTTGATTTTCCTAAATCATCACTCGATACTTACCGCTTTTACGCCTTTTCCCTAAAAGGTCGTATTTTACCACAATCAAAGATATTCAACATCTTAAGCTCAAGTAATTGGTTTTCAAAACTTTGAACACAATTTTTCGAGAATTTCTCAAAAGGTTTTTCTAAATCTTTCAAAATTGTGTGTTCAAAAATGTTTTGATAAAAGAGCATGTCTTCTGGAATCGATATTATTTACGATACTAGAAATGTCATTCAGTAATGACACGGGGTTGTAAATAAAGTCAAGCAGAAGTTCAAATGTTTTAAAACATGCTCAAAATGGTTTGCTATTATTTCAGATAGTAACCCGCTTTTCATACTCAAGTCAAGCATTTCACCGGAAAGCTTTGACTCAACAACGGGAATTAATTTTCTCGGGCATGGTTTATCTTATAACCATGTAAGGGACTGTGTTTACAAAATAACACAATCTAACACGAATATATGTACGTATCAGTGCATTTATTTGTTAAAATAAGAGAAATCTTGTTTTTATGAAGTTATCATCTCCACCAACCATAGCAATTTACAATTGATATCTACATACTCGACGATGCGACTACTCAAACGGCGACTACAGATCTTTCAATAGAACACGGGTCAACAATTGAGGGGTAGCAATTATCCCGCATTCAGAATCTTTGACGCCGAAAGTGCCAAGTTCACATATTAGTGTCAAGACAACGATATCAATCGTACACATGGAGTCAAGAGATAACTTCAGACATGATGAGGCGACCAACATTCGTGAACAAGAACCATGTGTTTCTTTCATATGATGTTCTCCATCATGCAGGTCCAACCTCATAAATCGCTAATCTTGTGAATACATTATCATATATGATCTTTGCACGTGATAAATACCTTACATTTGTGTTTAAAAGGTATTTATTTTACGTTTCAAGTACACCCTCATTAATTTGAGGGGGAGCTTGTGTAATGCATGAAGATAATTGGCTTTGCATTTTTCTTCCCAAATTTTCTTAAAATGCAACTAAATCAATTGATATTAAAAACATCGATTGTGTTAATATTTTTAATATGGGGGAGAAAATGTGATTTAATATGGGAAATGATTAATCACAAATGGTTTGACTTAACGTGATAGCTCATCCCGACATGTGCGAAATGTTTTCGAATATCATGGCATATGTTAAGGGGGAGCAAAATGGATTTGTACTTCAAAATGGATTTCATGGTGATTTATACTTACCCGCAACCCATTTATTTCACGACGATGAAGATTGTGGTGACATTAGGATGGTAGGATAGGTTAAAGTCCAATGATTCCTCTAGAACCGGAGGAATCTTCCCAAGGACATTCCATAGCTAGAAATAGTAGTCCTTAGGAAAGATGGAGAAAGATTGTGAACATAGCTGAATGCCGACCAAGTACTTAAGTTAGCACTGGAACAATCACAACAAGGTGCTAGTTATGACGTATTGGTAAGCATTGAAGGGGTTGAAGAATGAAAAAGAATTTTAAAGATAAAGGGTGAAAAGAAAGAAGCCCTCCTTACAACTTAGGCAGAAACCGGGTCAATACATATGCTATTAAGATCATTGTTTAATGATTCTTGATATTGAAGACAAACATCATGGACCCAGTGATGCAAGGCACAACCCATCCCAGCTAACTCAGATATCTCTTAAAAGATATTTGTTTTAATCACACGGAGACAACACATTATCTATTGATGTATTCACTCCGAATAAATTGGTATTGAAATGGTGGCACTCCTCTCTAGCCTCCGATCACTAAAAATCCAAAATGCACGATCGAGTCTAGAGCCATTTGAAATCATCAAATATCTCATTAGGACACACTTTCAGAATTCCTTGCTTCTTCACACACTGTGAAAAGTAAGAAAGATTTTAAGAGTCCTACGCAAAATCTTCATGATTTTGCCTGAACATCCGAGTAATACGAAAGTATTTACAATGAAGATGGAAATCCTTCTTGAGCGAATATCAAAAAGCTCATGGTAGGTGACTTGTGCGATTCTTTATGAATCAAACTTGTGATAACTGGAAAGCAAGAGTGGTTTAATTCTCAAATGAATTTAAATACGTTCCAGGCCTCTACGCAATATCTTAGTGATCTTGCTAGAACACTCAGAGTGATACCTTAGTGTTCATAGTGATGAGTGGAAATCCTTCTAGTGTTAACCTCAAACAACACTTGGTAGGTGACTTGCAAGAATCTATACGAATCAAGCTCGTGACAACTGGAAAGCAACGATGGTGCGGTTCTTAATTGAATTTCACTTGTTCCAGGAACATGAATTGACGGCTTCAAATCATGCGGATATTATTATCCAAACAATTCACTCTTTATGTTCGCAGTCAGTCTTGGACGGTCGAATAAAGAGAACGGGTTTACCCGCGAAATCTTGTCAAGGAGGTTCTTAATTGAAACTACCTGCCACAAGTACGATATTTAATATCGTCCAACGGTCTTCACCGACCGGAGGTAAAATGCTACCGAATTAGAATGAAATGTTCAAGGCCATTTCATCCGTGTATATGTTTTGTTGCTAACTGTCTTATGCAGCGTAACAAGAAGGTGGCATTGCGGTGTTCAATCCAGAAGAAGTCGTCAACACATGCTTATGTTTTCTACACTTAATACTTCAACAAATTCAAGAAAGTCTAAAAGTCAAGTCTTCCGCTGTATCAAACTCTGAAGCTTTCAAGAATTTATAAAAGTATAAGTATGTGGAACATGAAGTCACGAAGAGGCAAATATCACAAGTGATGAATGCACAAGGTCAAGGCAAGAGAACATGCTCAAGACTAAAGTCAAAGATCTCATCAGCATATTCACAAGAACAAGATCAAAGACTCAAGCATAGTATACTAGGTTTAAGATTTTGTAAAATGGTGTGACCTCCCTTTAGGGGAGATTGTTGGAAATACGTTTTTCCAAGGAAAGTCTCGGTCATATCATTATTAGCATAGATCACGAGCTATAGACTATTTAGGACATTGTAACTTGGAGTGACCTCCCTTTGGGAGAGATTGTTGGAAATACGTTTTTACGTATTTATAAAGGACCGGTCACTCCAATGATATTGGGCTCGTGATCCAATATAGTCCATATAGCCCACATGTAGGGTGGGCTATATAAACCCCCTCCTAGCATGTTAGGAGGGGTTGCTCACTTTATCACACACACTTTCTCATTCAATAAACTACTTTCTCTCTCTACCTCTCTCCTATTCTCCTTTCTCTCTCTAGTTCATTTTCCTCCTTCCCTTCCATTCAATAGATAATCCATATATTGCTTAATCCTAAGAATATATGGACCTAAATTTTTGTTAAATTTGATTCATCTTTGGTTAGTCTTTTTGATTTTAATGGTAGGAGAAACTTGTTTAAAATGATTTTGATATTGAACATTTAGGAAGTGTTCATCATATAAGTGTGTGTGTGGAAGTGTTCATCATCCCTACACTTTTTTAAGTAAAATGAACATTTTACATCAAAGCTTTATAAAATCACTTATGATTAAAAACACACGACATTCTAAATACATTATCCATGGTGATATATTCAAAGTTAATTTCATAGTTAAAATCCAAAAAACATAGTACTAAAATTTATCACAAGAAAAATAAATTAATTATCACTTGTGATATTTCAAGTAAAATTAAACACTATAAATTTTCAAAAGAAAGAAACACATTCCTTGAATCGAAAAAATATTTTACATGAAGACCTTGAAAAACAGTCAAATGACATGAAATAGTAACAAAAAGAATATAACATAACACAAATAAATCACAAACAGGATATTTTAAAACATTGAATCACTAATGATAAAAAAAACTATCTACTTTAAACATTGAATCACTAGTGATAAAATATATCGAACTCAATTATTAAAAATAACATTGATCATCAAGAAAACAATTGATAGTACATACACAAGGAAAGTATCACTATTGATAAAACAAATCAACATAAGTTTTCAACATTATTCAAAATAAAAGTATCACTTGTGATAATCAAAAAAACAATTGATAGTAGATAAACAGCATTGGATCCCAGAATATACAGCTTGAACAAATTAAGCAACATGACAACCGTCTCTATCATCACGACCAGCAGAAGAAACTGATGCATAATAAGAAAAATCAGCTTTATCCTTGAGTGGACAAGTACTATAGGTGTGGTCAGTACTTGAACAAAGAGTACAACCCATCTTCCTCCTTTTGTTGCTTTTAGCCATTGATATCTCTCTTCCACTCTTAATACGCTTTTGCGGCTGCTTCTGTGGCTGCTTCTCACGCCCCTTTGTCCGAACATTTGTTGGATTATTCACAAGCTTCTTCTTAGGTTCCTTAACACCCATAAACTTTTCAACAATCTGAGCATTTGTACGTGTTGGAACAGGAGGCAAACCAGCTTCGAACTCAGACTTCAATGCTTTCATCTTGCCCACAAAAGAAGTTATCTTAGGCTCATTATTACTCAACATATGTATACATGATTCAAACACATTTGCGGCCTCAATAGAAAGCTTCTCAATTGCTTCATTTTTCTCGCCATATCGGTTTTTTTGTTCCTTAAATCAGTTGGAATCAAATCTTTTGTCCAACGCCTAAGTATATACTGATCTGGGATACGAGACACATTACAGTTCATGAAAGCACAAAAAACATGACGACATAAAATCCCAACACGAACAAAAAGCTGACAACAGCAGGAAACTGAAGAATCTTGACTGTTATATATCACCTAAAAAACATCAAAACAATCATATATCAAAGAGATAATTTATATTAAAATAGCTATAAAAAATAATGTATAAACTATCAATAGTGATAAAACATATGAATCTTTAGAAATTAAAAATAACAAAATATACCTCATACTTTCATGAATTTTTTTTATACAACTCAATCTCTTCTTCAAGATTCTCTGAATTACTTTCTTTATCAATAACTTCTGGAACAACCTTTTGAGATATTTCCTCTTCAATAAGAATAACAAAAACACCCTCTTTTGAACTCATACCATTTACCGAACACAGCCATGAACCTACAACAATCTCTTTTTGAACACGATTAAAAATATTACGGGTGTAAACACCAGCAGCATGTTTTTTGATCGGTAAGGGAGTCAACAAAGTAGGGAACGAGTCAAAAGACTGATGATCCAATTGTTCTTTAAGGTATCTCTTCCTATCCATTGCAGACTCGTAACTAAGCATAAACTTCATAAGGGTCGCACAGGAGCTCAAGAAATATTTAAAGAACGAGTTATCGCTCTCTGACCTAGAAGTAGTCCACATTAACCCACAAAGTGGTGAATCAACAAAAAAGCAGGGATCCATGATGTTCTAATATTATACATCTTCGTTAGCCACTTGTGTCCAACAAGACTAAACTCCTCCATAAGACTGTTCCATCTAAGCTTAAACTCATCAGGTTGGATATACATATTTCAAACAATTTTGCCAAACTTTTCTTTGAACTTTGTGTTATCATAAATTTCAGAAACACTCTGGGAAAAGCATGCAATATCAATAGTTTATATACAAAATAAATTCTTTTATCTCAATGCATTATCACTAGTAATAAGAAAAATGCCAAATAAGAGAACTATATAATCTTTTGGTTTTTTTTATATAAAACATTATTAATTTATCACAAGTGATATAAAAACAAAGAAAAGTGAATACCTTTTTTGGGACTTTTTGCATGATGTGCCACATACAAAGCATATGCTTAGATTCATGCAACTCCTCAGCAACAGCGATATGCATAGAACCGTCTTGATCAGTAACAACAATCTGTGGCGCTCGACCAACTGCCTTCTTAAACGATCGAAGTAACCATCCATAATATTCAGTTGTTTCTTTCTTCAACAACCCCGAACCAACAGTAACAGAGCTTCTATGGTTGTCTATAGCCGTAAATGGCACAAACACCATTTTGTACCTGAAAAATAGTACAAACTTTAACAAGTAATAAAAAAACAATGAAGAAACAATAATAATGAAACATACTTGTTGGTTCTGTACGTGGCATCAAATGATACAATATCACCAAATTCCTTGTAATTACACTTCGCAACTTCATCAGCCCAGAACAAACAGCACAACCCCGCGTTCTCAACAAAAAATTCAAAAGAAAATAGTTTTGTATACTCTATCCTGTCCTCCATACGATTAATCAACATCTGAGCATCACTATCTCCTATGAACAAGTTCAAGCCATTAACAAAATTCTTAAAATCCACCTGAGTACCATGAACTAGAGATACAGACCATTTTAACCCAGTATAAAACTTATGCGCTTTAACAACACCAATATTTAAACTCATAGATTTGATAATAAACAGCTGCTCGACGTATGTTAACATCCTCTCAGATTTGGACAAGTGTTTATACTCAGGCTTATCAAGCTCATGATTATGTTCTACATTAAAAGTTGTCAACGAATACTTTATTGTACCAGGAACCATATCAAAGACAGCATGCGCTTTGCAACTACATATCCTAATATTTAAAGTCCTTCCTTGTTTATCAGTCTTTTTAGGCTCTAAAGTATTCAAGGGTATATTCTTCGAACAACCATACCGGTTACAAACTAACGTCTTTTGTTTCACAAAACCACCAGTAATCGTTTCTGAGTAGATAGTCTAATGCCAAACCCCGACTGAAGCGTATTTCTTATAAACACTAATACATTCATCAACACTATCATATTCAGTACCTAAAACTGGTAAATCACTAGCATAAACCCTGGGAAAAACTATAAGGGAACCATCTAGACCATCGAGAATCTCATCATGATCAAACGATGAAGATATTTTAACAATGTTACCAGCTGTAGAAAATAAAACAAAGAAAAATGAATATAATATAAACAAAAAAATAAAACATGGACAGATATCATAAATAACATAACACAACACAGCATATATCACTAGTGATAACACATGATAAAAGACAGGAACAAAAAGCAGTTTATACTAATATCAATAGTGATAAAACATACAAAAACATTTAAATACCTTTTCTTGTTTGGAACAAAAAACATTCATACTGATAAAACACATGATATATCACTAGTGATAACACATGATAAAAGATAACAAAAGAACATACAGTTTACACTAAATATCATTAGTGATAATACATACAAAAACATTTAAATACCTTTACTTGTTTGAAACAAAAAACATTCATAAAATGATAAAACACATGATATATCACTATTGATAAAACAAAAAAAACATCATAAAAAGGATAGCAAAAACAAAAAACTTTTAAACTAAATATCAATAGTGATACAACATTCAAAACATCAACAAAAAAGATAGTAAAAAGATCAATATATCAATAGTGATAGAACATAAAAAAAACATCAACAAAAACAGGTTAACTAATAAAAAAACATCAACATATCACAATTGATACAAAACATGATAAAAAATAAGCTGTTAATAAGCATTAACAACAAAATAGAGTAAAAAATAAGCTGTTAATCTACAAACTTACAATCACAGTTATCATGATCAGCCAAAAGAGAAGTAGAACCGCATCCGGATACAGTAGAACCGTTATTAACATCCAAACCTACTAAATCAGCATCTAAATCTGGAACTGCAGGTTCATTCAAATCAAAAGACATAATATAAATGAATTAATTGATCAACAATCGATCTAAATGCAACGGAATTTGTGGAATAATAAGCAGTAAAATGATAACGACGATCAATGGTGAAGCGGAATTTGTGGATCGGTATAACAGAATGAGAAAAACGGTTTTTTTTTGTAACTGAAACGGTTGAGAGAAACACACATGAACTGTGTGTGAAAAAAGGAGCGAAGTGAGAAACAAATTGGGGGAAAGAGTTTATATATTGGCAATAAAAAATAATTAATTGAATTAAATCTTAGATTAATCCCCACCCTTAGATCAAAGCTAAATGAAGGGTGGGGATTTGTCCCTTGGTTTCCACTAAAAAACAAGGCTCCAAAATAACTTTCTTCTTTGTATTAAAGGCATTATTTCACCATCCTTCCATATATATTTTTATAGAATTTTTTATTTAAGGCATCATTATTAATTCCTATATATAGTTTTATAGAATTTTGTATTTAAGGCAGCATTTGTAATTCCTATTTTATTTTTGAAGCATTTTATGGAATCATTTTTATAAAATTTTGTATAGGCATTATTTCACCATCATTCCATATATATTTTTAAAGAATTTTGTATTTAAGGCATCATTTGTAATTCCTATATATATTGTTATTGAATTTTACATTTAAGGCATCATTTGTAATTCCTATTTTATTTTTAAAGCATTTTATGGAATCATTTTTATAGAATTTTGTATTTAAGGCATTGTTTCACCATCATTCCTTATATATTTTTATATAATTTTGTATTTAAGGCATCATTTATAATACATATATATATTTTTTATAGATTTTTGTATTTAAGTCATTATTTTTAATTCCTATTTTATTTTTGAAGCATTTTATGGAATTATTTTTATAGAATTTTTTATTTAAGGTATTGTTTCACCATCCTTCCTTATATATTTTTATAGAATTTTGTATTTTAGGCATCATTTGTGATTTATATATATATTTTTATTGAATTTTGTATTTAAGGCATCATTTGGAATTACTATTTTCTTTTTGAAGCATTTTATGGAAACCCTTTAATGAATTACATGTGTTATTTTTATAGAATTTTGTATTTAAGGAATTGTTTCACCATCCTTCCTATATAAGGGTTTTTGATTTTGATTTGATTTGATTTGATTTGATATGATATATATATATATATATATATATATATATATATATATATATATATATATATATATATATATATATATATATATATATATATATATATATATATATATATATATATATATATATATATATATATATATATATATATATATATATATATATATATATATATATATATATATATATATATATATATATATATATATATATATATATATATATATATATATATATATATATATATATACATATATATATATATATATACATATATATATATATATATATATATATATATATATATATATATATATATATATATATATATATATATATATATATATATATATATATATATATATATATATATATATATATATATATATATATATATATATATAAATATATAAAATATATATATATATATATATATATATATATATATATATATATATATATATATATATATATATATATATATATATATATATATATATATATATATATATATATATATATATACTATCTATAAAGGGTGCATATACACATCCTAACTCCGAACCTAACTCCAAATCAAAAATTAAGATAAACATGTTAATAACTTAACAATTAGATCATTTTTAATCCAAACCTAACTTCAAATCTTGACCATTCATTTCTTTGTAACAAACTTTTGTAACAACTTATTAAAAACTTATTTTTATTTTAAATTGAAATATCTTTTAACTCATTTATTTTTTTCATAATCTAATTTCACCATATTTTTTAAAATTTTGTTCTCTTTAATTCAAAATCCATTTTGATATATTTACAAATTTTTTTTTTCATTTTTAGTGATTTTATTTATTTTAATTCAACTTTTTTACATTTTAACTTTAATTCAATTGCTAAAAGTTCGTCATTTATTACCTGTCGCTGCATTGCGCGGGTACCATGCTAATATATATATATATATATATATATATATATATATATATATATATATATATATATATATATATATATATATATATATATATATATATATATATATATATATATATATATATATATATATATATATATATATATATATATATATATATATATATATACTAGTTGCTTAACCCGCCTAACGGGTAGGTTCGTTCCATAAATCTATTTTATAATGATGTTGTCGATCTGTTATATCGGTTGGCAGTAGGGTATATGGTTATCCGTATTATAAAATCGTTTTTGTTGAGAGAAAACTAACTTTTGATAGTGTTAGGTCATGACTCACCTAAGTGACGAGTTCTGTCCCATGTTAATTTTGGACGTACACTATTCAACCTGTGGGTTTTGGTTTGTAAATGTTTTTATTATAATCTTTAGAAAAATGGTAGAAGTGAGACATATAGATGTTTGTGTTATTAAATTGTTTTTTTTAAAGAAAAATAACTTTTTATGTGTTGGTCGTGGCTCACCCAAAGAACATGTTTGATCCCATGTTAATTTTCAAAAATAAAAAAGTAAGAATATCAACATATTAATTATTGATTGAACAAAACTTGTTGGCTTTTTTAAGGTTTGTAAGACTATGAGAATTGTATCTAAGGGCCTCGGCCGTTGCAATCATGTTCAAATTTAGTGCACTGTCAAATAGGCGTGGCAGTTTGAAATCAATAAATTTGGGATTCACAATGTCATCGAGTAAAACATTGCTTGATGGTAGGTTTTCGTGAATTATATTATGGTGAGCATGGAGACTTCTGTTTGTTTAGTTTTTCTATTAAGTTTTGTAAAATTAATGTCTCTGCCTGGATATATGATGTCTGATTATAAAAGGATATAGGCTATTTTATTTGAGTGATGAATAAAAATTTTGAATTAAAGAAAATTACTTATATACTTAAAAAGAAGTTACTTGAGATTATGTGTGAATAAGTGAGACGGTAAATATATAAAATTATAAATTAAGTCATAGACTTAGTATACACACCCTCTATTTCTTGGCTTTTTTTAGAAAGTCATATTAATTTACTACGCACAAAACAAACAATCATATGATTACTTAAGCACAAAAGAAACAATTAAACACTACCTAAGAAAACCTGTAGCCATTCCGTTTGCTATTTTTACTTGGCCAATCAACTGGTGTTTCGGGTTGACAAAATTCAATGTAAACCCTTCTTTTAGTATAAATCTAATCAACCAAGCACAACCACCCATTTTTTCATCTAAAAAAAACTGACTTAAAAAAAATCTCAGAAACCGTTAATCGTTGCGCAAAACGAAACATAGCATCGCGACGAGAATTAAATCATCTTTCTATCGAAAAGCACATGTATATACTTTCGGCAATTTTTTCATTTTTTTTTCAATCATGTCTGAGAAAATCATATATGATTCATAGCACGAATCATATATGATTTGTATCACGGATCATGTATGATTATATGATTATTTCAAACGCGATTTAAGAAAAAAAATAGAAGAAAAAGTTCGCTGAAAGTATATATACATGTGTCATTCGATAGAAAGATAATTTAATTTTCGTTGTAATGGTGTATTTCTTTTCGCTTGACGATCTATCGTTGATAAAATATTTAACTTTATAAAAAAAAGTGGAAATAGGTTTTTAAAAAAATGAGTGAATATTATTGATTGATTGAGACTATGATAAATTCAGATTTTACATTGAAATCATCATCGAGCTTTATTTATTTCAAGCATACATCATATTATAATTATTAAACAATATCATTTATTTCAAGCATACATCGTATTATAATTATTAAACAATATCATAAGTAAAGAATCTTCGGAAGTTTAAATTAAAATTAAATTTACATTGATTAGAAACACTAATGTTTAAGGATAAGCAGGTGTACTAAATGTTCACCTATGATAACTTTTAGTCTTTAGAAGGTGTTGCTTTTTCAAGCTCATAATTAATTTGGTATTTTTTTAAAAGAATTTGGTATATTCACAATGGCAATTTTCTTGTCACCACTTAAGTTGATTTGTACATTGAAAAAGTTGTCGAGTGTAATTTAATGAACGACGCACCCGTCTATAAAAATGTGTGTAAGTAAACTTAATTTAAAAAATTACTCAGTTTATAAACTTATTCTTCACAAGAACAAAAATAAATTAAAAAATAATCAGTCCTACTCAAATATGTCAAGTTTGTTGTGCCTTACAAAACTTGTAGATGCAGGAACAATAAACATACAGTAACTGACTACATGCTACCTCGTGTTAAATTTTACGACCCGGTCGGCGAAATATAGTAGATATATCATGTGCCTCATTTTCTTCACCTGTCTTCTTAGTCTTAGTAGAGTCTGTTACGATCAGTATTGGCGAAATATGTTGGTGATTTTGTATTACCAATGTGATTTTAGTGTAATGGATTGACTTAGTTGACCAATGTGTAATCGTGATAAACGTTCATCAAGTCAGGGTTGTGCGGAGTGCACACTTGTATGACATTATTACGGTTATCATACGGGGGTCTGAGGGCAGCGCCCCTGGGCAGGGTCCAAGGGGCGGCAGCCCCTGGCAGCGCCCCTGGCTGGACCTGATTTAATTTGATATAAAGTGCTCTGTTAAAAACGCACTAGAAAATAAAATTCTCGGGTATTTGGACCTGATTTTCTGCCCGTTACTAAAGGCTGCAGTTTGGTTGTAATAACTGTTTTTTGGTAGTTACAACTGCAAACACGGTTTTGGTCATATAACCTTTCTGGTTTTCTGGTTTTGTTCATAACAACAAAAACACATTCACTATTTCTGAGTTTTATCCGATTGGAGATTACGATAGAACCATCAAAATACTTTGATCTGAAAGTGTTTGACACGACTCTCAGATACTGTGATCCACCAAAATTCTAACAAAATATAAGTTTGGTTGGCACCTTTTGATTTCTTTCAGAGGCTTAATTTGCTTCTAAAATTGTCTATTCATCCGTACAAATTGGGAAGCCTTTATATCATGTGCTATAGTAAAAATGCCTGACGTGCACCAGAAAATTCTATACTTCTACAGATACAAAGGGAATGGATAACTTTTTATACACATAAATTTGATGACATTAACAATGTGTTTCTCGTACGTACCTAGCTCGACCTTATAAAACACCTTGAAATGCCCCAAGATAATTTTAAAGGCTTTCGGCTTCTCAAGTTACTCTTTGGTTGCCGAGGAAGGAAATCATGCTGGACAACATGTCATTCTTTAAATACAAAAGGAAAAAATGCCTAAAACCATGCGAAAAGCACAACATCATAGAATAGAAATAAAAAATTATCTATATAAGCTACTAACCTGTAGCAATTTACCAAAAATTTTCTTGTGCACGTCATTCAAATCATGTAGATAGAGGTCCTCAAAAGGTGTTTTCATACCTTGTTGCGGATAGGTGATTATCTGGATGCTTGCGGCAGCTATCGGGGTATCGGGTTTGGGGCACATTGGTGGTGAGGATAAAGCATTTTGATTGAATACATAGTCCCAATATTATGTTTAAACCTCTAATGTCTTTCCTGCAGTTCCAATAGCTTTAGCTATGTTTGGATATGAATGTGTTATGCTTTAGAAGAAAAGAAAGAAGAGGAAAAGCACAAAGAACCTCATAACGCTGAAACAGTTTGTGAAGCTGCAATTGATTGGACCTCACATATGTTCTGCACATTTTGTGGCATATCGTGGCACCATTGGTGGCCTTTTAGGGTCCGGTGGAAGGTTCATTCTGGTCCCGCTCTTACTTGATATCGGTGTCATGCCACATGTACACTTCTTGTATCCAACTTTGATTTGTAGAAATAAAATAGTTACTTAAATATTGCTAGAGTCTTGAGGTGGCATATTGCTACTGTATTCAGACAAGTGAATGTACACGTGTCCCTGAAGCTATGTAATATAGAGATTTTGGTTCTTTGAATATTGTTTCTAATCGATTCGAATTGACCACGGTTGAAAGTGCGACTCAGTTGTTCTTGGTGTAAAAAGGAAATGTCGTTGACTATCTAAGAAAATGTAAACTTTAAAACAAATAAAGCAAAGTTAAAACTTAATAAAATGTAAACTTTAAAAATTAAAACTTTATAAAAAATAAACTTGAAAATAAACTAAGACAAAACACTTTGAAATTAAACTTAAGAAAATTGGCGGGAAAAATTAAAAGTTTAAAAATAAAACAGGAAACCAAAACAAAACATAAGTCGGAATACCAAATATTGAACCTAATTCAGAATTCAAATCCTTCACATTATCCGGAATGCTAGGTTACTCCTAATCCGGAATATAAGTATTGCAAGTAGTTCGGAATTCAAGTTTTAAACTAATTCGGAATCAAATACTAGATACAATCCGGAATACCAATGTTTCTACACAATCCGGAATCAAATACTAGGGGTAATACGGAATGTAAGTGATACACACAATTCGGAATACATATTTGAAAAAACAATCTGGAATAATAATCCTCCCCTTGTTCGGAATATAACTTGACAACTAATTCGAAATGGAAATAAAACAGTAATCCGGAAAAACCTAGTTTTTATCTTGTTAATGCAATGATGCCTAAAAACGTTTCTTGCATTTTTCGGTCTCGCTTTGTTTTGATTACGACAATATGTAAAAACAAGCATTTACGAAAACAATGAAATACGAATTCTTGAGTTCAAGTATTTTTCATTTCAACTATTATCACTTAAGGTATGAACAAACAAGTAATTATACTAATTAATTGATCAATGAATTAATCTTTTCTTAAAACTCACTTTTTATTAAGTGTGACAAAGTTTTATTATTAAACTTTCTTTTTAAGAAAATGTTTTATTAAATTAATTATTTGAAAATTTGAAATTTGAAAATGGCATATTCTATCTTGATTTGGAATATCCTTTTAGGATATTTTAATCCCCAGATTCGATCCAACCCACTAAAAGACAAAAGGGAGCGGACTCTACGCCGGCGGTTCCTTAGCGCCTATGGCGGTTCCTTATCGATAAGGAACCGCGGGCTGCAATAAAGAAGTGCGGGCAGATATAGCCGTTGGACATTTGTCTTATAACTAGTGGACCATTCTCAGACTTTTAATCCACCTCTTTTGCACATAAACTTTCAAATTCTTTCATACTTCTTAAATCACTCAAATCCTTGATCGTTTGTTTGATTACTACTTGTTTAGAAGTGAATCTTTCTCCTCCCATCTTTTTCTCTCAAAGTGCAAAGAGAAGAACACTATCATTGTTGAAGTGTTGTGTCTACCTCAAAGATCCATTGAAGATCAAAACTTATTTATTCATTGTTGTGTCATTGTTGTGAAGATCCAAGTAGTTGTGTCTATTTGGAAGTTGTGTATGTATTAGGGTTAATACTTAGTCCTCAAAGTATATTGGTGTAGATTGGTCCTAGCTAAGATTAGGGCACGACTTTTAGCTTAGAGTCGGAAATTGGTTAAGCGACGTTGTGTACAGTTTCTCCACCTTAAGAAGCTTGTTGATTAGTGAACTCTCGAGTAAGGAGTACCAGAGGAGTGGAGTAGGAACTAGGAGTGAGCTTCGTTGCCTAACCACTATAAATCCTTGGTGTTTGGTTTAATCTTTCCTTCCCTTATCTTTTTACATTCTTCATTCTTTATATTTGTGATTATTAGTTTAGTTACATTCATTATTCTTTATACTTGTGATTATTAGTTAGTTTTACTATACCTTATTCATATTATGTATAAGAAGGTTTCACATAAATACTCAAGCTTAAATTTTTGAAAAAGGATTTTTTAAAAACCCAACTTTAACAAGCAAATTTAAGAAACTATTCACCCCCCCCCCCCCCCTTCTAGTTACTACAATTGCTAGCAGAGAGTGGTTGCTCAAGGATTTTTAAAATATTTTGTATTTTAAAACTTGAATCGATCTATGGATTCCAACAAGTATCTAGAAGGGCAATCCATGCAAATACCACCTCTTTTTGAAACCGATAGGTTTAATTATTGGAAAAATATGTGACAATCCGTCAATTTATGGTTGATATTTTATTCTCAAGTGTTATTTAAAAACATTATTTTAATGTTATATTATGAACTCACTTATTTTTGGGAAGAAATTTGGATTTACGTCTTGAAGTAGCATCGACTACGTCTAAACCGGAGGATTCTACGTTACGTGCTTACGTTTACATACACCGTTTTGGTGACAGTCCGACATTTCAGGAAATAAATTTATCCGTGAATATTATTTTGAGATTTTAAATTTGTGTTGGTTCATAAACTCACAAATTTACGAGAAGAGATTAGGACTTGCGATTTTAATTTAACGTCCTTTACGACTAAACCGGAAACCTTAGGATTACGTATTTACGTTTTCAAACTCCATTTTTGATGAGACAATTTTTATTTGATTCGTTTTGTGCCGGTTATTCATTATTTATAAAAACGTTTTTCATAAAACGACCCGAGGGCACACAAATCGAGGAAACTAGAATCGAGGAATACCCGTAAATTAGTGGGATGAGACAAGTAAACACTTGTCCCACCCCACACATGGGACGACCCAAGGTAGCTCCACCTCACCATGAGGTGTGGCAAACTAGTAGCTTACATAGTTAACTTTAGCTTTATGTGTAAGCTAACACACACCAAAACCATTCAAGCTAAACCACTTACCTCATTTCCCACACATGCAAAACAACTTCCACTCTCCTCCCTCTCTCTCTATGATGCCGTCCACCACCACCTTAAACACCCCATTTTGATCAATTTTCAACCACAACATTTGATGTTATACACACATATGATGGAAACCTCTTCAAGCTCTATTGATTGATGGTCATTTTAACATCTAAAAAGGAGTTTTCAAAGGAGTCAAGGGATGATTTTCCACAAGATGTTCATGAAGATAGGTGACCTTGAAGATGATATTGGTTTATCACAAGTCTTGCCATCAAAATCCAAACCTTGATGAAAAAGTACACAACCTTGGTGGTATAAAGATTGTTTCTTCCTATCCTCTTTTTATTTTGATTATGTAATCATGTATTTTCTTTCTTATTGTATATGTATATGATGAATATATGATGATAAAAGTATTGTGTGGGGATTTGGTGTTGATAAACATGGGTAAAGAGATGAAAAACTATATGTAAAAGTGGTTAATCTTGCTTAAATTAGTAGGCTGTATAAAAACAGTAAATAACCATATGATGAACTGATAAAATGGTATAGATTAATTGATATACAGTAAGCTATGAGTCTTGTAAACATGTGAGAGTTGGCCATACAATGGAATCATTATAATGAGTGAGATATGATCAAAACAAGTTTAGAGTACAAATCTGCATAGACTGTTTTGGACGATTTTTAGCAAAATACTTAGAGGCTGATTCAACAGTATCCATAGAAGAGTTAAATGGAGCACATATCATGTAGTTTATGACATAAAAATTTGGGCTTCTATCTCCATATAGAACTCTAGATATGGCTGATTTGCTGAACATGAAATTTAAAATCAGTTTTGTATAATAAAAACCTATATAAAATAAGCACTCACTTATATATTTATAAAATATATACACATGAAAACCCACTAACAATTAATAGTAATTATAAATAAGAATTTCATATATTATGATATAAAATAAGACATTATATAATAATTGTAACACCCCACTTGGATAAATGGACCGTTACGTGTATTTATGGCGTGTCATCAAAGCATGCAAGGCAATGTATTAAACATTAACTGACCAAACGGAAGTACCGGAATCAAACATCGGTAGTCCAACCTAAGCCCAAAAATATAAAGATTAAGTACTGAAAGAAAAAGGACGAAACAGTGTCCAAACAACCAAAGTAAAGTAACGTAATGTGTGCATAAAAATAAAGGAGTCTGGATAGCTCCCATCTAAATGCACGTACTCTCTTAGAAGTCCTAAGATCGTCCCTGTGTACCTACCGTTTGGAAACATGAAAGGAACTACGGCTGAGCATAACGCTCAGTGGACGGATATAGCATGATAAGAATGTACTGAATGTAATGAAATAGAAGACAACAATGAAGCTATAAGACTGATATGTAACATGTGGTAGAACTTTGCATAAAATCTGAAAAACCTGGTTCATATATACTGATACTGAAATATAACTATAAATTCTGAAAACATGCTTTTACTGTATTTTATTTGCCAGAGCTTATATAGGTCACGTGCTGTAACAACCGTGCATGAATAACTGGAGGGGTGACCTCGTCATGCTGTAGAGGGGTGACCTCTAAATAACTGTGCTGGGTGGAGGGATCAGCTCTAATGTGAAGGATGTAGAGCACACACCACATTCACCCTGATAACTTGTAACATATATAAGCCTAGGATGCATCCATACGCCCCACTAAACATACATATAAAAATGGCCAACCTGAACATGAGTGAGACGATGCAGGATATCACTCTCCTGCATGTGAGTCACGACAGCGGTGCCTCTAGTGCCGTGGTTACGGTACCTCCGTAACTAGTACATAAACTGGTCGTGCTTGTATATAATGCTCAGGCAATTTATTTAGTTATTAACATGCTTACTGATAAATTTAAACATATACTGGGGAAACATTTGGCTGAAGACGGGGAATCCTAATCATGCATAGAAAGGAAGTCCTTACTGAAAGGACGGAAATTCGTACCTCGTGTCCAGTAACCGACCGAGATCAACTGACCGAAAGTCTACTCTGATTTCACGCGAGCTACATGAATAAGGGACGTGAATGAGTAAACTGATATTCGCTTATTTAATTCCATGTTCTTATTGGTCTTTAATTTATTTATTTATTTTCTGAAATTCCGTACGTATATTAACTGATAAATCTGGCCTTGTTATAATTCATTTTAATGTATTATCTTACTACTATTAGTTACGGTACAACGTATTTCCTACGCTATAATAGTACTACACTACATATCCCGTTAAAATAGAAAGTTTCTTAATTTAGAAAGTTGTCAAATAATTTAATTCATTTCATAAAGTTATAACCTTTTTAAATATTAAAGAATTATTTAATTTAATACATTTATAATATATTTTAAACATTTATAAAACAATTTAATTAAAAAGGTATAATATAAGAATATTTATTTTATTTATTATAATAACATCCCGAGCCTACCGAGATAATCTCATCTCGGTCGCACTAAACAAATCAACATATAATGATTACATCTACCTATATAAATCTGTCTACAAGAAATTTGTGACAGAATTCTGTGTCACTAAAAACTGTCGCTAAAACTGTCCTTTTTAAAACTGCATATTCATAACAGTTCTGCGACAGAAAACTGTAGCTAAAACTGTCGCTAAAGTTATTTCAATATACCCATTTGATAGTCTCATTTTCCCACTGGTTTTACATATAGTTCCCACTGTTGGGCTATGTTTCCCACTGTTTACATAAACAAAACGCACCCTTATTATTTCTGCAGCCCCCAAACGCACCCCTTTTTGGTCGAATCTGGCCCTAGCCGCCCCTGTGTGGGTCACGGCTGGGCAAAGCTGGAGTCACCGAGACATGGTGGTCTCGGTTTATATAAGCCAACACGCCCCTAATCATCATGAGCTAAACAAACGCCCCTGTTGGGGTCTTTCTGCCGTCGGTCGACCACAGCCAACACCACCACCGAGACTTGTGTGGTCTCGGTTGGCAGCAAACCGTCAAGGGGAAACAACACCGAGACATGGTGTGTCTCGGTTTTGCATAGAACCCAAACAAAACCATAGTTTTATTTTTTATATTATGATTTTATGTGAAGACTTTAAGCTTGTTTAAAAACAACATGTTTTCATTGTTTTATAAATCAAATCGTGACTATAAGGGCTGAGATGGAAGACGATTATCGTAGTAGCTTGATAACGGAAAGGGAATACACGGATTACTAGATCAAAACGAGGCTCGACCTCCTTTTCTTTCTTCTAATGCCGGCGGCTACCAAGGGTTAGGAAACCCTAATCTTATTTTTTTTGTACGATTGAATGGAATGAGGGGTTAAGTCCCGTTTATTTTATTTTTTAAATGGGCTAAGCCCAAAATTTCTCTTTTTTTTTAAAGCAAACCGGCCCTTTGGCCCTTTTACTTTCTTATTATTATTTTTTTTATATACTTGCATATATAATTACTCACGTTTGTTTCCATCGATAAATTCTACGTAAATGGTTTAAGTAAATAACCCGCGGATTTACATTTCCCAATTTAAATACGGGTTTTACAATTCTTCCCCTCTAAAAAGAATAATTCGTCCCTGAATTAAGGATACGGCCGTACTGGGTTTTACAATTTCTT
The DNA here is from genome assembly GCA_025667525.1 of Glebionis coronaria. Lineage (NCBI taxonomy): Eukaryota > Viridiplantae > Streptophyta > Magnoliopsida > Asterales > Asteraceae > Glebionis > Glebionis coronaria. The sequence goes on along the minus strand of JANFOE010001483.1, from coordinate 176,312 downwards.
CCCCTCGAAAAGAAGAATTCGTCCCCGAATTATAAGGTATTTAAGCTGATTGGAGTAAAAGCCGAAAATGCTAATAAGCTGGAAGACATAAAAGCTGAAAAGACATACCTGAATCAAAACTGAAAGTGAGGATAAGAAGTCCGTATAGACTCCTCTGTTTCCCAGGTGGCCTCCCGCTCGGTATGGTTCCTCCACCGGATTTTGACGAAAGGAATGGTCTTCCTTCTCATAACTCGATCCCGGCGATCTAAAACTTCTTCGGGTTCCTCAATATAAGATAAATCCTCCCGAATCTGATCTAGTGGATAATTCACTTTGTGGAGCTCATGGTAGTTGTACCATCTGAGTAATGATACATGAAACACGTTGTGGACGTGTGAAAGCTGAGGTGGTAATGCCAATCGGTATGACACTTCACCGATACGTTCAAGGATTTCGAATCGTCTGATGTAACGAGGGCTGAGCTTGCCCTTGAGGCCAAAACGTGTGACGCCTCGTGCGGGTGATACTTTGAGGAACACACGATCCCCAGTCTGAAATGATAGATCTCTGCGATGCTTGTCGGCGTAACTCTTCTGGCGAGTACGCGCTTCTTGCAATTTTGCCCTAGCGATGGCGACCTTTTCATTGGTCAGCTCTATCAATTCTGGTCCTTCTATCAAACGTTCTCCAACCTGATCCCAATAAATAGGAGCACGGCATTTCCTGCCGTATAACATTTCGAATGGAGCATGCTTGATACTAGCATGCCAACTCTTGTTGTAGGCAAACTAGACCAAGCAAATATAGTCATCCCAGTGTCCTGTCCATTCTAATGCACAGGCGCGTAGCATGTTCTCTAAGGTCTGGATGGTACGCTCTGACTGACCGTCCGTCTGTGGATGGAAAGCTGTGCTGAGCTTGAGCCTAGTTCCCCAAGCTTTATGCAAACCTTTCCAGAAATGAGAAGTGAACCGTGGATCCCTATCTAATATAATTTCTGAGGGTGTACCATATAACCGTACAATTTCCTTGGTGAATAGTTTTGATAATTTACTGACTTTGAAATCTTTACGGATAGGAATGAAATGAGCCGACTTGGTCAAACGATCGACAACAACCCAGATTGCATCATGTCTCCGCTGAGTCTGTGGTAGTCCGGTGACAAAATCCATAGAGATCTTGTCCCATTTCCACATTGGAATATCTAATGGCTGGAGAAGACCACTGGAACGCTGGTGCTCTATCTTAACCTGCTGACAGGTTAAGCATTTAGACACAAATGTTGTGACATCCTGTTTCATGCCGCTCCACCAGAAATGCTGCTTAAGATCGTGGTACATTTTGGTGGAACCCGGATGGATAGATAACGGAGAGCTGTGAGCCTCAGTCATTAAGGCTTCTCTGAGAGCAGGGTCTTCTGGAACGCAGAGTTTGGTACCCTGCCATACGATACCAACGTCATCGATGCGAAATTCGGTCTGCTGGTCAATGTTCTGGATAATCGCCCAGATTTCACCATCATCCTTTTGTGAGGCTTTAATCCTAGAGAGTAAATCTGGTTCTACCCTCAAACTAGCCCAGTATCCCCTCTGTCCGCGTACTAAGAGCTCAATATCATACCGCTCTAAGTCCCGAATAATTTCTTCCTGAACTTTGATGCCATTTATCATACTTGACTTTCTGCTAAGGGCATCTGCTACTACATTTGCTTTACCTGGGTTATACTGGATATTAGTGTTATAGTCTTTTAGCAGTTCTAACCATCGCCTCTGCCTCATGTTCAGCTCTCGCTGTGTAAATATATACTTGAGACTTTTGTGATCGGTGAAGATATCACACGACTCACCGTATAAATAATGCCTCCAAATTTTAAGGGCGAAAACGACTGCTGCGAGCTCTAGATCATGAGTAGGGTAATTTTATTCATACGGCTTCAGCTGACGCGAAGCATAAGCAATGACTTTCCCATGCTGCATAAGAACACAGCCTAAGCCCTTTCCTGATGCGTCACTGTAAATCTGATAACCACCTGTACCGGATGGAAGAGTAAGTATCGGTGCTGAGATCAATCGATGTTTGAGTTCCTCAAAACTCTTTTCTCTCTCTTCGGTCCATATAAACTTCTCACCTTTTCACATAAGTTGGGTCAATGGTAATGCCAAACGTGAGAAGTTTTCCACAAACCTGCGGTAATAACCCGCCAACCCAAGAAAACTACGTATCTCTGTGACAGATGTCGGCCTTGGCCATTTGGTGATAGCCTCCACCTTTGCAGGATCCATAGTGATTCCTTTTGCAGAAACAATATGGCCTAGAAACGCCACTGTATTCAGCCAAAACTCGTACTTAGAAAATTTAGCATATAACTTTTCTCGTCTGAGAATCTGCAACATTGTACGGAGATGATTCTCATGTTCCTCTTTGGATTTGGAGAAAATAAGTATATCATCGATGAATACGATCACAAACTTGTCTAAAAATTCGTGGAAGACTCTGTTCATCAAGTCCATAAATATTGCAGGCGCATTTGTGAGACCGAATGGCATAACAACAAACTCGTAATGACCGTACCTCGTGCGAAAAGCAGTTTTGGTTATAATCTGCTCTTTTACACGCAGCTGATGGTAACCTGATCGTAGATCGATTTTTGAGAAGTGCTTGGCACCCTGAAGCTGATCGAATAAATCGTCAATACGAGGAAGTGGATAACGGTTACGAATAGTGAGCTTATTCAACTCACGGTAGTCAATACACACACGCATACTACCATCCTTCTTCTTGACAAACAAAACTGGAGCGCCCCAAGGTGACACGCTAGGACGAATGAAACCCCTTTCTAGAAGTTCCTGAAGTTGATCTTTCAGTTCCTTAAGCTCTACAGGAGCCATACGGTAAGGGGCTTTAGATACTGGTTCTGCACCTGGAATGAGATCAATACCAAATTCTACCTCTCGCATGGGAGGTAAACCTGGGAGTTCCTCTAGAAAGACATCTCGAAATTCTAACACCACTGGCTGATCATGAATTGAAGGTGCCTCAGAAGTCGTGTCATGAACTGTAGCTAAGAAACCTTCACAACCATGGTATAATAAGGTACGAGCCTGTAAAGCTGAAATGATCTAAACATGTTTTCCTGGTAGGAAACCCTGGTGAATATATTCTGGTGTCTGGATATCACCAAAGATAACCCGGTGAGCATGACAATCTATGGTGGCACGATCAACCGACAACCAATCCATACCCAGAATAACATCGAATTCACACATATCTAAAGGAAGGGAACTGACTGGACGGATTTTATCATCAAACTCAAGAGGGAGATCCTTATACACCTGGGTAATGAGTACAGAGTCTCGCATGGGGGTAGATATACTAAGTACACTGTCTAGTGACGTAGGGGTCATGTTTATTCTAACAGCATATGAAGTAGATATAACTGAGTGCGTGGCGCCTGTATCGAAAAGCACGCATGCAGACTGTCCGTGTATAAACAAAATGCCAGTAATGGTACCTGTGGTCTTATTTGCTTGCTCACAGGTAGTAATGTAGACACGACCAATGGTTGGTGGTATCGGTGGTGGTGGAGGTAAAATCTGAGGAATCTGGCCTGAGGTACCGGCAGCATCCCCGCTCTTGCAATCCCTCTTCAAATGGCCCGGCTGGCCACACTTGTAACAATTACCCGAACCACGACGACAAGGTCCCGAGTGTTTCTTCCCACACGTGATGCAAGTGGGATAAGTATACCCGGTGGAAGTAGCTCTAGTTTGCTGAGAACCTGATTTACGATGATAAATACTTGTCACGATTCTGATAACTTAACTGAAATAAGGCTGATTGACTGAATTTTAAAATTACCAGAATTTGCCGGTCGGGCAACCTGCTGACCTCTGTTGTTTTGGTCACGCCCCTGTCCAGCATCTCTGTTGGAATTTACAAAAATTTAAGATCTGTTTTACACGATAGTTTAGTATTTCTGGAGCTTAAAGACTCACCTGTAGCTGCCAGATGAGTTGGAGCTGCCGCGGTAATTATCACCGCCGCTCCTCTTATCTGACCGATTACGGTCATATGACTGACCGTGGTTCCTGTAGTTCTGATGCGGAGTAGCCGATTGGGATCGGTCTCCTCCTCTGTGTCTGTAAGATTATAATTGGATAAGTCATAATATATAAGTTGACAAGCAATAATGGGGCTAAATTGTTTAAGTCTGTTGGGTGAGATGTACCTCTTCTCCGGACGCTCTACATTCTCGAGCTCATCCCTCTCGAAAAGCATCTCGACATCCTGAGCTGCATTAGCTACTTGTGACACATTAGTGAATGTGGCACTCATCAGTCTATCTACAGTCCTAGAGTGAAGAGCCCAGCGAAATTGCTTCGCTTGCTCCTCTGCGGTACCCGCAGCCTCCCCTAAGAATCCAGCCATCCTGAGGTATTGGTGCATAAACTCTATACTGTTCTCGCCATGATTCTGACGAATAACGTGAAAGTCCCTCTTCATTTTAGCTTGCTCCGCATGCGGGAAAAACTGGTCGTAGAACATCTTCTTGAAACGTGCCCAGGTCAATGTAAGCTCCCAAGCATCTCCCCCATTGGACAGTTTCTGAGACCTCCACCAATGCAGAGCAGGACCCTCCAGCTTGTAAACTGCAAGCCTAACCTTGAAAACATCACCACAACCCATAGCTCCAAAAAATTTCTCTACATGGTAGATCCAGTCTTCCGCGTCAGTTGGAGCTACAGACTGCTCAAACAGTCAGGGTTTCTGCTTGTTAAACAAATCCAGCCAAGCGGGTAAAGTGGCAGGTGGTGGAGCAGGAGGGTTGTTATTCTGCTGAGGTCCATTTTGATATTCAGCTCGAATCTCATCACGAATTTGGGGTAACATGGCTTGTATAGCAGCCTGAACAGCAGCAGCAATGGCAGCTGCGTTAGGATCATTTTCGGTTTCGCGTCTGGGTGGCATCTGAAATAAAAGAGGATGAGTTGATAAAACTGCTAAAATATGGGGTAATATATCTGAATATGCATAGTGTAATTCATGAAGGTATAGCCAACAAAATATGACATGAATACTGGTGAACGCCTAGGGTCAGTTCACAAAATGACAATTTACTGAAACATAAATCCGACATGAGTAAGGATGAACGCCTATGGTCAGTTCATCCATACAAAATTTAAACCGGCAAGGGTGAACGCCTATGGTCAGTTCACCAAAACGAAATGTTCTTGAAAAGCACATGCGATTAAGTATGGCCAGTCCTATACCAACCGTTTACTTAATCAAAATTTTGAAAATCCGACTGATAAAATTCATGAGTAGCATGGAAAATAACGACGCCAAAATACAGAAAGTTCTTGGTGACTACCCACTAGTCACATGTCAAGTTTTAGAGCCTACAGGTCGAACCTTGCGCTCTGATACCATAATTGTAACACCCCACTTGGATAAATGGACCGTTACGTGTATTTATGGCGTGTCATCAAAGCATTCAAGGCAATGTATTAAACATTAACTGACCAAACGGAAGTACCGGAATCAAACATCGGTAGTCCAACATAAGCCCAAAAATATAAAGATTAAGTACTAAAAGAAAAAGGACGAAACAGTGTCCAAACAACCAAAGTAAAGTAACGTAATGTGTGCATAAAAATAAAGGAGTCTGGATAGCTCCCATCCAAATGCACATACTCTCTTAGAAGTCCTAAGATCGTCCCCGTGTACCTGCCGTTTGGAAACATGAAAGGAACTACGGCTGAGCATAACGCTCAGTGGACGAATATAGCATGATAAGAATGTACTGAAAGTAATGAAATAGAAGACAACAATGAAGCTATAAGACTGATATGTAACATGTGGTAGAACTTTGCATAAAATCTGAAAAACTTGGTTCATATATACTGATATTGAAATATAACTATAAATTCTGAAAACATGCATTTACTGTATTTTATTTGCCAGAGCTTATATAGGTCACGTGCTGTAACAACCGTGCATGAATAACTGGAGGGGTGACCTCATCATGCTTTAGAGGGGTGACCTCTAAATAACTGTGCTGGGTGGAGGGATCAGCTCCAATGTGAAGGATGTAGAGCACACACCACATTCACCCTGATAACTTGTAACATATATAAGCCTAGGATGCATCCATACGCCCTACTAAACATACATATAAAAATGGCCAACCTGAACATGAGTGGGACGATGCAGGATATCACTCTCCTGCATGTGAGTCACGACACCGGTGCCTCTAGTGTCGTGGTTATGGTACCTCCGTAACTAGTACATAAACTGGTCGTGCTTGTATATAATGCTCAGGCAATTTATTTTGTTATTAACATGCTTACTGATAAATTTAAACATATACTGGGGAAACATTTGGCTGAAGACGGGGAATCCTAATCATGCATAGAAAGGAAGTCCTTACTGAAAGGACGGAAATCCGTACCTCGTGTCCAGTAACCGATCGAGATCAACTGATCGAAAGTCTACCCTGATTTCACGCGAGCTACATAAATAAGGAACGTGAATGAGTAAACTGATATTCGCTTATTTAATTCCATGTTCTTTTTGGTCTTTCATTTATTTATTTATTTTCTGAAATTCCGTACGTATATTAACTGATAAATCTGGCCTTGTAATAATTCATTTTAATGTATTATCTTACTACTATTAGTTACGGTACAACGTATTTCCGATGCTATAATAGTACTATACTACATATCCCGTTAAAATAGAAAGTTTCTTAATTTAGAAAGTTCTCAAATAATTTAATTCATTTCATAAAATTATTACCCTTTTTAAATATTAAAGAATTATTTAATTTAATACATTTATAATATATTTTAAACATTTATAAAACAATTTAATTAAAAAGGTATAATATAAGAATATTTATTTTATTTATTATAATAACGTCTCGAGCCTACCGAGATAATCTCATCTCGGTCGCACTAAACAAATCAACATATAATGATTACATCTACCTATATAAATCTGTCTACAAGAAATTTGTGACAGAATTCTGTGTCACTAAAAACTGTCGCTAAAACTGTCCTTTTTAAAACTGCATATTCATAACAGTTCTGCGACAGAAAACTGTCGCTAAAACTGTCGCTAAAGTTATTTCAATATACCCATTCTATAGTCTCATTTTTCCCACTGGTTTTACATATAGTTCCCACTGTTGGGCTACGTTTCCCACTGTTTACATAAACAAAACGCACCCTTATTATTTTTGCAGCCCCCAAACGCACCCCTTTTTGGTCGAATCTGGCCCTAGCCGCCCCTGTGTGGGTCACGGCTGGGCAAAGATGGAGTCACCGAGATATGGTGGTCTCGGTTTATATAATCCAACACGCCCCCGATCATCATGAGCTAAACAAACGCCCCTGTTGGGGTCTTTCTGCCGTCGGTCGACCACAGCCAACACCACCACCGAGACTTGTGTGGTCTCGGTTAGCAGCAAACCGTCAAGGGGAAACAGCACCGAGACATGGTGTGTCTCGGTTTTGCATAGAACCCAAAAAAAACCCTAGTTTTATTTTTTTAAATTATGATTTTATGTGAAGACTTTAAGCTTGTTTAAAAACAACATGTTTTCATTGTTTTATATATCAAATCGTGACTATAAGGGCTGAGATGGAAGACGATTACCGTAGTAGCTTGATAACGGAAAGGGAATACACGGATTACTAGATCAAAACGAGGCTCGACCTCCTTTTCTTTCTTCTACTGCCGGGTGCTACCAAGGGTTAGGAAACCCAAATCTTATTTTTTTTGTATGATTGAATGGAATGAGGGGTTAAGTCCCGTTTATTTTTTTAAATGGGCTAGGCCCAAAATTTTTCTTTCTTTTTTTAAAGCAAACCGTCCCTTTGGCCCTTTTACGTTCTTATTATTATTATTATTATTATTATTTTTTATATACTTGCATATATAATTACTCACGTTTGTTTCCGTCGATAAATTCTACGTAAATGGTTTAAGTAAATAACCCGCGTATTTACATTTCCCAATTTAAATACGGGTTTTACAATAATGGTAGTTTGATAAGTTTTATAAGTTATAAATCTATAAACATGATTTTTACGTCTTTTCGGCTAATACCGTAAAATTAGCGTTTTTCGTCAATTAAAACTTAGACGGTCGGACGCGTCTAATGTAAACTTTTTTAAAGTCATATACTGATGTATGAGTACCTAATACAAGTAAAAACCGATAAAACCCAAACTATATGACATACGGACATTAACGAGCTAAATTAGCATATTTGGACTAATAATTTAACTAATTAAGTTAATCACTTAGAAAAATTACTTATTGGGCTTAACCCATTTGGGACCAACATGTAAAGTATAAATACTGATAATACAAGTATGAAACAGATTAATACAAGTTAATGAACTTATAATAGGCTTATTGGACCTAAAACACGTATATAGGTAAAACTAGTATACTAGTAAAAAGTTATCAATACATAAACACTAAAACGAGTAAATGAGAATATGTAAACCTACTTGATCATCATATATATAAAATCATCATATGTATATTTGTTATTTTTATAAAGTCATTGGACAAAAGTCTAAGACGAATATTATTTGTCTAGGTTTCCGTGATTGAAGCACGTACCGTACATCCGAATTGCCGATAACCCGCTTTCCCACATCAACATGAGTTCATAGCCTCGCACTCTTTTAATGATTTTATGAAATGTTTTATAAACCCGCGAGGGAGATAACATGTTAGTTTTTATGAATTAGGACACTAGTTGTCCCGATTTTTTGTTTATTGATTTGGACCCGAATGATTGTATGACCCGATGAATGATTAAATGACCCGATAGATGAAATGAAATGGATTATTAAAGTTAGGTGAAACTAGAATTTCGCAACTCTTTTTTTAATCTATTTATCGTTCCTCGACTCACTCGAATTGATCTTAAATAATTCACAAGATTTATTCGTTTTTGGTAAAGAAATATTTTTGGTTTTTATGTTACTTGAATGCACGTAAAAAATAATAATAATACTATAGCTACGTAAATACTTACTAATCTAAAAACAAATTGCACGTACCGCAAGTAAAGGACGAAAGTAAAGAAAAATATAAAATGCACAAACAAAATGTACACGAGAAATTATTAAAATGCTAAGCGACAATAAAAGGACAAATGCAAAAATATTAAAATGCTAAAAATGTAAATGCCAAATTTATTTAAAAAATGTAGAAACTAATATTTTTATACTTTTTATATCTTCTATTTAATTTATTTATTAAAACTATATTTTTTTTATTCAAACTAAATCGTATTTTTTTAAAGAAAAGAAACTTAGAAAATGTGTAATAAATTGAAATAACTTGAAAATGTTGTAATGAAATGAAATTAAAAATTACGTAGGCCCTACTGTTAAATGAAGGCCTAAATCAGAAAGTTAGCCCAACATTAAAAAAATAACGCAGCAAGATATAATTAAGGATAGAAGTGACAAGTTGCTGGAAACTAGGGACCTATTTGTGAAATTTCTCTAAATGAACAAAGGATGCGAGTATAAGGACTGAATTGCAATTTTCGCAAGAATTTCAACAAAAACGGGTTCGTGCTTCTTAATAAGCTCGTTTGAGCTTGTTTGAGAACCGTTTGAGACGAGATTTGTTTTAAAATGCGTGTACTCGAAAATAAGCTATGAAAAATAAGTTTGGGCTTATGAGATGGCTTGAAGCTTATAAAACTAATTTTGAGCTTATGCAAAAAGTTGAGTTAGAGCTTATTGCTTAATGAGAGAAGCTAAAACCTTGTAAAAGTAATAAGAAGCTGAGAAAATCGATGAAATCAACCAGTTTTGAAAATCATTAACAGAATAAGCAGTTTGAGCTTAAAATCCAAATCAGCTTATTAATAAGCTTTGACCAAATTTTGACTTTTTCAAAAATAATTTCCAAAAGCTAAAAACTGATAATAAGCTACTTTTAAACTACTTTTGAAAAGAAACTTGAGCCAGAATCATGAAATAAGCAGTTTGAATGTTTTAATTCAGTAACTTGTTTAAGAATTTACTTCTAACTAGCTTACTTTTAAGCCTTATAACTCCTTATCCAATAAGCTATGACTAAAACACTTAACTAAGATTTTAAAGCTGATACTACGGGCTATCTAAAATGCTAAATCGCACTGCCTAAATCCAACTGAGCAAAAAGATAAATGGAGATGAAAATGTCTGTTTAGATAGAAATTTTGACCCAAACCTTTTTCGTGACCGTTTGCCTCTTTGACCTTTCTAACTGACTTTTATGAGCTGGATATTACTAGCTTTGTTCTCTTAAAACTAGTGCATTCAATTTCAACACCTAGAACTGGCAGTAACAGCTAGATGCAGTCTAATCCAAACACCCCTTAACCTGTGCACAGATTGTGAAATAGCTTACACTTATGAGTTTTAATGACTTTTTACCAGATTCCATATATCAATCAACTAAAATTGATCCTAAAGAGGAGAACTGAAGTAGAATCGAACCTAGATTACCAGTACTTTAACAAAACTATTTTTTGGTTTTTATGTATTTAGACAGAAATAAATCAAATCCTAAAATACTTATCGAGATGAAACAAACTTACAAAATAAGCAAACAAAAACACTCAGATAAGTCACATAAGGTAAAGATAAGCATAATTGATAAGCTAATAATTATAACTAATATTTGAGAGGAAAAAGTAAAAAGGAGTATAGACCTTCAAGCGAAGCTCCTATCCAACTGTTGCCTTTGCACAAGGCCTGTATCTTCACCCCACACTTTCTATCAACCAAGTATAAGCTTATTTACAGCTTATCGTACCCACTGTTCATCCACGCCTTGGATGAGGCAGCCTTCTAAATATTACTTGATTTTTTTTTAATTTTTTTTTTAGAATTTAAATAAATTCCCTTAGCTAATGAAAACAGAACCTCACATAGGGTTTTGCAAGCTTATGTGAGGTTAATGATGAACTTTTAAATAAAAAGAAACTTATTAGGAGCTTAAAGCTTATTAATTGATTATGACAGAATCCAAAGGTAATATAAAATTAAAAGCAGAAAATAAATGACACAATTTAAAACTTGAAATTAACAATTTTATTAAACTGAATTCATTACATTAAAAGAGAAAAATTACATGAACTAACTTTTGACAGAAATTAAGCTAAGGAAAATTACATGAAAAAAAATACAATAAGCCTACCATCTATTTATAGGGTAACCAAAGCTTCTAGACGAATTTTCCAACTAATCTTTTCTCTCCAAGGGTTTCAATTTCATCCCTTGGATCTTGCTTAAGAATGAAGCATGATTTGAGGCCTTTAGATCTTTTTCTTGTTTTCTCTGACCTCCCACGGATTGCCAGCGTGTCAATTGATTTGACACCAAGTGTGTTTGTTTAACAAAGGATTTAGCGTAATTTTTGGCCTTGAGTGTGTTTCTTTCTTCTCAAATTCGTTTTGCCAGCGTTGATAGAGGTAGGGGACCATTCTTCTGCTTCTTACACGTGGGATTCTTTGATAGGTTTATTGGGAATGCTTTCATATCATTTAATTTGATTGTTACCCTTAATGGTTAGAACACCCAATTTGCTTTTTTCTGGTAAAAGTGAAATGGAAGGAATGGAAGAAGATTCACAGTAGTTTTTCTTTTATTAATTTTTAACTACTATTAAACTTTCAACAATGGCAAGAACGGCCCTTGTGGTTTTAAATGATAGAAAATGTATTTTCAAAAGATTAGTTTAGTAGTTTTGATAAAAGGAAATGACCACATTAGTATATTCATTAATAGTGAGGGTGATTTATGTATCTTTGGGGAAGTTGAGGGTTTAAATGGTATTAGTGGTGAAAGTGTGCGGGTGTCTTTGTAATTTTAAGAAGATTTGTAGAAAACTCGTTGAAGTAGAATCCTGGCTTCGGCCTTTTGCACTTCTTCAAAATATCTTCATTATTAGTCCTTGATCTTTCAAACTTTTACACTTTTGGTCCTTTGACTTTGTCTTTTTCCTTGACATTTAATCAATAAATGACCGTGAAATCCCGTGTTTTATTTCCTTTTGGTATTTTGTACCTATTTCACACAAAAACACAAAACCACGCGTAATTCCGACATTTACGATATTAAACACATGATTAGGTCTTGTTTTTCATTGATTTTAGTGGCAAAAGGATAAGTGTTTACACACTTATTAAATCCCCTACACTTGACCATTGCAATGACCCCATGCAATGCATAGTTTTAAAGCATTAAGTTACATTTTTCTCATAATTAATCCATCTTGGCCTTTATTACTATTACTACTACTATTACGACGAAAAGATAAAACTTAAGAAAGAGACAAAAGTTATAATCATTTATTAGCTTGGAAATTTATTTGATGGAAGAAACTTGTAAAGAAATCTAAGACTTAAATTAGGGCTTTGGTTTCATGAATATAAATCACCCTCAAGTTTCACGTTTCCCATACCAAGCTTAAAAACGAGATCATTGTTTACCACAAGTTAGCACAACTAACACTTACTCATGTGGTTTAATTAATCACTTAGACCCCCTTATTCCTACGGTGTATCTCTTGTATTTTATTTTTGTCTTGAATGATCACGAGGATGCATTTTTGACTTATTTCGATAATTTATTAAGGCCGAAAATAAAGTGGGATGATTTAATCAATAGTTAGCTAAAGGAAAAAATCTTTTAAAACTGCTTCTCGAAACCTCATAAAGTTCATATCTTGGCATAACTCGTTTCACGATTTGAGACCTTTCTCGGACCGATATTTGGCTTGTACTTCAAACTTCAAATCTTGAGAGACGATCTTGAAATTATGGTCTTCTCTTCATTTTGGTATACATCTTCATTAGGAGTGAAAGATGCTCCAAATGTTGACCATGACTTCTTCATTTATCCTCTACTTTATTTAGGATTTTGATATACAACGATCCGCCTCCTTTTCGGACTTGGATATATTTATCCTCATACCTTGTTAGGTTCTTTTTGGATAGACTTCTCCATGATCTTTAGGGGAGTAATTGCTTCTCGTCGTGTGTCTTGATCCATCATATTGATTTGGATTAATGATCTTCACAATCTCTTAGGATCTTTAGCAAAAAGTGAATCCTCATGCCTTGTGAGGGCCTTTTTGGACTCGGGTATCCTCATGCCTTGTTAGGGCCTTTTTGGATAAGCCAATATTCGCGTCCTGCTTCAATAAGTTATGCCTTGGATATGAACTCTAATTAATACCGAGCAACTTTTAAACGATCTTGTGCTAGAAGCTAAGTAACTTTTCAAATCGTACAACCTTCTTTATTGCAAATATATTTATTAAAAAGTGATGGGAGAAAAAGCTCATAACTAACTCACATAAGTTAATGAAAGAATACCAAACTTATAATTAACTCTATCATCTCTCGTTCTCCACAATTTAAAATCTCAAGGAATGAGACTCGTGGATGCTTAGCCTAATAAACCAATTAAGGTCCATATGGTTAAGGATACTAGCTAGAGTAAACTTGGATAAGTAAACTCGGGTTGAGTCAAAATATTCACGACGGGCCTAATATATCAAAGATATCAAAACTTGTTAAAACCATTTTATTTATTTATTTATTTTTAACTTTATTCTTAAAATAGAAATTATTACGATGCGATGATAAAAGGAAAGAAAATAAATAATAAATACTACTAGGCCAAAATAGATCAAAATTTTGAAATACGTTGAAAATTTTTTAAATTTTCCGGTTAAATGGAGTCAAATTCATGGAAAAGCCCACTAAAATTCGATAGAAGTCCCCCTACACTTAATATAAACATTGTCCTCAATGTTTAGGTATGTGGGAGAATAAACTCCCCTACACTTAGGACATTGAGTACGTTGTTTAAAATCGAGCTAAGGAAGGGAAAACTAAAGTGATTACATTTATTCGTTTTATTTATACACAAGTATGAATCACAATAGTTTTGATAGAACCGGGTACACGAGAACACGGGATCACGGGTCGCGTCAAAATTACCAAAAGTGGATCATCAAAGCACATGTCCCTGCACAACATCACAACACACAAACAACCTACTTGGCTCCCCCCTACACTTATTGGTGGACATGGATGAAGGTGAAAAAGGGTGGAAAGGATGGTAAAGGTAAAAATCTAACCTAGTTATACGATGCTTGATTTATTTATCACGAGTCTCTAGCTCGACTCGATTTCCCGAATTAATTCAAGGGAAATGTAGAGAGGGATGGAATCATCTCGTGAGAGATGTCCTCTCCATAGTACAACTTAACCCGTTGGCCATTCACCTTAAAGTTGGGCCCATTTGGTTGGGATAACTCAATGGTGCCATAAGGGAAGACTTGGGCCACGGTGAATGGACCGGTCCAACGGCTCTTAAGTTTACCCAAAAATATTTTCAACCGAGAGTTAAAGAGTAAAACTTGATCACCAATATGGAACTCTCGGTTTTTAATCTTGGAATCATGAATGAGCTTAGTCTTCTCCTTTTAGATTAATGAATTTTCATAAGCCTCATTCCTAAGTTCATTGAGTTCATTGAGTTGGATTTTCCTATGATCACCGGCTTTGTTTATATCAAAATTAGCCCATTTCAAGGCCCAATAAGCCTTATGCTCCAACTCAATGGGGAGGTGGCACGCCTTTCCTTACACAAGGCGATAAAGGGTACAACATATAGGTGTCTTATAAGCGGTACAGAAAGCCCACAAAGCATCATCTAATTTATCGCCCCATGAGGCACGATGCTCTCCCACGGTTCGCTCTAAGATTCTCTTAAGACCACGGTTAGAAACCTCAGCTTGTCCATTAGTTTGAGGATGATATGCGGTGGAAAGTCGGTGATTGACACAATACTTAGCCATGACTCGTGCAAATTGATCATTGCAAAAATGAGTCCCACGATCACTAATAATAGCACGAGGCACACCGAATCGAGCAAACAATTGTTTCAAGAAGTTAACAACCACCCTCGCATCGTTAGTAGGTAAAGCCTTTGCTTCAACCCATTTTGATGCGTAGTCAACTGCTACGAGGATGTATTTGTTTCCTTTCGATGATGGAAACGGCCCCATAAAGTCGATGCCCCATACGTCAAAGATTTCACATTCTTGGATGAAATGTTGAAGCATCTCATCTTTATGTGTGATCTTTCCTTGCCTTTGGCAAGCATCACAATGTTTAACCATTTCATGTGCATCATGATAAATGGAGGGCCAATAGAATCCGGAGTCGAAAACTTTTTTAGTGGTGTAGTTAGGACCAAAGTGACCACCGGTGGGTCCTTTATGGCAAGCTTCAAGGATTTGTAAAGCCGCCGGCCCATCAACACATCTACGAATGATTAAATCCGCACATTGCTTGAAAAGATAAGGGTCGTCCCAATAGTACGTTTTAACGTCCTTGAAGAATTTTTTCTTTTGTTGGGACGATAACCCTTCGATAAGAACACCACCCGCCAAATAGTTTGCAATGACCGCAAACCATGGGGTATCATCAAGATTAGAATTAATAGACATAAAGGTCTCAAGGGGAAAGGATTCATTAATCTCTTGATTTGGAGATTCTCCTTGATAAGGATCCTCAAGTCTACTAAGATGATCCGCGGCTAGGTTTTCCGCTCCTTTTTTATCACGAATTTCGATTTTAAATTCTTGTAGGAGCAAAACCCAACGAAGGAGTCTCGGTTTAGCATCTTGCTTGGTCAACAAGTATTTTAAGGCGGAATGATCGGTGTAAACGATGGTGGTGGAAAGCACAAGATAGGGGCGGAATTTCTCAAAAGCATACACTACAGCTAAAAGCTCTTTTTCGGTAGTGGTATAATGCAATTGAGCCCCCGTCATTGTCTTACTAGCATAATGAATGGGTTGGAAATGTTTGTTAACTCGTTGACCTAAAACCGCTCCTACCGCGAAATCACTAGCATCACACATGAGCTCGAAAGGTAACTCCCAATTTGGAGAGACTAAGACCGGTGCCTTAGTTAATTTACCTTTAAGAAGTTCGAAAGAGTCGAGACATTCTTAAGAGAAGATGAAAGGAGCATCCTTTTCTAAGAGATGAGTCATTGGACTAGCTATTTTCGAGAAATCTTGGATGAAACGTCGATAAAATCCCGCATGGCCTAAAAAACTTCTAACTCCTTTGACGGTGGTAGGTGGAGGTAACTTAGCAATGACATCAACTTTAGCACGGTCGACTTCGATACCGGCTTTGGAAATTTTATGACCGAGGACGATGCCTTCTTTCACCATGAAATGGCATTTTTCCTAATTAAGAACAAGACGAGTGTCTTCACACCGTTGGAGCATACGTTCTAAATTAACAAGGCAAGAAGAGAAAGAATCACCATAGACCGAGAAATCGTCCATAAAGACTTCCATAGTTTCTTCAACCATGTCATGAAATATCGCCATCATGCACCTTTGGAAAGTCCCGGGAGCATTGCATAAGCCGAAAGGCATTCTTTTGTAAGCAAATGTTCCATAGGGACAAGTGAATGTGGTTTTCTCTTGGTCTTTTGGATCGATAGGGATTTGAAAATATCCGGAAAAGCCATCTAAGAAGCAATAGAAATCATTACCCGCTAAACGCTCGAGCATTTGATCCATGAAAGAAAGAGGGAAATGATCCTTACGAGTGGCATCATTAAGCTTATGATAGTCGTTGCAAACTCGCCAACCCGTTATGAGTCGAGTAGGAATCAACTCGTTGTTTTCATTGGGAACAACGGTGATTCCGCCTTTCTTAGGCACACAATGGACGGGACTAACCCATGGCGAATCCGAGATAGGGTAAATCATTCCGGCATCTAGAAATTTGATAACTTCTTTCTTAATGACTTCATGAATTTTTGGATTGACCCTTCTTTAATTTTGGATTGCGGGTTTAAAGTCATCTTCCATGAGAATTTTATTAGTACAAAAATTAGGATCAATTCCGCGAATGTCGGAGATTTTCCAAGCAATTGCTTTCTTATGATTCTTAAGCACATCGATAAGTCGGGATTTTTCATCTTCTTTTAAGTCCTTAGCAATAATGACGGGTAACTTATTATCCTCCTCTATGAAAACGTACTCTAAATGAGACGGTAAGTCCTTAAGCTCTAAATCTGGCGGATTGTCAATGGAAGGTTTAGTCAAAGTAGGATCATCGTTTATAACTTCCTTAGGAGTAGGTGGAGAAATATAGTCCTCATTGAGAAGTCTCTCAATGGTACGAATGTCTTCATCCCAATCGGTGGGAGAATTATCATACTTAAGATCGAGAGGACCCAAGCTAGCTTCAAAATCATCTAAGTCACTTTCTCCAAAAGGAGTCAATGACGGAGCAATTGAGGCAACGGTCTCAACATGAGGTAAAGGAGAAATCCCGCTCTTACAAGCCTCGTGAAAATGTTCTTCGCATGCTTCGTCGAGCACATCGATGTAATTCACGGATTCGGGCTCATCGGGAAGTTTGGAAAGTTTACCCATGTTAAAGATGATTTTGTCATCCCCGACCCTCATGATAAGTTCACCTGCGGCTACATCAATTAATGTACGCCCGGTCCGCAAGAAGGTTCGTCCCAAAATTAAGGGAACACGGGGATCCATTTCATAGTCGACTACGAAGAAATCGGCAGGAAAAGTGAATTTTTCGACTCCTACAAAAACATCCTCGACTATCCCCACCGGATAAGCAACCGTACGGTTAGCTAATTTCAATGTCATACGAGTGGGGACTAGCTCGGGTAAAGATAATTGTTTCCACACGAACAATGGCATAAGATTGATACTCGCTCCGAGATCCGCCAAGGCCATACAATTCTCAACACCCGGAAAATTACAAGGAATAAGGAATCGACCGGGATCCCCTACCTTAACCGGTAATTTTCTCAAAAGAACCGCGGAACAATTCTCATTCAATTGGGTATTGGAAATATCAAGCTACTTTTCGTTATCACTTAAAAGGTCCTTAAACATCTTAGCGTACTTAGGCATGTGAGCGAGCGCCTCAGCAAAGGTGATATTAAAATTCAATTGTTTGAACATTTTTAGGAAGTTCGAAACATGAATATCATCCTTATTCTTCAATTTCTCTTTACGCAACCTTGAGGGATAAGGTATATTGGGTTGAGATGAAGGCTTTGGAGTGGATTGCTCACTCACATCCTTTGGTGGAGGAGGAGGAATAGAAATAGAAGGTGAAGGAAACGGTTTGGGAATTGAAGGTGTGGTAGAAAATTCGGGTATCGGTGGAACATAAGGTGTAGACGAATGCATAACGGGTGGTATGTCACAAGTTGAAGAAGAAGGAGGTTGTGTCGAAGAAGAAGGTATCTCGGGTCCTTGGTTAAGTGGGGAATAGGAAGATTCTACGGTAGTCTTACCGCTCCTAGTAGTAATAGCATTAACATTAGCCCTAGGATTTGTCACGGTGTTCGAAGGGAAGGCACCTTGGGGACGAAAGGTTTGAATCATAGTCAAAAATTTCTTATCGGTCGATTCTTGCATTTGTCGATTATATTCTTGCATTTCTCTCATGGTTCGCTCATGTTCAGATAATTTTTGTAAAACCAAGTCCATTTGAGGATTATGCATGTTCATTTGATTATACCCTTGATTAGGAAAACCTTGGTTTTGATATTGATTAGAACCTTGATTAAATCCTTGATTTTGAAAACCTTGGTTATTAAATCCTTGATTATTGAACCCTTGGTTTTGCCCTTGAAAATTCCCTTGATTTTTATTAAAACCCCGTTGATTAGAATTTCCTTGAAAATTACCCCGTTGAGGACCTTGGTTCCTATTTTGGGCGGGTGGGGGTGGTCTTTGTGGTGCTACAAAACCCGACGGAGCCAAATAGTTATTAGACTTGTAAGACAAATGGTTAACATCAACATTTGGTTTGAAATGAATCCGCTCATTTTCATTGTTATTATAAGCATAAACTTCTTGTTGATTATTGTAAACCTTGTCACAATTAAAGTATGAATGCGGTCCACCACAAGTTTCACATTTTTCACAAGTTTCTTTCACGGCATGCACATGTGTAGTGAGGGCGTCGGTTTTTAGAGCGAGTGTTTCAACAAGCGAAGTAAGTTTGTCCATTCTCTTGTCACTCTCACTAGAACTAGCACTTGCCATAGTGGCCCTAACACTCTTGTTTTGCACTTTAGCCTTGTTTTCAATTATAGCCCAAGCCTCGTTCATTGTTTTCACAAGAATATTGCCCCCCGCGGCACTATTATGTGAGTCTTGGTCGTTTAGAGTTAAACCATTATAAAACCTGTTGATTTGATGCACTTTAGTGAAACAGTGTTGTGGACATTTTCTCAAAAGTTCTTTAAATCGATCCCAAGACTCACTAAACGTTTCCCCATATTGTTGTTCAAAGGTGATGATCTCATTACTTAAAGAAGTAGTTCGTGATGGTGGAAAAAAGTAGTTAATGAACTTGGTCTCTAAGTCGATCCATGTGGTAATACTTTGGGGTGGTTCCTTATCAAGCCAAAATCGGGCTTGTCCCTCGAGGGAAAAAGGAAAAAGTTGTAGGCGAACGGCCTCTTGTGGCACCCCATTGTATTTGACGGTATTAGCTAATTGGATGAAACGTTTGATATGAGCGTGTGGCTCATCATTAGTACGGCCTAAAAATGGTGTAGCGGAAACCATTTGAATAAAACCCGATTTAAGTTCGAAATGATTAGCTCCAATAGTCGGCACCATAATCGCGTCATCGTTTCCTTCAACGTGAGATTGAAGAATCTCAATCATTGGTCGATTATCCGTTGCCATCGTTATGTCGAAAGCTCGATTCTCGGGATCAGCTTGAATGACGGTCTTTTTGTTTTTCTTCTTCTTCTTCTTTTTGGAAGAATTGGAAGAGTTTGGTACACCACTCGGTATGTATGTATGCGCACGAGTGCGCATACAATTAAAACTTTGGAATGAGGTAGGTGACCTCGGTCTACATTGAGAGGAAAAGGATTTTCCCTCTCGAGGAGCAATATGAAAAAGTTACAAAAATATATACTTAAATACTAATTGAGTTGGCAAACCAATAATCGGTCGTCCCTCTCAATATAAGCACAAGCAAGCGGGGAAACGAGGTGGCACAAAGCACTTAAAAACCTTTTTCCTTAGACGGCCTTTTATAGCGCGTCGCCTTATACCCACCTTATAGTTTGTATATGTCGAGTTCAAACGTCTTACTAGTATTTATCTATTTTGCCTTTTTTTCGTTATGGATGCGACTACAGTAGTTAGGTGATGAAATCCCAACTAAGGCTTATTTGAAGAGTAGCTAAATTACTATGATACGTAATAGAATATAGTAAAAGAAAAATCTTTTTGTATTTTTTTAGAAAAATATATATTCACAAGAAAAATGGAAAGAAATCGAAATAAGAAATAACACTAATACGTAATATTTTTGGTGTAATACTTTTAGGAAAAAGTATTACTTTTAATTTTTTTATTTTTTGGTACAATTCTTAGGAAAGAAATTGCTTTTGTAATTTTTTTTTTTTTGTATTTTTAAGTTTTTGATTTTTTTTTTGTATTTTTGATTTTTTGTGCAAGGAAATGAACGTTCTAAGCGAACGGATCCCAAAATCCAAACGTCTTCACGAAAAATCGTCAATCGTACGAGCGAAGCGGCAGTGGCGCCAATTTGAAACTAGAATTTTGCAACTCTTTTTTTAATCTATTTATCGTTCCTCGACTCACTCGAATTGATCTTAAATAATTCACAAGATTTATTCGTTTTTGGTAAAGAAATATTTTTGGTTTTTATGTTACTTGAATGCACGTAAAAAATAATAATAATACTATAGCTACGTAAATACATACTAATCTAAAAACAAATTGCACGTACCGCAAGTAAAGGACAAAAGTAAAGAAAAATATAAAATGCACAAACAAAATGTAAACGAGAAATTATTAAAATGCTAAGCGACAATAAAAGAACAAATGCAAAAATATTAAAATGCTAAAAATGTAAATGCCAAATTTATTCTAAAAATGTAGAAACTAATATTTTTATACTTTTTATATCTTCTATTTAATTTATTTATTAAAACTATATTTTTTTTATTCAAACTAAATCGTATTTTTTTAAAGAAAAGAAACTTAGAAAATGTGTAATAAATTGAAATAACTTGAAAATGTTGTAATGAAATGAAATTAAAAATTACGTAGCCCCTATTGTTAAATGAAGGCCCAAATCAGAAAGTTAGCCCAACATTAAAAAAAATAACGCAGCAAGATATAATTAAGGATAGAAGTGACAAGTTGCTGGAAACTAGGGACCTATTTGTGCAATTTCTCTAAATGAACAAAGGATGCGAGTATAAGGACTGAATTGCAATTTTCGCAAGTTTTTCAACAAAAACGGGCTGGTGCTTCTTAATAAGCTCGTTTGAGCTTGTTTGAGAACCGTTTGAGACGAGATTTGTTTTAAAATGCGTGTACTCGAAAATAAGCTATGAAAAATAAGTTTGGGCTTATGAGATGGTTTGAAGCTTATAAAACTAATTTTGAGCTTATGCAAAAAGTTGAGTTAGAGCTTATTGCTTAATGAGAGAAGCTGAAACCTTGTAAAAGCAATAAGAAGCTGAGAAAATCGATGAAATTTCAACTAGTTTTAAAAATCATTAACAGAATAAGCAGTTTGAGCTTAAAATCCAAATCAGCTTATTAACAAGCTTTGACCAAATTTTGACTTTTTCAAAAATAATTTCCAAAAGCTAAAAACTGATAATAAGCTACTTTTAAACTACTTTTGAAAAGAAACTTGAGCCAGAATCATGAAATAAGCAGTTTGAATGTTTTAATTCAGTAACTTGTTTAAGAATTTACTTTTAACTAGCTTACTTTTAAGCCTTATAACTCCGTATCCAATAAGCTATGACTAAAACACTTAACTAAGATTTTAAAGCTGCTACTACGGGCTATCTAAAATGCTAAATCTCACTCCCTAAATCTAACTGAGCAAAAAGATAAATGGAGATGAAAATGTCTGTTTAGATAGAAATTTTGACCCAAACCTTTTTTGTGACCGTTTGCCTCTTTGACCTTTCTAACTGACTTTTATGAGCTGGATATTACTAGCTTAGTTCTCTTAAAACTAGTGCATTCAATTTCAACACCTAGAACTGGCAGTAACAGCTAGATGCAGTCTAATCCAAACACCCCTTAACCTGTGCACAGATTGTGAAATCGCTTACACTTATGAGTTTTAATGACTTTTTACCAGATTCCATATATCAATCAGCTAAAATTGATCCTAAAGAGGAGAACTGAAGTAGAATAGAACCTAGATTACCAGTACTTTGACAAAACTATTTTTTGGTTTTTATGTATTTAGACAAAAATAAAGCAAATCCTAAAATACTTATCGAGATGAAACAAACTTACAAAATAAGCAAACAAAAACACTCAGATAAGTCACATAAGGTAAAGATAAGCAGAATTGATAAGCTAATAATTATAACTAATATTTGAGAGGAAAAAGTAAAAAGGAGTATAGACCTTCAAACGAATCTCCTATCCAACTGTTGCCTTTGCACAAGGCCTGTATCTTCACCCCACACTTTCTATCAACCAAGTATAAGCTTATTTACAGCTTATCGTACCCACTGTTCATCTACGCCTTGGATGAGGCAGCCTTCTAAATATTACTTGATTTTTTTTATTTTTTTTAGAATTTAAATAAATTCCCTTAGCTAATGAAAACAGAACATCACATAGGGTTTTGCAAGCTTATGTGAGGTCAATGATGAACTATTAAATAAAAAGAAACTTATTAGGAGCTTAAAGCTTATTAATAGATTATGACAGAATCCAAAGGTAATATAAAAATTAAAAGCAGAAAATAAATGACACAATTTAAAACTGGAAATTAACAATTTTATTAAACTGAATTCATTACATTAAAAGAGAAAAACCACATGAACTAACTTTTGACAGAAATTAAGCTAAGGAAAATTACATGAAAAAAAATACAATAAGCCTACCATCTATTTATAGGGTAACCAAAGCTTCTAGACGAATTTTCCAGCTAATCTTTTTTCTCCAAGGGTTTCAATTTCATCCCTTTGATCTTGCTTAAGAATGAAGCATGATTGAGGCCTTTAGATCTTTTTCTTGTTTTCTCTGACCTCCCACGGATTGCCAGTGTGGCAATTGATTTGACACCAAGTGTGTTTGTTTAACAAAGGATTTAGTGTAATTTTTTGCCTTGAGTGTGTTTCTTTCTTCTCAAATTCGGATTGCCAGCGTGGGCAGAGGTAGGGGACCATTCTTCTGCTTCTTACACGTGGGATTCTTTGATAGGTTGATTGGGAATGCTTTCATATCATTTAATTTTATTGTTACCCTTAATGGTTAGAATACCCAATTTTCTTTTGTCTGGTAAAAGTGAAATGGAAGGAATGGAAGAAGATTCACAGTAGTTTTTCTTTTATTAATTTTTAACTACTATTAAACTTTCAACAATGGCAAGAACGGCCCTTGTGGTTTTAAATGATATAAAATGTATTTTCAAAAGATTAGTTTAGTAGTTCTGATAAAAGGAAATGACCACATTAGTATATTCATTAATAGTGAGGGTTATTTCTGTATCTTTGGGGAAGTTGAGGGTTCAAATGGTATTAGTGGTGAAAGTGTGCGGGTGTCTTGGTAATTTTAAGAAGATTTGTAGAAACTCCGTTGAAGTAGAATCCTAGCTTCGGCCTTTTGCACTTCTTCAAAATATCTTCATTATTAGTCATTGATCTTTCATACTTTTACACTTTTGGTCCTTTGACTTTGTCTTTTTCCTTGACTTTTCTTCAATAAATGACCGTGAAATCCCGTGTTTTCTTTCCTTTTGGTCTTTTGTACCTATTTCACACAAAAACACGAAACCACGCGTAATTCCAATATTTACGATATTAAACACATGATTAGGTCTTGTTTTTCATTGATTTTAGTGGCAAAATGATAAGTGTTTACACACTTATTATTAGGTTATGTCACTAAAAGTCCCATTAGCATGAATTATGAACTACCGCGGTTTGGTAGACGCTTATGCATATAATAGTACTATTTGGGGACGATCACCCCAGTTCGCGCCTTGACGGTTGATCCCCGTCGTGCCACATTGATTGGTAAGCGAATTTATGTATGAGACATTTACACAAGCATGATTATTGTGACGACACGCTAATTTAGATGGGTAAATTGAGTTTCGGGCTAGCTACCCATTGTTTGGTATAGTAAGGTAACAATGTCATGCGGCTTATAATAATCCAATTAACGAAATACTGCTATACGCATCGAATTACGATATATTGCCTGACTAGCAATATGGGGTCTTACTATTGATATTATGTTCGTGTTTTGGTTTTCATAACCATATTCATATAACGGTTTTTATTTAACTTTATACAACGTTATAAAACGTATTGTATGATGTTTTTACGACATTGGCTCGTATAATGATTTTGAAGGCAAATGCCTATATTATGATTTTCGATAAGGATTTGTATAAAATGACTTTGGCTATTTCATGGCCCATTACAAAGATTTGTACAAAATTGATTTTCGGTAATAACTTTATACCGATGTTATACTTATGGATTTCATTAAACTCTATGAATTCACTCGGCGTTATCGCTGACCTTTTCTTTTAACATGTTTTGTCTCGGGTACTTGAAGGTAATTCTCGGGAAGACAACATGAATTCATGGCCCGCACCTAAATAATAATTTCCATTCAAATTCTTTGTAAAACTTGTATGAAATACCATGACTTGGGACCTATGTAAATTTGTTATTTATGAATGGAAATGCTTTATTATTAAACGACGTGATTTTTAAGCGTTGTCTATGATGTGAGTAATGTGTTATCCCGTAACACCAACGAGTCTTCCGCTGTATTAAATTGTGTAAATTTGGGGGTGTTACAGTTTGGTATCAGAGCTCTCGTTATAGAGAACGAAAGATTTTTAAAACCAAGGTTTTGAATAAAACATTTCAAAATCTTTTAACTATAAACATTTTTCTCAAAATGTCTAAAAATCTTTTGACTATAACGGTGCCGAAGAATTCCCGAGTTACCGACAAGGCCAGACTGAGAAATGTTATTTTAATATATATATAACTTGGATTATATATATGTTGTAATTTGATTATAAGATTGTTTGATGATTATTTCTATATTTATACGAGGTATTTATACGACGTAGATTGTCACAAGGAACCCTAAATCCCCTAGCAAATTAATCAAAGCTATTTCCGTAGGAATTCTAGCTATTCCAGATCTAAACCAAGTTGTGGATATTTATGATCCCAATAAAATGGCTGATATTCGTAGAAATATAGATGTTAGTTGATTGTGATATTGAAGAAGAATTGGCGAGATTAAATCCGATATCGATGTCATGACGATCTTTCTTTATAGAGTGGAGTTTGACAAAATGTTACCACCTAGAAAGATGTCATCTGATTCGTTGTCACCCAATTCTTAAATTTGAGAATCGAAAGCCTCATTCCACTAGTACCTTTCCGAGAAGTTTAACTGAATGATCGAGTCATTTCATACTAGTGACTCATTTGATAACTATTGATGAAAGAGCTATAGGATTGGAAATTAAGTGTTGTTCATATCAAGCTTTTATTGCCCTTTTGAGGTTTATGAATAAGATTGAAAGTGTTGGAGAATGAGGTAGGATATCGCATTGAGAATAAGTTGGTTGAAACTTGAATGAAGTAAAATTTACCTTGTATGGAATAAGAAATTGTTAAGAGGAAGTCATTAAGCCGTTAAGTTTTGTGATTGAATTATAAGGTTTTAAATGATTGTAGGTTCGTGTTAAGGGTTGTTCCTAGGCCATTGTCCAATGACGACGATGCCCAGTGTCCAAGAAATAAATCGAAGAAATCTTCTTCTGAAATTGGGACCGATGGATCTTCTGGGACCAGTGGAACACCTAATGACTCTTGTAGATTAGTATTCATTGTGGTATCTTTTAAAAATAATCCCTAACTTAACTGAGACATCAGTTGGGAGGATGAGTTCTTGGAATTGTATGACATAGTGACACTTTATGTGTTACGGTACAATTTTGACTTGTTTGTGATTAATGAAAAGACTACCTTTGATTGCTAAATTCTACATATATCGATGTTATCTATCCTTTATTGCTTCATCCTAATGTTCACATTAGTGATACAACCATTGAACAAGTACTCATCTTGATTTGAGTTACGTTGTGGATTATTCTTTTTGAGTGCCATCGAGGTCATGAACCTCATGATTAATTGGCTAAGCTCATTTCCTGATATAGTGTAGCTTATTCTTGGTGAACAACTTTTCATCACTCCTTTTGCAGATCACTCATTATTTTTATAAGATAAAACAGTATCCCTTGAGAAAAATTGAATTTTCATCATTATAAGGATTATTCGAAGCGAGATTTATAAGTGATTGTTATCGAAATGAATTTGTTTATAAAACACCTTGGAAAACTTAATAGTTTTCAAAACAAAGAAAATCTTTGTAAATTTATTTTTGATTCTTATTTAAGAATTAAACATGAAAATGTTTTTATTATAAACATGATGATAAAGTTTTGACGAACTGAGTATTGCATTGTTAATCTTGAAATTGTATATAGTTGCGCGCCTACATACAATTTGGAATGGACCATGCAAGGCTGATTAGTAGTCACCATAAAACTGATTAATAAACACTACATTTTCTTTAAAGATTGTGAAAGATTAAATTTTATGAGATCTGCAAGAAGTGAAAAATAGGGACATAGTGTTAGGGACACCTACATATGTGCCTGTAGCATCTATTCTTCTGAGTCGAATTTACTCATCTGTGGATATTGTCTTAATTAACAATTGATATCCCCTTCTTGTCCAATTCTCTTGTAGTGAGATTCTTTGGAAAAGTATCTGATTACCGAGTGTTGATACCCGACTAGATGTATCGACATTCCTATCATTTCTTTTGATTTGATTTCATTTTAATGACCTGGGTAACGATCCGAGGAGCTTTCGAATGCGTACTCAGATTATGAAAACATGGGATATATTCATATTCATTAAATGTTTTCGTCTGTAGCTTAATTGAAATTCTCTCCCGTAGAATATGCGTTGACCTTACTCTTTTAAGGTTAGTTATGTCTCCAGATATCCTTGAATTGTGAAGGATTATGAGTTATTATTAGTCTTTTGAGAAGTTCACATCTTATCGACGGCAATAAAACTGAAAAGTTGATAGTGCCAGTAGAATGGATTGATTGATTATGACATGACGACATTGTGTTAATTGATGGGAACCCGAGTAGAAATCCCCTAAATGATAAGATGTTGATTATCAAAAGTGATCTAAATAATTCTTGAGGGATGACCATATCCTGCATTTAGACTTGAAATTATACCGTGAATGGTTGTGAATTAGTCATAGATATTATAATCTAGAAAGAACTTAAAGTAAATGCATTAAAAGATGTTTCCGTTATCTAAAACTTTAGGAGGTATTTGTTGGTAAATTACCTAGACTTTCGCCATTAAGGAAAGTTGAATATGGTATTGATTATATTCTCGGTGCTGCACCTGTGGCATGTGCACTATACGTCAGCACAATCTGAATTAAAAGAATTACCCTACAACTGAGAGAGTTGTCTGAAAAAGCTTTTATTCTATCAAGCTCGTCATCATGAAGAGCTATGGTGTTATTATTCCTTATATTTGTTGAATTACCGTCAACTAAGTAAAGTGACGATTAAAATCTATATCCACTACCCAAGATGATAAATTTGTTTGATCATTTACAAGTTCTAGCGTATGTTCTAAAAATTCGATCCATGGCATGGTTATCATCAACATCGCATCTGCGAAAAAGATTATCTATTCCAATCACTACATCCAGGACTTGTAATAAACATTATAAGTTTCATGTGATGACGTTTGGATTGACTAATACACATGTAGCATTCATAAATTGGGTGAATCACGTGTGTAGGCTGTAAATTGATAAATTCATGCTTGTGATCATTAAGCACCATTTGTTTGTTTATAAGAATAAGAAGGAGTTGATAATTATTTATAGATTACCCTGAATTGGCCGAACAATGAAAACCTGTACCTTGAATATTTAACATGAAATTTAAGACTTAATCCTTTATATTATTTGACCGTGTGATTAATAGAAAATGGAATATATTGACTCTTCAAAAATTAGAACCATTAAGGCTTTGGGTTTTACCAAAAAGAAAATGGAAATATGTTTTGACAAATGTTTTAACAAAGGATTTTTAAGGGATTATTTCCTTATACACAAATCATTTAACTAAACTCCTGTTTAGGGGTAAATGTTTGTGTATACCTCAAGACAACCTAAGAGGGATTGAGGAAACCGTTAAACCATGACTTAAAATTTGAAACGATAATTTTTGCTTTTCATCTAAGAAAATTTTGACCAAAATATAAACAAAGATTTTTCGAACATTTACAAATCTTATTAATTATTTTCGATGAATCAACAAAAATCGTGTTAATTAAATTAAAAATTATTTTGAACATTTTCATATAATTGGACGGACTAAGAAATTTAAAATCTTTAAGTTTACGTTTCATAAAAATTGAATATTTATTATTTAATTAGTTGTAATAATTATCGACGCTTTAGACGTCGGATTGAGTAAAACGGATAAAAATGATAGTTGAGAAGAAACTAAAACTTAGAAAATATGAAGAAAGAAATTTTGAATGAATACGGTCATGATAATTATTTCATCAGGAAAGATGAATGTAGATACTGACACATTATATTAAAAGGATAATATAGATAGTAAAAAGGGTTCGCGGCTAATGGGAACCATTAGAATCAAGAAGCCGATGGCGATAAATGATTAAAAGGCCACTTGTGATTGTCTAAATATTGAGGATTGTGAGATATAGTTATGTTGGAATCTTGTAAGATTAAGTATACTATTCATGTCATTTTTGATTAAATGTATCTTTATCTGAAGAAGTTGTACTAATGGCAAATTATGAAGGCAGACATCGCCTCATACATTAGTAAACGTCTAACTATTACAAAGGTCATCATCTGAATTTGATTCGATTTGGGTCATCGTCGACAGACTGACCAAATCTACTAATATCATTCCTATTAATGATAGATTCTTGATGAAGAAATTGACTCTTTTGTATTTAAAGGAGTTGTGTAAACATGGTGTGCCTGTATCGATCATCTCTATCAAGATCCTCGCTTCGCATCGAATTTCTAGAGATTTGCTCAGAAGTCATTGAGAACGAATCTTGATGAGAGTACTGTGTACCACCCCAATCGAAGGGACGAGGTAAAGTGACGATACAAAATACTAGAAGCGCTGTTTTATGCTTGAATGATTGACCTTTGGTAATAAACCGTATAATCGCTTTCCTTTGTAGAGATTGTCATTGATAATTATCGTGTTAGGATCGAGATCGAATCTTGATAAGATTTAAATATTAGAGCATCTGTAAGCAGGAGTTGGGATGAAGACACCCCACATACACCCATTGTGAGTTGGACATGTCTTTTAGTTTTAAGGTTTCCTATGATGGCAAACCTAACCTTACAAAATACCCAACCCGCGAGACCTGAAATGATTGTTGAAATTAGGATTTGATTATTGACTGCCGGTAGTGGGCAGGAGGTTATGTGAATATGAAATGTAGATCTTGAAGTGCCAGATGGGTAGCGAAGTTATGCCAAAAATTTTAACCATGGAAAAATGAATTGATGATCTGGAAGATCATGGGATATAAGTCCCCGTTGTATGGGACCATTGAGATGATGTAAAAGATTGATTTGAAAGGCATATAAGCTGGATCTACCCTAGGACTTCAAGAGCTGCGTGAATTATGTTTCATATATCGAACTTGATAAAATGCCTATCAAGTGAAAATCTGATTGTTTCTTAGTAAAGTTTTGATCGGCGAAAAGTTCCATTCATCAGAAACCCGTGAACATCATGGATAGAGAAAGTAAGTCAACATTAAGCCTGATCTTATTCCCGTAGTTATGTTTGATGAAACTCGCGTATTGTAATGGATTACACTAGTGAGAAAAGACCGAATGTGAAGGAAATAACCACATGTCTTTAACTCTATAAGAAGCGAGTAGTAAGATGATCTTTGAGGACAAAGTTCCTGTTTAGGGGTAAATGCTGTGACAATCCGTCAATTTATGGTTGATATTTTATTCTCAAGTGTTATTTAAAAACATTAATTTAATGTTATATTATGAACTCACTTATTTTTGGGAAGAAATTTGGATTTACGTCTTGAAGTAGCATCGACTACGTCTAACCCGGAGGTTTCTACGTTACGTGCTTACGTTTACATACACCGTTTTGGAGATAGTCCGACATTTCAGGAAATAAATTTATCCGTGAATATTATTTTGAGATTTTAAATTTGTGTTGGTTCATAAACTCACAAATTTACGAGAAGAGATTAGGACTTGCGATTTTAATTTAACGTCCTTAACGACTAAACCGGAAACCTTAGGATTACGTATTTACGTTTTGGAACTCCATTTTGATGAGACAATTTTTATTAGATTCATTTTGTGCCGTTGATTCATAATTTATAAAAACGTTTTTCGTAAAACGACCCGAGGGCACGCAAATCAAGGAAACTAGAATCGAGGAATACCCGTAAATTAGTGGGATGAGACAAGTAAACACTAGTCCCACCCCACACATGGGACGGCCCAAGGTAGCTCCACCTCACCATGAGGTGTGGCAAACTAGTAGCTTACATAGTTAACACTTGTTAACTTTAGCTTTATGTGTAAGCTAACACACACAAAAACCATTCAAGCTAAACCACTTACCTCATTTCCCACACATGCAAAACAACTTCCACTCTCCTCCCTCTCTCTCTATGATACCGTCCACCACCACCTTAAACACCCTATTTTGATCAATTTTCAACCACAACATTTGATGTTATACGCACATATGATGGAAACCTCTTTAAGCTCTATTGATTGGTGGTCATATTAACATCTAAAAAGGAGTTTTCAAAGGATTCAAGGGCTTATTTTCCACAAGATGTTCATGAAGATAGGTGACCTTTAAGATGATATTGGTTTATCACAAGTCTTGCCATCAAAATCCAAGCCTTGATGAAAAACTACACAACCTTGGTGGTATAAAGATTGTTTCTTCCTATCCTCTTTTTATTTTGATTATGTAATCATGTATTTTCTTTCCTATTGTATATGTATATGATGAATATATGATGATAAAAGTATTGTGTGGGGATTTGGTGTTGATAAACATGGGTAAAGAGATGAAAAACTATATGTAAAAGTGGTTAATCTTGCTTAAATTAGTAGGCTGTATAAAAACAGTAAATAACAATATGATGAACTGATAAAATGGTATAGATGAATTTATATACAGTAAGCTATGAGTCTTGTACACATGTGAGAGTTGACCATACAATGAAATCATTATAATGAGTGAGATATGATCAAAACAAGTTTAGAGTACAAATCTGCATAGACTGTTTTGGATAATTTTTAGAAAATACTTAGAAGCTGATTCAACAGTAGCCATACGAGAGTTAAATGGAGCAAATATCATGTAGTTTATGCCATAAAAATTTGTGCTTCTATCTCCATATAGAACTCTAGATATGGCTATTTTGGTGAACATGAAATTTAAAATCAGATTTGTATAATAAAAACCTATATAAAATAAGCACTCACTTACATATTTATAAAATATATACACATGAAAACCCACTAAAAATTAATAGTAATTATAAATAAGAATTTAATATATTATGATATAAAATAAGACATTATATAATAATGGTAGTTTGATAAGTTTTATAAGTTATAAATCTATAAACATGATTTTTTACGTCTTTTCGGCTAATACCGTAAAATTAGCGTTTTTCGTCAATTAAAACTTAGACAGTCGGACCCGTCTAATGTAAACTTTGTAAAAGTCATATACTGATGTATAAGTATCTAATACAAGTAAAAACCGATAAAACCCGAACTATATGACATACGGACATTAACGAGCTAAGTTAGCATATTTAGACTAATAATTTAACTAATTAAGTTAAACACTTAGAAAAATTACTTATTGGGCTTAACCCATTTGGGCCCAACATGTAAAGTATAAATACTGATAATACAAGTATGAAATGGATTAATACAAGTTAATGATCTTATAATAGGCTTATTGGACCTAAAACACGTAAATAGGTAAAACTAGTAAACTAGTAAAAAGTTACCAATACATAAACACTAAAACGAGTAAATGAGAATATGTAAACCCACTTGATCATCATATATATAAAATCATCATATGTATATTTGTTATTTTTATAAAGTTATTGGAAAAAAGTCTAAGACGAATATTATTTGTCTAGGTTTCCGTGATTGAAGCACGTACCGTACATCCGAATTGCCGATAACCCGCTTTCCCACATCAACGTGAGTTAATAGCCTCGCACTCTTTTAAATGATTTTATGAAATGTTTTATAAACCCGCGAGGGAGATAACATGTTAGTTTTTATGAATTAGGACACTAGTTGTCCCGATTATTTGTTTATTGATTTGGACCCGAATGATTGTATGACCAGATGAATGATTAAACGACCCGATAGATGAAATGAAATGGATTATTAAAGTTAGGTTATGTCACTAAAAGTCCCATTAGCATGAATTGTGAACTACCGGGATTTGGTAGACGCTTATGCATATAATAGTACTATTTGGGGACGATCACCCCAGTTCGCGCCTTGACGGTTGATCCCCGTCGTGCCACATTGATTGGTAAGCGAATTTATGTATGAGAAGATTTACACAAGCGTGATTATTGTGACGACACGCTAATTAGATGGGCAAATTGAGTTTCGGGCTAGCTACCCGTTGTTTGGTATAGTAAGGTAACAATGTCATGCGGCTTATAATAATCCAATTAACGAAATACTGCTATACGCACCGAAATACGATATATTGCCTGACTAGCAATATGGGGTCTTACTATTGATATTATGTTCGTGTTTTGGTTTTCATAACCATATTCATATAACGGTTTTTATTTAACTTTATACAATGTTATAAAACGTATTGTATGATGTTTTTACGACATTGACTCGTATAATGATTTTGAAGGCAAATGCCTATTATGATTTCCGATAAGGATTTATATAAAATGACTTTGGCTATTTCATGGCCCATTACAAAGATTTGTACAAAACTGATTTTCGGTAATAACTTTATACCGATGTATTACTGATGGATTTCATTAAACTCTATGAATTCACTCGGCGTTATCGCTGACCTTTTCTTTTAACATGTTTTGTCTCAGGTACTTGAAGGTAATTCTCGGGAAGACAACAAGAATTCATAGCCCGCACCTAAATAATAATTTTCATTCAAATTCTTTGTAAAACTTGTATGAATTACCATGACTTGGGACCTATGTAAATTTGTTATTTATGAATGGAAATGCTTTATTATTAAACGACGCAATTTTTAAGCGTTGTCTATGATGTGAGTAATGTGCTATCCCGTAACACCAACGAGTCTTCCGCTGCATTAAATTGTGTAAATTTGGGGGTGTTACAAAATAGGTTTGAGACTTATGTGAAATCAAAAGATTTAGATCTTTAGCATGTTATTACCAATGGTGACTTTTTACCATTTCAATATAATGAAGTTTCTAAAAGTAAGGAGATAGTTACTTTTGATAAAGCTAATGATGATACCAAAAGAAAACTAGCTAAAAATAATGAGGCTAGAATGGTGATTTATAATGATTTACCAAAGAAAGAGTACGAAAGAATTTTTATGTGTGAAACTGGTAAAGATATTTGGAATACTCTTTTAGTAACCCACCAAGGTAATAGCCAAGTCAAAGAAAGTAAAATCGATCTTCTTGTTCAACAATATGAACAATTTTTCATCTTAGAATATGAAACCATAGATAAAGTATTTGCTAGATTTAATACTATTATTGCTAGTCTAAAAGCACTTGATGAAGGTTTTTCTAGCAAGAACAATGTTAGGAAGTTTCTTAGGGCGTTGCATTCAAAATGGAGAGCTAAAGTCACGGCGATTGAAGAATCAAAGGATCTCGCTAAATTATCACTCGATGAACTCATTGGTAACTTAAAGATTCATGAGATGATAATTTTGAAGGACTCGGAAATGGTGAAAACTAAAAGTGAAAGAAAGTCTCTAGCACTCAAAGCCAAGAAGGCACAAAGTGATAATGAAAGTTCCTCGGATAGGGATGATGAGGAATATGCCTTGGCAATTAGACACTTTAAGAAGTTCTTCAAAAGACGAGGTCAATACGTGAGGCAACCAAACAACGACAAGAAACCCTTCTCCAAAAACCGATTTGCCAAAGACGATAAAGGTGATAGGAAATGCTTTAGATGTGGTGATCCAAATCATTTCATTGGTTATTTTCCTAAGCCTTCACGCGACAAGAACCACACGGCGTTCGTTGGAGGTTCATGGAGCGATAGCGGTGAAGATGTTGATGACAACCCCAAAGATGACAAGTGTCTCATGGCTCACACTTCTAAAGAGGTACTTTTCGAAACCGAGTATTATAGCAATAACTTTTCTTCTCAAGATGATAGTGAATTAAAAGGCCAATACAATAACTTGCATAAGCTCAGTCTAAAATATTTTGAAAAGAACAAAGTGCTAAAATCAACTAGAACTAGGCTTGAAAACGAGATTAATGAGCTAAAAGAAAAATTAGCTAAGCTTGAGAAAAATAAAGAAATAGACCTAGGATGCTTAAAATGTGAAAACCTTAGGCAAGAAAATGAAAACCTTAAGAGCACCTCCATTAGACTTGAAAAGTTCATGAGAGGTACTAATGCTCTTGATGATATGTTAAATAAACAAATTCATTCTAAGGAAGAACTTGGGTTAAGATATAACACTAATGAAGCATCAACTAGTGAACCAAAACAAGTTAGGTTTTGAGAAAGACAGTCCCCTGTACGCGGTGCTCCAATATATGGGGCGGTTCCTTATAGCTATGGAACCGCCGATGGAGATATGGAACCGCAGCCAGAAGATGATTTTTGTGAAAATCCTGAACTTTCTGAAAAGTCAATTTTAGGTGAAGGACCAGAACATATTCTTATTAACAAGGTCAAAGTACCTATAATGCAAAAGCCTACTCTAGATAAATTCTACAAGCCCTTGAGTAAACCTCTAATGGAA
The DNA here is from genome assembly GCA_025667525.1 of Glebionis coronaria. NCBI lineage: Eukaryota > Viridiplantae > Streptophyta > Magnoliopsida > Asterales > Asteraceae > Glebionis > Glebionis coronaria. The sequence continues at coordinate 141,040 of JANFOE010001483.1, read as the reverse complement.
ACTAGAAACTTATCTAGACAAACATCTACTCCTCCAAGAGTACGAAATGAATCTAAACCTAGAAGTAGAACACCTACGCCAAAAGAGATGATCATGCTAAACCAAGACCTAAGAGTAAAACCCCAACACCTAGGAAGAATAATAATAACACTAGATCAAGATCAAAGACACCTAGGAAAAACTATGGACAATAAAAAGGCCATATGAATTGGAATAATTTTCAACAAATACTTTTCCCCATGGGGAAAGTCTCTTTCATTCATGCATCCCAACCAAATGCAAGGGATGTTAGGAACTAACAATTTTGGACCCATGAGATATTGGGGACCAAATGTTTGATCTTGTGTGTTGTTACCTATATATGCTTGGGAATCGATCTAGAGCCCGACGAGTGGATTAAGGATAGTGGTTGTTCTAAACACATGACGGATAATCGAAGTTTGTTCTCATACTACAAAGCATATGATGGAGGTAACGTTACATTCGCTAGTAATAGACGTGGTAATATCATTGGCAAAGGTACGATCTCTCTTGACTCTGTGACTATAGAAAACGTAGAGCATGTAGATAACTTAGGTTTTAACCTTCTAAGTATAGGTAAAATTTGTGACAATAAGTGTAAGGCTATCTTTTAGGAATATGACAGTGAAATCGTAAAAGTTGGAAAAGTCATTGGAAAAGGTGTTAGAAAGCATGGGCTTTATGTCATGAAGGTTAATAGGAAGTTAAAGGACAACTTATGTCTAGCGAGTTTAGATGATAGTTCTACTCTTTGGAATAGGAGATTAGGTCACGCTAATATGCGTTTAATTCAATCTTTAGTCTCTAAGGAGTTGGTAAGACACCTCCCCAAGATGAAGTTGCATAGTCACTTTTGAGATGCTTGCAAAATTTGGAAGCAAGTTCACTCAAGTCACAAAGCCAAGAATTTGGTTTCGACCTCTCGGTGTTTAGAGCTCCTACATATGGATCTCTTTGTACCTTCCGCCATACGGAGTTATGGAGGTAAGCTTTATACCCTAGTTATAGTTGACGACTATTCTAGATTCACTTGGACTAGATTTTTGGCATCTAAGAATGAAGCTTTCGATCATTTTGAAACCTTTAGTCGAAGAATTCAAAATCAACTAGGATGTTCAATTGTCTCTATTAGGACGGATCATGGTAGGGAATTTAATAATGAGTGCAATTTAGTACCTTTTGCGAAGCTCATGGTATTACTCATAACTTCTCGGCTCCTCACACTCCACAATCAAATAAGGTAGTTGAAAGGAAGAATAGGACCATCCAAGAGATGAGTAGGACGATGTTAAATGAGCAATCTTTGCCTCAAAAATTTTGGTGCAATGTCGTGGACACATCGACTTACATTCTCAACCGAATTCTTATTCGACCTTTTCTAGGAATGACCCCCTACGAAATTATTAAAGGTAAGAAGCCCTCATTGGAATAATTTAGGGTGTTTGGAAGCAAGTGCTTCATTCTCAACACCAAAGACTACCTTACTAAGTTTGACCCAAAGTCTTACGAAGGTATCTTTTTAGGTTATTCTCAAACTAGCAAAGCCTACATAGTCCTCAATAGAACCTCGGGTGTAATTGAAGAATCACTTAACGTGACATTTGATGAAACCCCACCGTCATCTAAGACACCACCTTTGGTAGATGATGACTTAGATGAAATAGACATAGTTAATGCCAAAGATGTTAGAAACATAGGAGTTGAAGACCTTAGTGTTGGAAAGGGAATAAACATTAAGGAGTCTAAGGATCATGCTCTTGATAACGTCATAGGCAAATTAAATCAAAGGACCCTAAGATCTCAAGTCCAAAATCAAAGTAACTTCTTTTGTTTTGTCTCCTTGATTGAACCAAAGAATGTTAAAGAAGCTTTGATGGACGAGAGTTGGGTCATCGCTATGCAAGAAGAATTGAATCAATTCATTGCTAATGACGTTTGGGAACTTGTTCCTCCGCCTAGAAGTTCGACCATTATAGGAACCAAATGGGTATATAGGAATAAGTTAGATGAGAATGGTGTTGTGTCTCGTAACAAGGCTAGACTTGTAGCTCAAGGCTATAATCAATAAGAAGGTATTGATTATGACGAGACACACGCACCCGTAGCTAGATTAGAATCCATTAGAATCCTCTTAGCTTACGCTTGTGCTTTATACTTTAAGCTTCAACAAATGGATGTAAAGAGTGCATTTCTTAACGGTTTGATCAATGAGGAGGTATATGTGGCTCAACCTCCCGGCTTCATTGATTTTGAGAAACCGGATCATGTCTACAAGCTTAAGAAATCTCTTTATGGTCTCAAACAAGCACCCAAAGCTTGGTATGATAGACGTAAAGCGTTTCTTGTAAAACATGAGTATACCATGGGGATGGTAGACAATACACTCTTTACAAAGAATAAAGTTTCTCACCTCATTATCGTACAAATATATGTTGATGACATTATATTTGGTTCAACTTGTCAATCATTGTGTGATGACTTTGCCAAAATCATGCATGACGAGTTTAAAACGAGTATGATGGGAGAACTTAACTTCTTTTTAGGAATCCAAATTAAACAAATGGATGATGGTATTTTCTTTAATCAATCCAAGTATGTTAAAGAAATGCTAAAGAAATTTGGATTATAAGACTCTAGACCTATGAAGACCCCTATGGCCTTGGATAATAAACTCACCGTAGATGATGATTGTGAGTCGGTAGACAACACCAAATAGACAGGTATGATTGGTAGTTTGTTGTACCTAACGCAAAGTCGACCATATATCATGTTTAGTGTTTGCCTTTATGCTCGCTTCCAAGAGGCTCCCAAAACCTCTCACCTTGAAGCGGTTAAGCGTATCTTCTGATACATTAAGGGCACTATACATTTAGGATTATGGTATCCTAAAGGGACCGGCGTAGAAACCATTGTCTACGCGGACTCGGATCATGCGGGAGACTATGTGGACCGGAAAAGCACTAGTGTAGTTTGTACTTTCATGGGTTGTTGTTTAACTTCTTGGTTCTCCAAGAAACAAACTGCTCTTGCTATATCCACCACGGAAGCCGAGTATGTGAGTGCCGGTAAAGCTTGTCAACAAGCTCTATGGATGAAGCAAGCGCTTGTTGTTTACGGGATTTCTCTTGATGATGTTCCCATCATGTGCGACAACAAGGGTGCAATAGACCTTAGCAAGAATCCCGTGCAACATTCACGAACTAAGCACATAGAGATTCACCACCATTTTCTTAGGGATAATGTTCAAAAGGGGAACATTTCGATAGAGAAGGTACCCTTGATAGAAAACTTAGCTGATATCTTCACTAAGCCACTTAAGAGGGAACCTTTTAATTACTTGTGTCTAGGTCTAGGCTTAATGGAACATATTCCTTAATTGTGCATTCTTATTATCTTTTTATCTTTTGAATCTTTTCTTTCTTTGAGTTTTTAAGTTTCATAAACTCTTTTTGGAAAATTTCTCTTCATTTACAAAATTCTCAAAGCTTTTGTGAAAATGGTCGAGAAATATTTTTGAATTGTTAATGCAATCTAAAAACATTTTTCAAAGCTTCTTGCTATTCATAATGAGCTTACATAATTCATATGTATGGGTCTCTCAAATATAGCAAGAACAAAAGAGAACTATGGAGGATCATTGTGTCAAGACCTTGTGTCTAGTTCTACACACCTCCTACATTGATTTTATTTAAAATCTATGTATTTTGGTTAAAACCTTGTTTGGTGAGCTCTTGTGTGTTTTCTGTGTCTATCTTTGCTTCTTAGTATATCCCCATGATTAGTTAGACTAGAAAAACAGGATTTGCTGAATTGGAAAATCCTCCCTCATCACCAAAATCAACCCACTGTGGGCGGTTCTTTATTGAAACCGCGGTTCCCCAGCGATAAGGAACCGCCGGGTGAGCTAAAGAACCGCGCCCAGTACCTCAATTTTTGGGTATTCCTGAAACTATAAAATTGTTCCAACACTTTTTGGAATCTTTGTTTCAACCCTTTCACCACCCCCAATATATCTTGGACTTTCTCTATATAACCCTAAGCATTTGGCATTCTTTCTCAAATCAAAATGTCTTATTCCCTAAATGAAAGCTGTGATTCTCTTCCATTCTCTCCAATTGCTTTCAACCCCAATTCACCATAGAACACTCAAAAGCCCATCTCTTCTCCTTCTAAGAATGGTGATTGTGGAACTTCTTATCTTCCACCTCTAGCCTTTAGTGTTCTACCTCCTTCACATGATAATGTCATGCATCATGGAACATATTGTCAATGTTGTCAATATCAACACCTTGCTATGGCTGACATCTATGAGGAGTTGAATTACATAAAGAGTCTCTTAGTTAAACCTCCTCTTTTCTACAACTATGAGATTTCTACCAAGACACTACCACCTCCTTCTGCCACTACCTTGTCTTTTATCTAAGCATTGATCGCTTATCTTCAATACATCTAGTTCAAGCAAATGTTAGAGTTCTAGTTTAACTTTGATTAGATTTATGCTTTTTATTTTGGCTTTTGGTTGTGTCTGATACATCTTTGTATGATTTATTTCCTTTTATCGTTTATCATGTTTTCTTTTAACATGACTTATCTTGGACCTTTTGTTTCTTTTTTTTGTGATCTTTGCTATATCTTGTTGGGTGTCTCTTCTCTTCTACTAACCCTTCTATGTAGCTTGTCACCATATTTCGATTCCTTGGTGCCCCAAGCAATAGGGAGTAGCACCAAGGGGGAGCTTTTGCAAAGTCCGGTTCTTTTCTTCTTCAAATACTTTTGCAACCTTTTGCTTCGACAAAGGGGGAGAAATGATAAACTCGTCTTCGAAAATCTTGTTTTATTAGATGATTGAGTTTATGGATTGTCGGAATCAAAAAGAGGGAGATTGTTAATGCAATGATGCCTAAAAACGTTTCTTACATTTTTCGGTCTCGCTTTGTTTTGATTACAACAATATGTAAAAACAAGCATTTACGAAAATAATGAAAAACGAATTCTTAAGTTCAAGTATTTTTCATTTCAACCATTATCACTTAAGGTATGAACAAACAACTAATTATACTAATTAAGTGATCAAGGATTTAATCTTTTCTTAAAACTCACTTTTTATTAAGTGTAGACAAAGTTTTATTATTAAACTTTCTTTTTAAGAAAATGTTTTATTAAATTAATTATTTGAAAATTTGAAATTTGAAAATAGCATATTCTATCTTGGTTTGGAATATCCTTTCAGGATATTTTAATCCCAAGATTCGATCTAACCCACTAAAAGACAAAATGGAGCGGACTCTACGCTGGCGGTTCCTTAGCGCCTATGGCGGTTCCTTATCGATAAGGAACCGTGGGATGCAATAAAGAACCGCGGGTAGATATTGCCGTTGGACATTTATCTTATAAATAGTGGACCATTTTCAGACTTTCAATCCACCTCTTTTGCATATAAACTTTCATATTATTTAATACTTCTTAAATCACCCAAATCCTTGATCATTTGTTTGATTACTACTTGTTTAGAAGTGAATCTTTCTCCTCCCATCTTTTCCTCTCAAAGTGCAAAGAGAAGAACATTATCATTGTTGAAGTGTTGTGTCTACCTCAAAGATCCATTGAAGAAAAAATCTCGTTTATTCATTGTTGTGTCATTGTTGTGAAGATCCAAGTATTTGTGTCTATTTGGAAGTGGTGTATGTATTAGGGTTAATACTTAGTCCAAAAAAGTATATTGGTGTAGATTGGTCCTAGCTAAGATTAGGGCTCGACTTTTAGCTTAGAGTCGAAAATTGGTTAAGCGACGTTGTGTATGGTTTCTCCACCTTAAGGAGCTTGTTGATTAGTGAACTCTCGAGTAAGGAGTACTCGACGAGTGGAGTAGGAACGAGGGGTGAGATTCGTTGTCGAACCACTATAAATCCTTGGTGTTTGGTTTGATCTTTCCTTCCCTTATCTTTTTACATTCTTCATTCTTTATATTTGTGATTATTAGTTTAGTTACATTTATTATTCTTTATACTTGTGATTATTAGTTAGTAGCACTATACCTTGTTCATATTGTGTATAAGAAGGTTTCACATAAATACTCAAGCTTAAGTTTTTGAAAAAGGATTTTTTAAAAACGAAAATTTAACAATCAAATTTAAGAAACTATTCACCCCCCCCCCCCCCTTTCTAAGTTTATACAGAGCTAATCCGGAATAAAATAACATCACCTAATCCAGAATCTATATTTCTAAATGTAACACCCCGCTAAAGCGGAAACATGAAGTGTGACAGCTCAAGGCACATGCATAAGATAACAGAACATACCAAAGTTTAATTTACAAGAAACCGTACATTATTACATCCATTGTCTAAGCCGAACTTCGGCAGTCAACATATGTTTTTAAGTTTTACAAAAGCATAGTCTTGACACCATAAAGATAAAAGAGATAACGTGGTGTGACTCTAGGATATAATGCCTTCATAAGAAAACTACTGACGATTGCCTGAAATGCATGAGAAAAAAATGGTCAACTATGACAATAGCTGGTGAGTACACATGTTATTAAATAATACTAACATTTTTATTTATTTATGCGCTCTTATGGAAAGTTTTCTATCAACCCACTTGTTACAAGTCCTTCCCATACAAGATTTGCAGCATATAAATTCTCACATCATTTCATTATATATTCAAATTTAAATTCACTTGGTTAATAAGTAAAGCCGTGAAATAAATATAGTGCCATGCACAAAAGCCCCTATATAAATACTATGCAATTCCGGTAAACCAGGGAACGAGAGGTTGGCCGACCTCAAATAGCGCTATCCATAATATTTACACTCCATCACACAGGAGCGTACGAACGGTACGTATAGATTGGGCTACGAACGGTGCCCAATGGGGGACTAACAATGTGAGGGGCTACGAACGGTACATCCCATAGGATACGAACGGTATCCCACACATCCAACACTGACTATTTATGCACACACCATATTCATATAGAATACATGTAGTCTGGAAGTCGATGTGTATTACAATAATACACAAAGTTTAAATTTAACCAAGTCTAGCATATTATAATGTAATATGCGAAGTCCAGTATTTAGTAAGGTCACGCGTATATAAAATAATGCGCAATGTCAACCATGACGATTCATGGTAAGTGATAGATTTTTAATCAAGCCAAATAACTCATTTCATCATAGAATATCATGTCAATAGTTCTATTTATGTTTAAAAGTCTCAAGCACTCTCAAAATAGTTGATACAATAGAAATCATGCATTTACCCCAAAAACATATAAAATATTTAAAAGAGGGGTAGTGAACTCACTTTAAACGATTAAAGAGTGAGTACAAGAAGCGGGCACAAGAATATCACTAAAGGCGGTCCTTGAACGTAAAGTTTACTAAAAAAGACCTAAGACAAATAAAATAATATTTATTATAAAAATGGGTCGTAAAAGTAGAAAAAAATGACAATTAGTTAAGTCACAATTCTAGATTCGTCAAAATACAACACTTTTATCGGCACATGTGATCCCAAAAAAAAGATATATAAAACGTTGACATTTATTATTTGTTTATTTATGTTTATACAAAAGTCACATAGGACATCTTATAATTCGCATATACAAAAGAGTGCAATACTACATATTTCATTCTTATTCCTATCTTGTATGTTTATTTATTATTTGTTAATAAAACTGCAATGCTAAATGTTAATACAATATTAAACTCTAAAAGATCATTAGTGCCAAGTGTTAAAAACAACTAGAGGCTATTTAAATACTCAAATGTAAACATTCATGCTTTAGAATCTTGTTCATGTATAGTCTGTTTATGTTCTTTTCTTTATTTATATATATATATATATATATATATATATATATATATATATATATATATATATTTTGCTATTCATTTAGTTTATTATGATATTTGGTCACCTTCTTCGTTTATAAAACGTAACATATCGACTACTAAATTGATGGCACGTATAGAACTAACTCCAAATCAGCTCTTTAGTAAATAAATAAAAGTCCCTAAATATTCATTTAATTAAATACATATTTTCATAATTTACTGTAAGAGGTACTAATAGGAAACTTTGTTTCAAATAGTCACATAGTATAGTTTAATTTCGATCAATAGGTATAAATTTTGGATCAATATTCCTACTTCAAAATCACTTGTAACAAAACTCAGTTAAATTTTCATGGCATTCGTTGCAATATAAATTAACATGCAGATGACCAAACATAATGATATGAATATATATCTTAATATAGTAAAACAACACAACTTACTTTGATTGTTAGATGGTTCTTATCTTCTATTAGTAATATAATATTAACTTCTATCAACTTTAAGGATTATGATAATATGTCATGCCATCATGTGAAAGCTTTGATCATCCCTCCTTCTTTATTTCATAGATATATATATAGAGAGTTTTCAACTTATTTGCTTCTAGTTGAACAGAAATGAAGTTAAGATATTTTATACTAAAAAAATGATTAGTCATTAGATCTAAAATTTATAGATTGCCACTCGTAATAAATATAGGACATATTATCTAGCTTCAACTTTCCTTTGATGTCCATGTTGATAATTTTTCAACCTCATATGTGTAAGTAACTTGCTCACTAAGATTTTAATTGTTTTATAATATCATATTATATTATCTTAAATTTTATTAGTTTGTACCGAAATGTTTTACGTAAAGGTGACCCATAATTTGTTAGTGTCCTTTACTAACCATCATGCAATTGAAATTTATTTTAGACAAATTTGTAAACAAAATTATTTACATTGGTCGATCTATATCGTTATAAATATATAAAACGAACAAATAGACAAATAGGAAAAATTTACACATTTGACTAAAATACATATATACTAAAAATAAACTAACTTGAGGTTTAAATAAATTTATAAGTCGATGTACGTTTATAATGCGAGGGTGCCTAAAGTAAATTAAATATAAAACAAAATTATGACCCGACTAACGCTACTAAAAAAAGTATTTATTTATTTATTAATTTATTTATTTTTTTTACGTTATAAAATATTATCGGTTACTAACCTGAATCGGACGGATGTCACATCACCCTCCCGTTAAAAAGAATTTATTCCACGGAATTCAGTTCATCTTATCTAATGATTCCACGGAATCCTGTTTCAAGTTTTAGGTTTGCACTAGAAAGAGCTTCATATTCTAAGTTTTCTTCCTTCATTGCCTCTCATTGGGCATCAAGTATGCGAGATGTCAAGCTTGTTTGGACCAACATTCCCAATAATCTTACTCGAGAAGGTCTAAATCTTTCCTTTCTACTTAGAGCATCTACTACTACGTTTGCTTTACCAGGATGGTATTTGAGTTCACAATCATAGTCACTTAACAGTTCAATCCATCTTCGTTGCAACATGTTGAGCATTTTCTGGTTGAGGATATTTTGAAGGCTTTGGTGGTCGGTGAAAACTATACACTTTGTGCCATAAAGATAGTGCCTCCAAATCTTTAACGCAGAGACTACAACTCCAAGTTCCAAGTCATGTGTGGTGTAATTCTTTTCGTGCTTCTTGAGCTGTTTGATGCGTATGCGATGACTTTATCTCTCAGCATTAATACGCAACCCAAACCTTTGTGTGATGTATCACAGTACACAACAAAGTTCTTCGTTCCTTCTGGCAACGATAATATTGGAGCATTACACAATTTATCTTTCAGGGTCTGGAAAGCTTCTTCTTGTTCCATTTCCCAGACAAACTTCTTAGTTTTCTGGGTCAATTTTGTCAATGGTTTAGCAATCTTTGAGAAACCCTCGATGAACCTTCGGTAGTAACCTGCCAAACCAAGAAATTGGCGAATTTCCGTAGGTGTTCTTGGTATTTCCCATTTCTTAACAGCCTCAACCTTGGCAGGGTCTACATGAGTTCCCTTTGCACTAACTACATGACCGAGAAAGTGTACTTCTTGTAGCCAAAATTCGCACTTAGATAATTTGGCATATAACTTCTAGTCCTTAAGTAGTCCTAGGATAATCTTTAAATGTTTTTCGTGATCCTTCTTATTCTGTGAGTAAATCAGTATATCGTCAATAAAGACTATGACGAATTTATCCAAATAAGGTCTACACACCCTGTTCATCAAGTCCATTAACACCTGGTTTTTACCCAGTATAAAAATTAAAGTTCGTTGAAGTGGTCTAATCGAATTGATTACTATTTTGGTGAAACAAAGATATTTGTCGTTGTAGTAAAATTAAAAGTGCAAAAACTTTAAAGTAAAGGCAAAGTAAAATAAAGCTAAAAGCAATTAAAAATAAATGACGAGAAATTAAAAGCAATTAAAAGTAAATAACGTAAACTTAAAACGCAACTAAAAATAAACTAAGGCAAGGCTTAAAAATGCAAAAGGAAAAAGGTGGGAAAAGTAAATACTTAAAACTATCAAGAAAAAACCTAAGTACGAAAACTATCCCGAAAAGACCTAACCCGGAATCCAAAATATTGTCACTATCCGGAAAACCTGTTCCAGACACTTATCCTGAATCCATCTTATGGGCCTTATCCGAAAAACGTTTCCTAACCACTATCCGGAAAACACCTCCTAAGGCTTATCCGGAAAACAGTACTAAAACTCTTATCCAGAATTCATCTAAATTGCCTTATCCGGAAAACAGGTCTTAAACTCTTATCCGGAAAACGTAATATGGGCCTTATCTGGAATCTAGTATCTAAACACTATCCGGAAAACGAACTTCGTAGCCTTATCCGGAAAACGAGCTAAAGAAGCTTATTCGGAAAACCTATTTTTATTTCCTTATCCAGAAAATGGTTTGAAGACCTTATCCGCAAAAGTCCCTTATGTTTCTTATCCGGAATAAGGCTTAACACCCTTATCCGGAATATGGAGTTTAGCTGCTTATCCGCAAAGTAGTGTGATATGGGGTCTTTATCCGGAATAAGAGGGTTTTACCCCTTATCCGGAAAACAGTGGTTGAAGGTTAAGAGATTCGGATCCAAGAAAAATTACAATAAGCTAGAAATAAGCCAAAAAAAACTAATAAGCTCTAATCTAAAAACTTAACCAAAACACTTATAAGAAAAAGCTAAGAAACCAAAATTTGAAAACTTTTAAGAAAACTAAATGATAAAAATATTAAAAATCAACTTTTTATAAAATTTAACTAATAAGCACTTGATTAAATTTAAGAAAAACACAATAAGCTATAAAATCAATAAGCTAATAAGATCAAAAACATTAAAGCATAACAAGTAATCAAATAAGCATGACAATAAGATAATAAGCACAAAGATTAACAAAATTAAGAAAGGTAGAATGAGAGATTAAAATAAAACTTGATTAAGATAAAGATTCAACAATTAAAGTAAAGACAAGAATTAAAAGCTTACAAATTTAAGGTGCGAGACAAGTAATTAAAGGTGCAATTAAGTAAATGTGCAAGTAATTAAAGATGGAAGAACTAATGTGTCAAATTAGCCAACAAAATGAAATGAAATCCTAATGACTCTATTTATAGGGGAGGAGGTGATTAGTGGAAGGAAGCTTCCTCCTCTCTATTTTCTTTCTTTAATTATCATTTAATCCTTCGTCTTTAGTCTTTAATCTTTTTAATTCTTCGACCTTTCAGACTTTGTCTCGGGATTACTTTAAACTCGTCTTGTGATTTCTTCATAAATTAGACTTGAGTTCTTCGGCATTATTAAACTTCCGTCTTTGGACTTTTTCTTCGATAAATCTTCAGAATAGGTCTTGGACTTCCGTTCTTTTTGCACTCTTGATTTCTTGACTTCGTCTTTTGTCTTTTTCTTCGATAAAAGCCCGTGAAAGCCGTGTTTTCTTCCCTTTTAACATTTTAATCCTAAAATCACAACAAAAATACAAACCACGCATAATTCCGACATTTACGACCTAAAATACACGTTTTGGCTTGGTTATTATTGTAGTTAAGTGGTAAAAAGGATGGGTGTTTACACACCTATCAAATCCCCTACACTTGACCCTTGCAATGTCCTCATGCAATGCATTAATTACAAAGCAAGATTACACTTTCCATCACAATCAATCCACATTATCCTTTATTAAAGAGATAGAAAATAACAAAACAAGAAAAGAACTCAAAAACTTACCTTAAGGTTTTGGAATGTCATGAAATGATTATCATCCTCAAGTTTCACGTTCCCCATACCAAGCTTAAAAACGAGATCATTGTTATTATAAGTTAGCAAACAAACATGAATTCATGTGGGCCAATTATTTACTTAGACTCCCTTATTCCTAGGTGTATCTCTTATATTTTATTATTGTCTTGAATGATCACGAGGATACATTGTTGACTTATTTCAATAGTTATTAAGGCAGAAAATAAAGTGGGACGATTTAATCAATAGTTAGCTAAAGGAAAAAAATCTTTTAAAACTGCTTCTCAGGACCTCATAAAGTTCATATCTTGGCATAACTCGCTTCGCGATTTGAGACCTTTCTCGGACCGATATTTGGCAGCGACTTCATACTTCAAATCTTGAGAGACGTTCATGAAATAATGGTCTTCTCTTCATAATAGGAATTTCTTCGCTTGAAGTTTTGAGAGATTCTTCATATTTGGACCACGACTTCTTCATTTTTCTCCAATCTTTATTTGGGATTTTGATATACAATGATCCGCCTCCTTTTAGGACTTGGATCTATTTATCCTCATACCTTGTTAGGGCCTTTTTGGATAGACTTCTCCATGATCTTTACGGGAGTATTTGCTTTTCGTCGTGTGTCTCGATCCTTCATATTGATTTTTGATAAATGATTCTTCACATCACTTTGGATCTTTAGCAACAAAATGTAGCCCTCATGCCTTGTTAGGGCCTTTTCGGACTCGCTAATCTTCGCATCCCGCTTCAATAAGTTATGCCTTGGCTATGAACTCTAATAAATACCGAGCAACTTTTAAACGATCTTGGGCTAGAAGCTAAGTAACTTTTCAAATCGTACAACCTTATTTATTGCAGATAAATTTATTAACAAGCGATGGGAGAGTAGGCTTATAATCAACTCACATAAATTCTTGAAAGAATACCAAACTTATAATCGACTCTATCATCTCTCGTTCTTCACAGTTTAAAATCTCAAGGAATGAGACTCGTGGATGCTTAGCCTATTAAATCAAAGTTTTGGGTTTTCGAGTCATCTATAGGATCTTGCAAACTCTTAGACTTTTTCAAGTTTAGAATTCGCATTTTAAAGTTCCCTTGATAAACGACTCTCTAGGATCATTTATAGGAACTTGCGAAAAGTTCTTGTTCTTAACCCGTGAGAGTTAAGACTTTCGCGTTTTAAAGCTCCCTATATAAAAGCCTAGCAAAACTTGACTTAAACACGTTAAGGATACTAGCTAGAGTAAACTCAGATAAGTAAACTCGGGTTGAGTCAAAAGATTCACAACGTTTAACAATTAAAACCACTTTATTAAAATTTATTCTAGCAAAGAAAGAAAATAACTATAACAAGGAAAAACTAATAGGCCAAAATAGATCAAAAATTTTAAAAAATGTCGAAAAATGTCGAAAATTTCAATTTTCCGGTTAGAATGAGGACAAATACAAGGAAAAAGCCACTTAACTTCGATAGAAGTCCCCCCTACACTTGATATAAACATTGTCCTTAATGTTTAAGCATGTGGAAGTAAACTCCCCTACACTTAGGACATTGTGTACTTTGTTTAAATCTTGTTAAAGAAGAGACAACTAAAGTGATTCCTATTTAAATATAGGAAAATATAAAATAGAGAATCAAAAGAGTTTAGGATAGAACCGGGAAGACGGGAACACGGAATCACGGGTCGTCAAAAATCATCAAGAGTGGATCATTGAGCGCTCGAATCCCTGAATATGAGAAGAGAGGAAATAGCAAACACCAACAGGTCTCCCCTACACTTAGGATAAAGATAGCTAAAAGATAGATACTTGGGTTGCCTCCCAAGAAGCGCTTGTTTTTTGTTCACCGAGTCGTGAGCCTGACTCGACCTTGATTATCATGGAAATAAACTTGAAACACATCCACCGGGATCAAATACATTGTTTTCGTACATCAAATAGCACAAGCTTAAGGCGAACAAGGCAAGCCAAAGAAGAATAGGCAAGGTTCCCTTAAGCCAAGATGGAGCACGGTGGAAGCAAGTATGGTGAGGGGCAAGCATATCTTCATAAGTACCAAAGATTTTTCCTTTTATTTCATCAGACAAATACTGAGATGGCTTAAAAATTTCAATACCGGGATCGAACACCTTTTCCTTTAGGGGAAAATAGCACTCAGGCTCAGCAGAATTTGAAGAACATCCGCTAAGAAAATGCACAACCTCGTCCTCAGAAGGTGGACAAAGAGGTGTCAAAACATACGTCCTGCGGATGTTGGTGTCGTCTGGTGTCGGCTCCTTTGAAAGAATTTCTTCAAATCCATAGAAGAATGAAGACCATAATCATCAAAGTCTAAAGGAGGAGCATCACTCTCATTTGGGAAGTATGTGTTGAGAAAAGTAGAAGAGTCTTCCTCAAATGAGTAGCCATCTAAAGTAGGATCAAGCATGGATGGCGGATGATCTTCATCATGAGAAGAATCACTCAAAAGAGTATTGGCCTCATCAAAATCATCATAAGTGGGCATGTCGGGATACTCGGAAGTAAAATCATCATAATCATCCCCATCGGAGCTAGAATCATCATCATAAGCATCATAGATCGATGGAGAATCATATATGGGTGAAGGTTCCAAATTGGAGAGAGAATCATCCACATCATCTTGAAACAGTGGATTATCATTGCAAGAATCGAATATAGGATTGTTGTAGACGACAAAATCATCAAGCACATTAATCATATTCGCCGATTCTCTTCCATAGGATTTGCTTTTATGCTTCCCCATTTCAAAAACTTGTGCATCATCCCCGACTCTTAAGATGAGTTCACATTTATCCACATCTATTAAAGCTCTACTGGTTCTCAAAAATGGGCGTCCAAGTATTAAGGGAATACGAGGGTCCATTTCATAATCAACAACGACAAAGTCGACCGGAAAAGTGAATGTGCCAACTTTAATGAACACATCTTCGGCAATACCAACAGGGTAAGCGAGAGTGCGATTGGCTGGCTCAAGAATCATCTTGGTAGGTGTAAGGTCGGGAAATGATAACTTTTTCCAAACGTTGAAAGGCATCAAATTTATACTTGCCCCGAGATCGGCTAAGGCAGTAAATTTGTCGGTTTGGTTAAAAGTAAAAGGTAGCACAAAACGACCGGGATCTCCTAGTTTTTCCAGAAGTTCTTTAAGAAGAATTGCAGAGAAATTTTCATTCAAGCGAGTATTAACAAACTCGAACCTCTTCTCCTTCTTATTAAGCAATTCCTTAAACATCTTGACAAATTGTGGCATTTGAGCAAGAGCTTCAACAAGGGTAAAGGTGACTTTCATTTCGGCGATATTTTCCAAAACGTTAGAGACTAGAATGTCATTCTGAGTCAAAATTCTAGCCTTGTTTAGTCGAGAAGGGTAAGGAATGCTGGGGTTGGGTGGTGGAGGTGTAGAAGGTGAAGGTTGAGATGTTGAAGGGTTAAAGGTGGAAGGTGGGGTTGGAGGATTCTTCTTGGGTACTTCTTCATGACGAGGCGGAGACGGTAATGGTGAACTAATACTATGTTTGGGAGTAGTAGGGATAAATGGTGGTGGAGGAGGTGTAGATGGAGTAACTGGGGGAGGGATAGATGGTCCTACTAAAGTTGCTCCACTACGGGTAGTAATAGAACTCACATTCGCACGTGGGTTTGTGACGGTGTTTGAAGGTAGAGAGCTCGAAGTAGAGGGTTGAGTGGTTGGTAAGAAACTAGCCAGCATATTCTTTAAATCATTCGTTTGATTGCTGCAGGAGGATTGTATATCATTTCGAAGATCGGATCTAATGTCTTTCCCTTGCTTAGTGATATCCCCTTTCAAATTGATAATTTGGCTTTGCAGATTCTTAATTTGCTCTCCTTGGGTTCTCATTAAGGCTTCAACATCTTGATTGATGGGTGGTGCTTGTTGAGCGGGTGGGTGATAAGGATTAGAAGCTCTAGGTGGGATTTGGTTGCTTCTAGTGTAGTTGTTGTTGGGGTTGTGGTTTTGAGGAGAAAAACCGGGTGAAAGATAGTTGTTGGACCGGTAACTTAGCAAATTTCGATCCCATTGAGTAGAAGGACAATCAGTGTATGAGTGAGGACCGCCGCATGTCTCACAAGGAATTTCTATAGCTTTAACTTGTTGTTGTTGGTTTGTAGCTATGAGCAAGATATTTTTGTTCATTTCCGCCATCATGCGGGTGAATTCGGTCATATCGGGGTTTGCTGAAGTAGAAGAAACATTGACTCTCGGGTTGTTCCTTGAAGAAGCGGAGGAATCCTAATTTTTGTGATGAGTAGTCATGTTCTCAATAATCTCTCTACACTCCTCGGGTCTTCTTTTCATAAATGTGCCACCGGCGGCTGCATTAATCGTATCACGATCACGAAAAGTCAAACAGTTGTAGAGAGTATCAATTAAGGTGACGGGAAGCATGTTGTGGTTTGGACATCGATCGATCAAAACATTATATCTTTCCCAAGCATCAAAGAGAGATTCATCGGGTTCTTGCATGAAACCGCTGATTTGATTTCGAAGGCTCGTGACCATGGATGGTGGAAAGTAGCGCGACAAAAATCGTTGAGTCATGTCGTCCCAAGTATGAATGGAATTCTTCGGGAGACGATCAAACCATTTTTTGGCGTGGTGTGATAAAGTATGTGGAAAGAGTTGAAGGCGAAGAACATCCATAGTAGCACCGGGAAACTTCATGCTTTGAGTAATAGTAATGAATTTGTCGAGGTGCTTGTTGGCATCATCATCAGGCAATCCGCGAAATGGATTAGTTTGCACTTGTTGGATCATGTGATGCTTCAACGAAAACTCCGGAGCCATGATTTGCATCGGCGGAATCGGTCCTCCTCGTCCAAACATTGTGGGTTGACAAAGCTCCTCCATTGTCCGAAGATCGGGCTATGGAAGAACATTGTTGTTGTTATTGTTGAGGTGCGGTGGATAATTGTTGTTGTTCACACCTGCCATAGCTAAATCTTCACGAGTCTCGGGCTCTGGACAAGTTGAAGATCTAGTACCCATACACCTGCGAAAGCAAAAGAAAACAATACCAAAACAATAGACAATATATATACACTATAAAAATAAAATCTTTTTGGATTTTTGAAAATTTTTTATTTTTATGGATTTTTAAAAAATTTTAATTTTTAAGGGTTTTTGTAAATTTTTGAGCAAGAAAAATAACGCTCACGAATGAATGGATCCCAAAAAGCAACGCGTCTCTCACAGAAAACCGTTAATCTTTACGAAAAGAGCCGGAAGCGGCGCCATTTAATACCTAGTTTTTACCCAGTATAAAAATTAAAGTTCGTTAAAGTGGTCTAATCGAATTGATTACTGGTTTAAGTGCGACTTAGTCGTCTTTTGGTGAAACAAAGATATTTTTCGTTGTAGTAAAATTAAAAGTGCAAAAACTTTAAAGTAAAGGCAAAGTAAAATAAAGCTAAAAGTAATTAAAAATAAATGATGAGAAATTAAAAGCAATTAAAAGTAAATAACGTAAACTTAAAACGCAACTAAAAATAAACTAAGGCAAGGCTTAAAAGTGCGACTAAGGAAAAAGGCGGTAAAAGTAAATACTTAAAACTATCTAGAAAAAACCTAAGTGCGAAAACTATCCCGAAAAGACCTAACCCGGAATCCAAAATATTGTCACTATCCGGAAAACCTGTTCCAGACACTTATCCTGAATCCATCTTATGGGCCTTATCCGGAAAACGTTTCCTAACCACTATCCGGAAAACACCTCCTTAGGCTTATCCAGAAAACAATACTAAAACTCTTATCCGGAATTCACCTAAATTGCCTTATCCGGAAAACAGGTCTTAAACTCTTATCCAGAAAACATAATATGGGCCTTATCCGGAATCTAGTATCTAAACACTATCCGGAAAACGAACTTCGTAGCCTTATCCAGAAAACGAGCTAAAGAAGCTTATCCGGAAAACCTATTTTTATTTCCTTATCCAGAAAATGTTTTGAAGACCTTATCCACAAAAGTCCCTTATGTTTCTTATCCGGAATAAGGCTTAACACCCTTATCCGGAATATGGAGTTTAGCTGCTTATCCGCAAAGTAGTGTGATATGGGGTCTTTATCCGGAATAAGAGGGGTTTACCCCTTATCCGGAAAACAGTGGTTGAAGGTTAAGAGATTCGGATCCATGAAAAATTGCAAATAATCTAGAAATAAGCCAAAAAAAACTAATAATCTCTAATCTAAAAACTTAACCAAAACACTTATAAGAAAAAGCTAATAAACCAAAATTTGAAAACTTTTAAGAAAACTAAATGATAAAAATATTAAAAATCAAGTTTTTATAAAATTTAATTAATAAGCACTTGATTAAATTTAAGAAAAACACAATAAGCTATAAAATCAATAAGCTAACAAGATCAAAAACGTTAAAGCATAACAAGTAATCAAATAAGCATGACAATAAGATAATAAGCACAAAGATTAACAAAATTAACAAAGGTAGAATGAGAGATTAAAATAAAACTTGATTAAGATAAAGATTCAACAATTAAAGTAAAGACAAGAATTAAAAGCTTACAAATTTAAGGTGCGAGACAAGTAATTAAAGGTGCAATTAAGTAAATGTGAAAGTAATTAAAGATGGAAGAATTAATGTGTCAAATTAGCCAACAAAATGAAATGAAATCCTAATGAATCTATTTATAGGGAAGAAGGTGATTAGTGGAAGGAAGCTTCCTCCTCTCTTTCTTCTTTCTTTAATTATCATTTAATCCTTCGTCTTTAGTCTTTAATTTTTAAATTCTTCGACCTTTCAGACTTTGTCTCGTGATTACTTTAAACTCGTCTTGTGATTTCTTCATAAATTAGACTTGAGTTCTTCGGCTTTATTAAACTTCCGTCTTCGGACTTTTTCTTCGATAAATCTTCAGAATAGGCCTTGGACTTCCGTTCTTTTTGCACTCTTGATTTCTTGACTTCGTCTTTTGTCTTTTTCTTCTATAAAAGCCCGTGAAAGCTGTGTTTTCTTCCCTTTTAACATTTTGATCCTAAAATCACAACAAAAACACAAACCACGCATAATTCTGACATTTACGACCTAAAATACACGTTTTGGCTTGGTTATTATTGTAGTTAAGTGGTAAAAAGGATGGGTGTAATATAGCAGGTGCGTTTGTCAACCCAAAGGGCATAACCAGAAACTCGTAATGCCCGTAACGTGTCCTAAACGCGGTCTTGGCAATTTCTTCCTCTCGTACTTTCAACTAATGATAGCCTGATCGAAGATCAATTTTAGAAAAGTAAGTCGCACCTTGTAGCTGGTCAAATAAATCATCGATTCGAGGAAGTGGATATCGATTTTTAATCGTCAGTTTATTCAGTTCTCGATAATCAATGCACATTCGCATCGACCCATCCTTCTTTTTGACAAAAAGTATTGGTGCTCCCCAAGGGGATGGACTTGGTATAATCAAAACTTTGCCCAATAGTTCCTTTAATTGCGTTGACAATTCTTGCATCTCTGATGGTGATAAACGATATGGCGCTTTTGCTACAGGTGCCGCTCCCGGTATTAGATCAATTTGGAATTCGACTTGCCTAGGAGGAGGAAGTCCAGGAAAATCATCAGGAAATACCTCCGGATGATCTCTCACTATCGGGATATCTTTGATGGGACTCACCTTTGCATCTTTCTCTATAACGTGTGCTAAGAATGCAAAGCACTCTTTCTCTAAGTACTTGCGCATCTTAATAGCCAATACGATGTTCAGGTCTCATACAGGTTTATCTCCAGGCACAATTAGAGTTTTTCCACCCTCAAGAGGTATTTGTAAAACTTTTTCAAAGCAGTTGATCTCTGCTCGGACATTAGTTAGCCAATCCATTCCAATTACGACGTCAAAGCTTTTCAGCTC
The DNA here is from genome assembly GCA_025667525.1 of Glebionis coronaria. NCBI lineage: Eukaryota > Viridiplantae > Streptophyta > Magnoliopsida > Asterales > Asteraceae > Glebionis > Glebionis coronaria. Next base: position 120,964 of record JANFOE010001483.1, on the reverse strand, counting down.
AATTAGAATTAAGTCAATGTTAAATAACTTATTGGTTAGACTTAACTTACAATTTGGCAATATCTCCTTAGCCTCATACTCATGGCCATTTGCATATACAATAGTATAAGACTCTTTTAGGCACTCAGATATTGGATCAAGTAGTGGTCTAAAATCTAACGAGATAAAGCTCCTATCAGCCCCAGTATCAAATAGAATAGATGCATAGTGTCCATTTAAAAGAAACGTACCAGTCATCACATTGGGGTTCTGTCTTGCCTCCTCGGCCCCTATCACATGAACTCGACCTCGAGCTGGTGCTATATGATTTCCATCATTGTTTTTGTTGTCGTTGTTGTTGATGGGAGCTCTATTCATCCTTGGGCAAACGTTCCTAAGGTGATCAGAACTTCCACATTCATAGCATGCTGGTCTCTTTCGGCAGTTCCTAGCAAGGTGACCCATTTGCTTGTATTTATCACACCTTGGACAGTTTCCTGAGTGATGCAAATTGCACCGGGAACACTTAGGGTGTGGGCCAACATATTGTCGCGGCTCTTAGGCAGCCACGCCATAAATTATGGTTACACGTTGCCTTTTATCTTGTTGATCATGTCCTTGGTTCCTCTTTTGGTCTTCATACCTGTTTCTTCCGTTATCGTTGCCCTTCGAAACTTGTTAGACCGGACCATGTCATTAGTCAGACGATAAGCCAGGCTTACCGCAGCTTGTAAGGTGATTGGTTTGGATGAAGTGACCATTCTTCTGATCTCTGGGGCCAAACCCCAAATGTAACGATCAACCCTTTTCTCTTCAGTGGAGACCATGTGAGGAACCATTCTGGCTAACTCATTAAACCGAGCCGTATATTTGTCGACCTCGTTTTCTATCATCATATGGTTCCAGAATTTGGATTCTAGATTCTGCACCTGGTCCTTCCTACAATATTCCTCCGTCAATAACTTTTTAAAATCTTCCCATGATAAACCATTCGCAGCTTCACGCCCTCTTGTATGCACCTGAGTATTCCACCAGGTTAATGCTCGACCTTGCAACAAACACGCAGTATACTCAACCTTGCTTTCCTCCGCACATTTAGTGATACTGAGCTTTGACTCCACACTTTCAAACCAGGATAAAAGGCCTACTGCACCTTCAGTGCCATAAAATTCTTTAGGCTTTCTAGCCATGAATGTCTTATAGCTACATCCATTTCCAACATTAGAGGAGCCATCTCCGTCATTAGTACGTCTTGCATTAAGGCTTGCAATAATTTGGGTGAGAAGTTCTGCTAATCCATCAGCATTGTTAGTTGGGTCGACATTGTTGTTGACTCCTGTACGTGTGTTCCTTGCAGCCATGATTCTGTAATTGACCAAAATACTTGATTAAGTAAAGGTTTTTTTTTCTTTTTTTTTACAACAATTATATCACACATCAAAAGTTGGCTCTGGGCCATATATTAATATCTGAAATTTTTACATTGACTGTACAACAACCATAAACGCACCTAACAACTATACATCATATGTTTGAAAACTTAAAACAAAAGACCGACACGATACATATGTCTAACAACTAAAAGCAATAGACTGACATGATACGTATGTCTGACAACTTAAAGAAAAATACCGACATGATACATATAGTACTAAAATCCAAACACAACCCTCGACACTAGTAACAACAATACAACCAACACTGCTGATGAGGCTAGATACCAAGTCCTCTTATTTAATGCTCTTTCCTCAAAGGAGGCGTCATGATCTCCATCCACTTGATTAGCTATCCTTTGTACATATTCCGTAATTTCATGTATGGTATGGGAGACTACCATTAGTTGTTGCATCATCTCAAGCTCTTGACGGTTCACGTCCATTCCATAGTTCCTGGGTATATCTGGTCGAAGCCCAGTGGGCCGCGCAGGCCGACTCATGGCGGCTTGTTGCAAGTATCTTTCACTAACTGGATAAAGGTCAGGGTTGGATGTGACATCCGTCCGATTCAAGTTAGTAACCGATAATATTTTATAACGTCAAAAAAAATAAATAAATAAATAAATAAATAATTTTTTTAGTAGCGTTAGTCGGGTCATAATTTTGTTTTATATTTAATTTACTTTAGGCACCCTCGCATTATAAACGTACATCGACTTATAACTTTATTTAAACCTCAAGTTAGTTTATTTTTCGTATATATGTATTTTAGTCAAATGTGTCAATTTTACCTATTTGTCTATTTGTTCGTTGTATATATTTATAACGATATAGATCGACCAATGTAAATAATTTTGTTTACAAGTTTGTCTAAAATAAAGTTGAATTGCATGATGGTTAGTAAAGGACACTAACAAATTATGGGTCACCTTTACGTAAAACATTTCGGTACAAACTAATAAAATTTAAGATAATATAATATGATATTATAAAACAATTAAAATCTTAGTGAGCAAGTTACTTACACATATGAGGTTGAAAAATTATCAACATGGACATCAAAGGCAAGTTGAAGCTAGATAATATGTCCTATATTTCTTACGAGTGGCAATCTATAAATTTTAGATCTAATGACTAATCATTTTTTTTAGTATAAAATATCTTAACTTCATTTCTGTTCAACTAGAAGTAAATAAGTTGAAAACTCTCTCTATATATATCTATGACATAAAGAAGGAGGGATGATAAAATCTTTAACATGATGGCATGACATATTATCATAATCCTTAAAGTTGATAGAAGTTAATATTATATTACTAATAGAAGATAAGAACCATCTAATAATCAAAGTAAGTTGTGTTATTTTACTATATTAAGATATATGTTCATATTATTATGTTTGGTCATCTGCATGTTAATTTATATTGCAACGAATTCCATGAAAATTTAACTGAGTTTGATTACAAGTGATTTTGAAGTAGGAATATTGATCCAAAATTTATACCTATTGATCGAAATTAAACTATACTATGTGACTATTTGAAACAAAGTTTCCTATTAGTACCTCTTACAGTAAATTATGAAAATATGTATTTAATGAAATGAATATTTAGGGACTTTTAGTTATTTACTATAGAGCTGATGTGGAGTTAGTTCTATACGTGCCATCAATTTAGTAGTCGATATGTTATGTTTTATAAACGAAGAAGGTGACCAAATATCATAATTAACTAAATGAATAGCAAAAAATATATATATATATATATATATAAATAAAGAAAAGAACATAAACAGACTATACATGAACAAGATTCTAAAACATGAATGATTACATTTGAGTATTTAAATAGCCTCTAGTTGTTTTTAATACTTGGCACTAATGATCTTTTAGACTTTAATATTGTATTAACATTTAGCATTGCAGTTTTATTAACAAATAATAAATAAACATACAAGATAGGAATAAGAATGAAATCTGTAGTATTGCACTCTACTGTATATGCGAATTATAAGATGTCCTATGTGACTTTTGTATAAAAATAAATAAACAAATAAATAAATGTCAACGTTTTATATATCTTTTTTTTGGGATCACATGTGTCGGTAAAAGTGTTGTATTTTGACGAATCTAGAATTGTGACTTAACTAATTGTCATTTTTTTCTACTTTTACGACCCATTTTTTTAATAAATATTATTTTATTTGTCTTAGGTCGTTTTTAGTAAACTTTACGTTCAAGGACCGCCTTTAGTGATATTCTTGTGCCCGCTTCTTGTACTCACTCTTTAATCGTTTAAGGTGAGTTCACGACCCCTCTTTTAAATATTTTATATGTTTTGGGGTAAATGCATGATTTCTATTATATCAACTATTTTGAGAGTGCTTGAGACTTTTAAACATACATAGAACTATTGACATAATATTCTATGATGAAATGACTTATTTGGCTTGATTAAAAATCTATCACTTACCATGAATTGTCATGATTGACTTTGCGCATTATTTTATATACGCGTGACCTTACTAAATATTGGACTTCGCATATTATATTATAATATGCTAGACTTGGTTAAATTTAAACTTTGTGTATTATTGTAATACACGTCCACTTCCAGACTACATGTATTCTATATGAATACGGTGTGTGCATAAATAGTCAGTGTTGGATGTGTGGGATACCGTTCGTATCCTATGGGATGTACCGTTCGTACCCCGTCACATTGTTAGTCCCCCATTGGGTACCGTTCGTAGCCCAATCTATATGTACCGTTCGTACGCTCCTGTGTGATGGAGTGTAAATATTATGGATAGCGCTATTAGAGGTCGGCCAACCTCTTGTTCCCTGGTTTACCTGAATTGCATAGTATTTATATAGGGGCTTTTGTGCATGGCACTATATTTATTTCACGGCTTTACTTATTAAACAAGTGAATTTAAATTTGAATATATAATGAAATGATGTGAGAATTTATATGCTGCAAATCTTGTATGGGCAGGACTTGTAACAAGTGGGATGATAGAAAATTTCCATAAGAGCGCATAAATAAATAAAAATGTCAGTATTATTTAATAACATGTGTACTCACCAGCTATTGTCATAGTTGACCATTTTTTTTCTCATGCATTTCAGGCGATCGTCAATAGTTTTCTTATGAAGGCATTACATCCTAGAGTCACACCACGTTATCTCTTGTATCTTTATGGTGTCAAGACTATGCTTTTGTAAAACTTCAAAACTTATGTTGACTGCCGAAGTTCGGCTTAGACAATGGATGTAATAATGTATAGTCTCTTGTAAATTAAACTTTGGTATGTTCTATTATCTTATGCATGTGCCTTGAGCTGTCACACTCCATGTTTCCGCTTTAGCAGGGTGTTACAGAATTGGTATCAGACCTAAGGTTATAGAGAATGCCGGTTTTTCAAAAATAAAATCGCAACTATAACCGAACTAACGTTTTCATATAATATCGAAGATGATAAGAGTCGACTAGTCCGAACTTGGCATGATTTGTCCTTAATTACACATAGCCTGATCAACTATGCCTAATTTAGGAAAAATTATTCGTGATTAGGAGTAGTTACCTTGAATCATGTTTGGTCGAGTCTTAGGTATTAAATCACCTGAAGTTGCATCAGTTGCGTGAGTTACATGTTCATGCATTCATATGTTTATGCTATCATACAATATACCTTATATATATGTTATATTATGACATGTTTAGACTAAGTAAAACTTTATTTTCCGCCTTATACAGTCACCATTTCACGATCATCTTCATCTTCCACGGATCATGAATCTGCACATGCTCACAATCAGTACCCCTACATGATGTCGAGCTCTGAAGAAGAGCCCTATGAGTACCTTGAGTCAGAGCACGAGGCTACTAGTCCCAGGACTCCTAGTCCTCCAATACCATCACCAACCATAGGTTTACCCCCACCGACTCAACTGGCCTCCTACTTAAGACAGACGGCTAGGATAAGTGTGAGACCCCCTACCCGAACATCTTTGGCAACTCGAACACCAATGGGAGTATATGGGGCAGTAGCCCCAACCCAGGTTACATACCATCTGGGTGGGTCATCCAACCCTGACCCTTATCCAGTTAGTGATAGATACTTGCAACAAGCCGCCATGAGTCGGCATGCGCAACCCATTGGGCTTCGACCAGATATACCCAGGAACTATGGAATGGACGTGAACCGTCAATAGATTGAGATGATGCAACAACTAATGGTAGTCTCCCATACCATACATGAAATTCTGGAATATGTACAAAGGATAGCTAATCAGGTGGATGGAGGTCATGACGCCGCCTTTGAGGCAAGAGCATTAAATAAGAGGACTTGGTATCTAGCCTCATCAGCAGTGTTGGTTGTATGTTGTTACTAGTGTCGAGGTTTTTGTTTAGATTTTAGTACTATATGTATCATGTCAGTCTTTTGCTTTAAGTTATCAGACATACGTATCATGTCAGTCTATTGCTTTTAGTTGTTAGACATATGTATCGTGCCGGTCTTTTGTTTTAAGTTTTCAGACATATGATGTATAGTTGTTAGGTACGTTTATGGTTGTTGTACTGTCACTGTAAAAATTTCAAATATTAATATATGGCCCAAAGCCAACTTTTGATGTGTGATATAATTGTTGTAAAAAAAGAAAAAAAACCTTTACTTAATCAAGTATTTTGGTCAATTGTAGAATCATGGCTGCAAGGAACACACGTTCAGGAGTCAAAAACAATGTCGACCCAACTAACAATGCTGATGGATTAGAAGAACTTCTCACCCAAATTGTTGCAAGCCTTAATGCAAGACGAACTAATGACGGAGATGGCTCCTCTAATGTTGGAAATGGATGTAGCTATAAGACATTCATGGCTAGCAATCCTAAAGAATTTTATAGCACTGAAGGTGCAGTAGGCCTTTTATCCTGGTTTGAAAGTGTGGAGTCAAAGATCAGTATCACTAAATGTGCGGAGGAAAGCAAGGTTGAGTATACTGCTTGTTTGTTGCAAGGTCGAGCATTAACCTGGTGGAATACTCAGGTGCAAACAAGAGGGCGTGAAGCTGCGAATGGTTTATCATGGGAAGATTTTAAAAAGTTATTGACGGAGGAATATTGTAGGAAGGACCAGGTGCAGAATCTAGAATCTGAATTCTGGAACCATATGATGATAGAAAACGAGGTCGACAAATATACAGCTCGGTTTAATGAGTTAGCCAGAATGGTTCCTCACATGGTCTCCACTGAAGAGAAAAGGGTTGATCGTTACATTTGGGGTTTGGCCCCAGAGATCAGAAGAATGGTCACTTCATCCAACCTGATCACCTTACAAGCTGCGGTAAGCCTGGCTTATCGTCTGACTAATGACATGATCCGGTCTAACAAGGTTTCGAAGGGCAACGTTAATGGAAGAAAGAGGTATGAAGACCAAAAGAGGAACCAAGGACATGATCACCAAGATAAAAGGCAACGTGTAACCAGAAATTATGGAGTGGCTGCCCAAGAGCCGCGACAATATGTTGGCCCACACCCTAAGTGTTCTCGGTGCAATTTGCATCACTCAGTAAACTATCCAATGTTTGATAAATGCAAGCAAATGGGTCACCTTACTAGGAATGGCCGAAAGAGACCAGCATGCTATGAATGTGGAAGTTTTGATCACCTTAGGACCGTTTGCCCATGGTTGAATAGAGCTCCCAACAACAACAACGACAACAAAAACAATGATGGAAATCATAGAGCACCAGCTCGAGGTCGAGTTCATTTGATAGGGGCCGAGGAGGAAAGACAGAACCCCAATGTGATGACTGGTACGTTTCTTTTAAATGGACATTATGCATCTATTCTATTTGATATTGGGGCTGATAGGAGCTTTATCTCGTTAGATTTTAGACCACTACTTGATCCAATATCTGAGTGCCTAAAAGAGTCTTATACTATTGAATATGCAAATGGCCATGAGTATGAGGCTAAGGAGATATTGCCAAATTGTAAGTTAAGTCTAACCAATAAGTTATTTAACATTGACTTAATTCCGATTGAGCTGAAAAGCCTTGACGTCGTAATTGGAATGGATTGGCTAACTAATGTCCGAGCAGAGATCAGCTACTTTGAAAAAGTTTTACAAATACCTCTTGAGGGTGGAAAAACTTTAATTATGCCTGGAGATAAACCTGCAAGAGACCTGAACATCGTATCGGCTATTAAGATGCGCAAGTACTTAGAGAAAGAATGCTTTGCATTCTTAGCACACGTTATAGAGAAAGATGCAAAGGTGAGTCCCATCGAAGATATCCCGATAGTGAGAGATCATCAGGAGGTATTTCCTGATGATTTGCCTGGACTTCCTCCTCCTAGGCAAGTCGAATTCCAAATTGATCTAATGCCAGGAGCGGCACCTGTAGCAAAAGCGCAATATCGTTTAGCACCATCAGAGATGCAAGAATTGTCAACGCAATTAAAGGAACTATTGGGCAAAGGTTTGATTAGACCAAGTTCATCCCCTTGGGGAGCACCAATAATTTTTGTCAAAAAGAAGGATGGGTCGATGCGAATGTGCATTGATTATCAAGAACTGAATAAACTGACGATTAAAAATCAATATCCACTTCCTCGAATCGATGATTTATTTAACCAGCTACAAGGTGCGACTTACTTTTCAAAAATTGATCTTCGATCAGGGTATCATCAGTTGAAAGTCCGAGAGGAAGACATTGCCAAGACCGCGTTTAGGACACGTTATGGGCATTACGAGTTTCTGGTTATGCCCTTTGGGTTGACAAACGCACCTGCTATATTCATGGACTTGATGAACAGGGTGTGTAGACCTTATTTGGATAAATTCGTCATAGTCTTTATTGACGATATACTGATTTACTCACAAAATAAGAAGGATCACGAAAAACATTTAAAGATTATCCTAGGACTACTTAAGAACCAGAATTTATATGCCAAATTATCTAAGTGAGAATTTTGGCTACAAGAAGTACACTTTCTCGGTCATATAGGTAGTGCAAAAGGGTATTCATGTAGACCCTGCCAAGGTTGAGGTTGTTAAGAAATGAGAAATACCGAGAACACCTACGGAAATTCGCCAATTTCTTGGTTTGGCAAGTTACTACCGAAGGTTCATCGAGGGTTTCTCAAAGATTGCTAAACCATTGACAAAATTGACCTAGAAAACAAAGAAGTTTGTCTGGGAAAATGAACAAGAAGAAGCTTTCCAGACCCTGAAAGATAAATTGTGTAATGCTCCAATATTGTCGCTGCCAGAAGGAACGTAGAACTTTGTTGTGTACTGTGATGCATCACACAAAGGTTTGGGTTGCGTATTAATGTAGAGAGATAAAGTCATCGCATACGCATCAAGACAACTCAAAAAGCACGAAAAGAATTACACCACACATGACTTGGAACTTGGAGTTGTAGTCTTTGTGTTAAAGATTTGGAGGCACTATCTTTATTGCACAAAGTGTATACTTTTCACCGACCACCAAAGCCTTCAAAATATCCTCAACCAGAAAATGCTCAACATGAGGCAACGAAGATGGATTGAACTGTTAAGTGACTATGATTGTGAACTCAAATACCATCCTGGTAAAACAAACGTAGTAGCAGATGCTCTAAATAGAAAGGAAAGATTGAAACCTTCTCGAGTAAGAGCATTGGGAATGTTAGTCCAAACAAGCTTGATATCTCGCATACTTGATGCCCAACGATAGGCAATGAAGGAAGAAAACTTAGAATATGAAGCTCTTTCTGGTGCAAACTAAAAACTTGAAACAGGAGTTGTCACACTCCATGTTTCCACTTTAGCAGGGTGTTACAAGTAAATCGTAATGTGATAAATTCTAACCTAATCCAGAATAGGACAAGTATATATTAATTCAGAATCAAGAAAGAAATGTGTAATTCGGAAAGCTAGGGTTTACATAATCCGGAATAAAAGAAATTAGACAGTTCGGAATAAGAGGGTTTATGAACCCGGATTATAAAAATAAGCTAAATTCTAAATAAGCACTTAACCAAAACTTTAACCAAATTGATTTTAAGAAAAAACCAATAAGCCACAACTTAAAAATTATAAAAACACCAAATAAGCTAAATATTAAAATTAAACTTTTAAAAGATTTAAAATATTAAGAACACTTAATTAAAAATAAGCTAAACACTAATTAACCAAAAAGCACAAAAATCTAAAACATCAAACACACTAAATCAATAATCACAGTTATAATAAGCAAATCAATCAAACAATCAACATGATTAAGCAAACTACATGACAAAACAATAGATTATGATTAAGAAAAGAAGAATGAGAAATACTTAATAAGCTTGAATTAATGAAGATTTAAGATTCAAATACAAGATTTAAAGATAAAATATTAAGCAACTTGAAAGAAAATTTAGAGAGAGAAAGTATTAAACACCTACTCCTAATTACCTATTAAAAACTAAAAGTGACTAACTAACTCCTCCTAATGAAAGATTAGGAGGGTATTTATAGGAGAAGGGGAAGGGTGTTGTTTCTTCCTTCTTTCTCTTGTCTTCTCGTCTTTTTAAATAACTCGTCTTTCTCGACTTTGTCTTGGGATTAGTCGAATGATAACATGAACTCGTCTTCTAATTTTCTTCTTTTAGTAGACTTGGTTCTTCGACTTCTTTAAACTTTTGTCTTTAGACTTTTTCTTCGGTAAATCTTCAGAATAGGCCTTTGACTTCCGTTCTTCTTGCACTTTTGATCTTTTGACTTCGTCTTTTGTCTTTTTCTTCGATAAAAGCCCGTGAAAGCCCGTGTTTTCTTCTTTTTTACATATTTTTGTCCTAAAACACAATAAAAACACAAACCACGCATAATTCCGACTTTTACGACATCAAATACACGTTTAGGTCTCGTTTTGACGGTGGTAGGTGGAGGAAACTTAGAAATGACATCATTTTTAGCACGATCGACTTCGATACCGACTTTGGAAATTTTGTGACCGAGAACAATGCCTTCTTTTACCATGAAATGGCATTTTTCCCAATTAAGAACGAGACGAGTGACTTCACACCGTTTAAACATACGTTCTAAATGGGCAAGGCAAGATGAGAAAGAATCACCATAGACCGAGAAATCATCCATTAAGACTTCCATAATTTCTTCAACCATGTCATGGAATATAGCCATCATACACCTTTGGAAAGTCCCGAGAGCATTGCATAAGCCGAAAGGCATTCTTTTGTAAGCAAATGTTCCATAAGGACAAGTGAATGTGGTTTTATCTTGGTCCTTTGGATCGATAGGAATTTGAAAATACCCTGAGAAACCGTCTAAGAAGCAATAGTATTCATTACCCGCTAAACGCTCGAGCATTTGATCCATGAAAGGAAGAGGAAAATGATCCTTACGAGTGGCATCATTGAGCTTGCGATAGTCTATGCAAACTCGCCAACCCGTGACAAGTCGAGTATGAATCAACTCGTTGTGTTCATTGGGAACAACGGTTATTCCGCCTTTCTTTAGGCACACAATGGACGGGACTAACTCATGGCGAATCCGAAACAGGGTAAATCATTCCGGCATCTAGAACTTTGATAAATTATTTCTTGATGACGTCATGAATTTTTGAATTAACCCTTCTTTGGCTTTGGATTTCGGGTTTAAAGTCATCTTCCATGAGAGTTTTATGAGTGCAAAAGTTAGGATCAATTCTGCGGATGTCGGAAATTTTCCAAGCAATTGCTTTCTTATGATTTTTGAGCACATCGATATGTCGAGATTTTTCATCCTCTTTTAAGTCCTTTGCAATGATGACGGGTAACTTCTTATTGTCTTCTAGGAAAACGTATTCTAAATGAGACGGTAAATCCTTAAGCTCTAAATCCGGAGGATTTTCGATGGAAGGCTTAGTCAAATAAGGATCATCGTTTGTAACTTCCTTAGGAGTAGGTGGAGAAATATGGTCCTCATTGAGAAGTTTCTCAATGGTACGAATGTCTTCTTCCCAATTGGAGGGAGAATCGTCTTATTTTAAGTCCACATCCCCTAAACTTGCTTCAAATTCTTTTAAAAGAAAGTCACTTACTCCAAATGGAGTCAATGAAGGAACAATAGAAGCTACGTTCTCAACATGAGGTAAAGGAGAAGTCTTGCGCTTACAAGCCTCGTGAAAATGTTCTTCGCATGCTTCGTCGAGCACATCGATGAAATTCACGGATTCGGGCTCATCGGGACGTTTGGAAAGCTTACCCATGTTAAAGACGATTTTATCATCCCCGACCCTCGTGATAAGTTCACCCGCGGCTACATCAATCAATGTACGCCCGGTTCTCAAGAAGGGTCGTCCCACAATTAAGGGAATACGGGGATCCATTTCATAGTCGACGACAACAAAATCGGCAAGGAAAGTGAATCTGTCGACTCCAACGAACACATCCTCGGCTATCCCCACCGGATAAACAACCGATCGGTTAGCTAATTCCAATGTCATATGAGTGTGGACTAGCTCGGGGAAAGATAATTGCTGCAAAACGGACAATGTAATAAGATTGATACCCGCACCGAGATCCACCAAAGCCATATAACTCTCTACACCCGGAAAATTGCAAGGAATAAGGAATCGACCGGGATCTCCTAACTTAACCGTAAGTTTTCTGAAAAGAATGGCGAAACAGTTCTCATTCAATTGGGTATTGGCGATATCGAGCAATTTTTCCTTATCACTTAAAAGATCCTTAAACATCTTAGCATATTTAGTCATGTGAGAAAGAGCCTCGGAAAAGGTGATATTAAAATTCAATTGTTTGAACATTTTTAGGAAGTTTGAAACTTGAATATCATCCTTATTCTTCAATTTCTCTTTCCTCAACCTTGAGGGATAAGGTATATTGGGTTGAGATGAAGGCTTTGGAGTGGATTTCTCACTCACATCCTTGGGTGAAGGAGGGGTACGAGTGGAAGGTGGAGGAACCGGTTTTGGAACCGAAGGTGTGGTATAAACTTGAGGTATAGGAGGGACATAAGGTGTAGACGAAGGCATAACGGGTGGTATATCACAAGTAGAAGGTGAAGGACGGTAGGTAGAAGTAGAGGAATCTCGGTTCCTTGGTTAGGTGGGGAATAAGAAGGTTCTACGATGGTCTTACCACTCCTAGTAGTGATGGCATTAACGTTGGCCCTAGGATTGGTCACTGTGTTAGAAGGGAGGGCACCTTGGGGACGAAGGGTTTGAAGCATTTGCATTAATTTCCTATCGGTTGATTCTTGCGTCTCTTTCATGGTTCGCTCATGTTCAGTCAACTTTTGTAGAAGCAAGTCCATTTGAGGATTATGCATGTTCATTTGATTATACCCTTGATTATGAAAATCTTTGTTTTGAAATTGTAGTTGAAAATCATTGTTATTATGAAAACCTTGATTAAAGTTGTTATTTTGAAACCCTTGGTTTGGCCCATTAAAATTCCCTTGATTTTGACCATTGAAATTCCCTTGATTTGGATTAAAATTCCTTTGATTGTTGAGAATTCCCTTGATAATTATTCCTTTGTTGGCCTTGGTTCCATGGTGGGTATTGGGCATTGGTCAATTGAGGAGGGGGTCTAGCATGAGGTTGAAAACCAGGAGGAGCCAAATAATTAGTAGATCTATAAGAAAGGTTATTAGTATCCACATTTGGTTTAAAATGAACCCTCTCATTAGTGTTATAAGCATACACTTCTTGTTGAGAGGGGTCATGAACCTTATCACAATTTAAGTATGAATGTAATCCACCACAAATCTCACATGACTCACTCAAGGCATTAACTTGCACATTGTTCTTAACATGTAAAGCAAGGTCTGTCATGATCGAAGTAAGCACGTCAATTTTCTTGTCGGTCTCACTAGTACTAGCACTAGCCATAGTAGCCCTAACACTCTTGGTTTGGACTTTGGCTTTGTTCTCAATAATTGCCTAAGCCTCATTCATAGTTTTCACAAGAATATTACCCCCCGAGGCACTATTTAGTGAATCTTAGTCATTCAAGGTTAATCCATTATAAAAAGTATTAATTTGATGTACCTTTGTAAAACCGTATTGTGGACACTTTCTTAAAAGTTCCTTAAAACGATCCCAAGATTCACTAAATGTCTCACCGTACTTTTGTTCAAAATTAATGATGTCATTTCGCAAAGCAGTAGTAAGTGAGGGTGGAAAGAAATAATTTATGAACTTTGTCTCTAGGTCCATCCATGTTGCAATACTTTGGGGTGGTTCCTTATCAAGCCAAGTCCGGGCTTGTCCCTCGAGGGAGAAAGGAAAGAGGAGCAAACGAATTGCCTCTTGTGAAACCCCATTGTATTTAACAGTATTGGATAAGTGTACGAACCTCTTGATATGATCGTGAGGATCATCATGAGTACGGCCCAGAAAAGGTGTTGCGGAAACCATTTGAATAAACCCGGTTTGAGATCAAAGTTGTTGGCGTCAATAGCCGGCACCACAATCGCATCATCGTTGCCTTCGACATGTGATTGCAAGAGCTCGATCATTGGACGGTTCTCCATTGTATTGACAACAGGAGGCTCTACAACAGGAGGCTCAATAGTAGCGGCTTGAATGGACTTCCTTTTGCGTGAGCGGGTACGCATACACCTACAAAAGAAAAATATAACAAAGAAATAGAAGAAGAAAAGTTAACGTGAAAAGAAAATATTTTTGGTGCAAAATCTTTGAAAAAGGAATGCTTTTTATGATTTTTTAAATGTTTTTGGATTTTTGAAATTTTGAATTTTTTTTTGAAATTTTTTGAAATTTTATGGTTTTCTGAAAAATTTAAACACGAAAAGTAACGTTCAAAAGTGAACGGATCCCAAAATCCAACGCGTCTCTCTCAAAAAACCGTTAATCTTCACGAAAAGAGCCGGCAACGACGCCATTTTAATATAAAGATTTTGGTTCTTTGAATATTGTGTCTAATCGAATTGAATTGACCACGATTGAAAGTGCGACTCGGTTGTTCTTGGTGTAAAAAGGAAATGTCGTTGACTATCTAAGAAAATATAAACTTTAAAACAAATAAAGCAAATTTAAAACTTAATAAATGTGAACTTTAAAAATTAAAACTCTATAAAAACTAAACTTGAAAATAAACTAAGACAAAACACTTGGAAATTAAACTTAAGAAAATTGGCGGGTTTAAAAATAAAACAGGAAACCAAAACAAAACATAAGTCGGAATACCAAATATTGAACCTAATTCGGAATGCAAATCCTTCATATAATCCGGAATGCTAGGTTACTCCTAATCCAGAATATAAGTATTGCAAGTAGTTCGGAATTTAAGTTTTAAACTAATCTGGAATCAAATACTAGATACAATCCGGAATACCAATGTTTCTACACAATCCGAAATTAAATACTAGGGCTAATACAAAATGTAAGTGATACACACAATTCGGAATGCATATATGAAAAACAATCCGGAATAATAATCCTCACCTTGTTTGGACTATAACTTGACAACTAATTCGGAATGGAAATAAAACAGTAATCCGAAAAAACCTAGTTTTGAGCGAATCCGGAATAAAATAACATCACCTAATCCGGAATCTATATTTCTGAAGTAATTCGGAATGTGATAAATTCTAACCTAATCCGGAATAGGACAAGTATATATTAATTCGGAATCAAGAAAGAAATGTGTAATTCGGAAAGCTAGGGTTTACATAATCCGGAATAAAAGAAATTAGACAGTTCGGAATAAGAGGGTTTATGAACCCGAATTAAAAAAATAAGTTAATTTCTAAATAAGCACTTAACAAAAACTTTAACCAAATTGATTTTAAGAAAAAGCTAATAAGCCACAATTTAAAAACTATAAAAACACCAAATAAGCTAAATATTAAAAGTAAACTTTTAAAAGATTTAAAATATTAAGAACACTTATTTAAAAATAAGCTAAACACTAATTAATCAAAAAGCACAAAAAGCCAAAACATCAAACACACCAAATCAATAAGCACAATCTAATAAGCAAATCAATCAAACAATCAACATGATTAAGCAAACTACATGACAAAACAATAGATTATGATTAAGAAAGGAAGAATGAGAAATACTTAATAAGCTTGAATTAATGATGAAGATTTAAGATTCAAATACAAGATTTAAAGATCAAATATTAAGCAACTTGAAAGAAAATTTAGAGAGAGAAAGTATTAAACACCTACTCCTAGTTACCTATTAAAAACTAAAAGTGACTAACTAACTCCTCATAATGAAAGATTAGGAGGGTATTTATAGGAGGAGGGGAAGGGTGTTGTTGCTTCCTTCTTTCTCTTGTCTTCTCGTCTTTTTAAATAACTCGTCTTTCTTGACTTTGTCTCGGGATTAGTCGAATGATAACATGAACTCGTCTTCTAATTTTCTTCTTTTAGTAGACGTGGTTCTTCGACTTCGTTAAACTTCCGTCTTTAGACTTTTTCTTCGATAAATCTTCAGAATTGGCCTTTGACTTCCGTTCTTCTTGCACTTTTGATCCTTTGACTTCGTCTTTTGTCTTTTTCTTCGATAAAAGCCCGTGAAAGCCCGTGCTTTCTTCATTTTTCATATTTTTGTCCTAAAACACAATAAAAACACAAACCTCGCATAATTCCGACTTTTACGACATCAAATACACGTTTAGGTCTCGTTTTTACTTGTTTTAAGTGGTGAAAGGATAAGTGTTGTCACACTTATTACTGTGTTATACTTTTTAGGTTTAGATGATCTTCGTGACTGGACAAACAATGTCGAACCACATATTCCTATCTATGTAGCCGAGAGTGACTATGAGGTAGGGATAGTGTTGTCCCATATTATTATGATGATTAATGATAGAAAATAGATGAAAAGAGATGGATTCCTAGAGAGAGAAAGTAGTGAGAGAAAGTAGAGAGGGAGAGATGATTAACTTGGTGAATATTAGATTAGAGAGAATTAGAGTTACAAATGACCATCCACCCTTGCTAACATGCTAGGAAGGGCCTTATATAGCCGGGCTTACATGTAACCATAATGGGCTATATTGTTTGGACCGGGCTTGTCTTTTGGGCTTTAAGTAGCTTAAATCCAAGCCCGTGAACCACGACTATTTAACTATCTATTACATTCTAATAAATATTACAATAGAAACCTATGACCGAACATTCTTGTTTGACTCAATATTTTGAGGCTAACAATCTCCCCCAATGTGAGGTCATTCCTCTTCGATATTTGGAGTCCAATGGAGATTTATGAATTTCATCATAAATGAGTCTTGAACGTGTAACAGTAGTTTTTGTTCCTTCATATTGTGATCTTTGAGCGTTTGTCATTGTCTTTTGACCATGTCTTTTATCTTGAGATCTTCAAATCATTCTTGACTTGTCTTTGCCATCTTGCGATCTTGTGTCATTATCCACATGCTCACACTATTAATTGTTGAATAAGTCTTTGGGCATGAATATGTGGTTTTTAATCTTTGACTTTGCTAAGTACATCGTGACGCCACCTTCTTGAGACAAAACATAGACACGGACTGAATGGCTTTGACATTCGTCCTAAATCGGTAGCGTTTTACCTCCGGTCGGTGAAGACCGTAATACGATATTAAATACCGTACCTGTGATCAGGTAGATTAAATTAAGAATCTCCTTGACAGGGTTTCGTGGCTGTACTAGCCATTCTCTTTACTCGACAGTCTCAAAGCAAGAATGCGAACATAAAGAGTGAATCAATTGGATAAATAACCGCTTGATTAAAGTCGTCAATTCAAATTCCCGGAACAAGTTTGATTCATTAATAATCTTACCATTGTTGCTTTCCAGTTGACACAAGTTTTATTCATAAGAATCTCACAAGTCACCTACCGTAGCGCTGTTTGATGTTGACGGTAGAAGGATTTCTATTCGTCACTGTGAATATTAATGAATATCACTCTGAATGTTCTGGAAAGACCATAAAGATATTGCATAGAAACCTGAAACGAGTTTGAATCAATTCAGAATCAAACCACTGTTGCTTTTCAGTTTTACACATATTCAATTCTTAAAGAATCTTGCATATGACCTATCGCAGTGCTGTTTGATGTTAACACTGGAAGGATTTCCACTAATCATTGTGAATACTAAGTAGTATCACTCTGAGTGTTCTATCAATATCGCAAGGATATAGCGTAGGACTCTCTTTATCTTCATCCGTGTGTCCTAACGAGATTTGATTGATCTCTTGGCTCTAGACTCTATTTGTGCACTTTTAGTGGTCGGAGGCTGGAGCAGATGCCACCTATTCAATATCAACTATCTCGGAGTGAGAAAGTCAATAGAAGTCGTGTTGATCTCCGTGACAATAAAAACAAACTTCTTTTGAGAGAAGCCTGAGTAGCTAGGAAAGGGTTGTGCTTCACATCACTGGGTCCATGATGAGTTTTCTTAATGATGAGTTGACCCAGTTTCTGCCTAAGTTGTATGCAGGGCTTCTTTCTTTACACCCTTTATCCTTACATTTCTTTTTCATTCTTCAACCCCTTCAATGCTTACCAAGACATCATTACTAGCACCTTGTTGTGATTGTTCTAGTGCTAGCATCAGTACTTAGTCGGCATTCAGCTACGTTCACATTCTACTCCATCTTTCCTATGGACTTCTAATAATCTATTGGACTTAACGGTTCTGGTTGGATCATAGGACTTAACCTAACCACCCTTTTGACACCAATAACGTCGTGAATTAAAGATGTTGTGGGTATTTGATCGAAACCATGAGTGCTTGAGTCTTTAGATCACATTTTAATCACATTTTCTCCCCTATCTCTAATATATAAAATCGTTTGATATTAGAGATACCAAATTTGATTAAAATATAATTTGAAAAATATTCTTGAAATCCTTCGGGAGAAAGATGTGTCAAACTTAGCATGAATTTGGAACGCTCCCCCTCAAAAATTGATCCAATGGAATTGTCATTATGAGGATATGATCCACATTAAGCTTTTGAGGATAGGAGTTGTTGAACACACAATTTTTGAAATATTTTGAATATCATTGAGATATTCTTGAAAAAATTGTGTTCAATGCTTTTTGAAAAATCAATTCTTTTTGGCGAAAACTTTTTCTAAAGCATAAACTTGAGTTCATATACTTTGAATGTCTTGATGAATCCACTCAAGTGTAAGAAGATTTAACTTATTTTGCTAAGGGTAAGAGCACAAAATTGTACACTCCCCCATGAATATAGTTCCGGGTTGCAATCTGAAAGTGATTACAAGCCATTGTGTTGAGCTCAAAACGTTGATTGTTTTGTGAAAAGCTCAACCCGAGATAGATTGCTCTACCCGTTGTTGGAAATATTTTCCAAAAGAGACAATTTCATTTGTAAAAGATAGAAATTACATGTTTTGAAAAATATTTACAACTTTCATTCGAGCTTTATGTACACACCCGTGTCGTTATTGAGTGACATTTCTAGGCACGTCCATATTATCGATACTGAAAGACATGTCGAGAAGAATATTTTTGGATAATCAAAGATTTTTTAATTTTGTATTTTGCTTTTTCATTAATATTTACAGATAGATGTTTGATAGATGAATCAAGCAGGCTTCTTTGCCAGAATCTCCAGTTCTTCTGGAGTCAAACATCTCATACCAATTTGCCTAAGTAGATACGCAAACCTCTCTTTCGAAAGAGCTTTTTGTAAACAAGTCAGCTAATTGGTAATCAGTTCCAACAAATTATAATTCAACAATACCCTTTTCAACTTGTTCCTTAATGAAGTGGTATCTGACATCAATGTGCTTCGTGCGGGAATGTTTACCGGATTGTAGGAGATGGCTATGGCAGACTTTGAGTCACAGTACATAGGTACTTTATCAAAGTGGAAGCCATAATCCGTGAGTTGTGTTCTCATCCAATGAACTTGAGCACAACACGCAGATAGAGACACATACTCCACTTCGACTGATGACAATGATGTGCAATCCTGCTTCTTGGAAGACCATCCCACATGCTTATCTTGACCTAGAAATTGTGCGCCACCAGAAGTACTTTTACGTGTATCAAGACACACTACATGATCAGAATCTGAATAGGCCGTTAGAAAGAAACCGGTTTCCCTCAGATACCAGAGTCCCATGTAAATGGTATTCTTAAGGTACCGAAAGATCCGTTTAACCTCCTTGAGGTGCTTGTCAGTGGGTCGTGCTTGATATCGTGCATAATAGCATGTAGCATGATGAATATCAGGTCTGCTTGCTGTCAAGATGAGCGACCCGATCATGGACTGATATCACGCTTGATCTATGGGTAATCCCTCCAAACCAGCATCTAGGGATGTGGTTGATAAGGGTATCCCAATGGGGTCACATGAAGTCATACCATGATTTTTTATTATCTCTTGACAATAATTAGCTTGGTTAATGAAGATACCACTTGGGGATTGGTGAACTTGAATTCCTAGAAAGAATTTTAGTTCGCCCATCATTGACATTTCAAATCTGTTGTGCATTACTTTTTCAAACCATTTTGAAAGTTTTGGGTTTGTAGACCCGAAAATAATGTCATCAACATAAATTTGCACAAGAAAAATGTCATCCCCATATTTATAAGTGAACAAAGTTAGATCAATGGAACCTTTTGAGAAACCTTTGGAGACCAGAAATTTCGAGAGCTCGTCGTACCACGCCCTTGGAGCTTGCTTGAGTCCATATAGTGCTTTGTGGAGACGATACACCTTGTCAGGATAAAGAGGATTGACGAATCCTTCCAACTGTGTGACATAGACTTCTTCTTTCAAAGGACCGTTAAGAAACGCCGTCTTTACGTCCATTTAATAGACAATGAATCCCTTATGTGTAACATAAGCAAGAAAAATCCTGATCGCTTCCATTCGAGCTACTGGTGCAAATGATTCTTCAAAATCAATACCCTCTTTTTGTCCGTACCCTTTAGCCACAAGCCTAGATTTATTCTTGATGATCGTGTTCTCTTCATCAATCTTGTTTTTCCAGATCCATCGAAGATTTAATGGTATTACATCGTATGGTCTGTCAACAAGTTCCTAGACTTTAAGTCTTTCAATTTGTTGAAGTTCATCCATCATCGATTCAATCCAAGCATGATCAGCCATGGCTTCTTTGATGTTTTTCGGTTCGACTGAACTCACGACGAGTGCGAAGATACAAACATCGCCATCGGTGTGAAGCTGTCGTCTTGTACGAATGGGCTGTGAAGGGTTTCCAATTACATGAACCAAAGGATGATCTCGAGTCCAATGATGTGTTGAAGGATTTCGTTGGTAGAATGTATGCATATTTGACGGATCAACATGGCGAGTAGAAGACTCTCCAGTTTCGTGTACCGGTGTACCAAATGGGTTGATAAATTCGTCTTCATTAGATAATGCATTGTCTGCTTGATTTGTGTTCTCTGGAGCAATGATAGTAGTTTTGGATGTTGTAGGATCGATTGTTGAAGTGATATTCAGAGGAGGTAAATCTGCAGCAACCCGTGTTGAAGTAGAAGAAGTTGCATCCGGTTGTTGAAGATGATCGGGATCATCATTCTTATCATGAGTGACAGCGGAAGACTTCGATACAACTTGTTTCTCCCCCGTGAAATATTCATCATACATTGGTCCATATAACATTTCCAACTCTTCAATTGTCTTGTCGACTGTCATATCAGCTCTAGGAACATTTTTTGGAACCAGCGTTGAACTTGACGGTTCATTGTTGTGGTCTTGAGTTCCGAGTTCCGTGGGGTTGTGAACGGCAGTCGTTTGTCGTTGTGGATCGGGGCTTAAACTGTTTTGTTCAAGTGCCATTTCTTGTAATTCATCAAATCGGATGTGAACAGTCTCGACAATCAATTTTGTTCTCTTGTTGTATACTCTATATCCCTTAGACTGAGTTGCATATCCCACAAGAATACATGCATCACCTTTCTTTCATCTTATCCAAGTTTTCACCATCTCGTATAATGTAACAAGTACATCCAAAAACATGAAGGTGTTTGAGTGAAGGTTTTCGATCATGAATTATGTGATATGGTGTCTTTTCGTGTCTTCGGATAATTAAGGATCGGTTTTGTGTGTAGCATGCGGTTGACACGGCTTCGGCCCAAAAGTAAAGTGTAGGTTTTGAAGTGGATAGTAATGTTCGAGCAGCCTCAACTAAAGTACGGTTTCGTCTTTCAACAACGCCGTTTTGTTCGGGTGTTCGAGCAATAGATGTTTCATGCTCAATCCCTTCGACATCAAATAATTTCTCAGATTTGGATTCAAAAATTATGTACCTCTGTCAGTACGAACCACTTTAACTTGAGCTTGAAGACCACGTTGTATCAGTTTAAGAAAGCTGATGAGAACTTCAGGTGTTTGATCCTTGGACCTCAAGAAGTGAGTCCATGTGTACCTTTAGTAATCATCGACAATTACCAGAATATATTTCTTTCCATTGATACTCTGAACATGCATGGGACCACATAGATCCATATGGAGAAGATCTAACCGTCCTTTAGAGCTGGGTGTGGTCTTTGTTTTGAAGCTACTTCATTTAGCTTTACAAAGCTCACAAGAAGAACAAAGATGATCTTTAATAAATTTCAAGCTTGGAAGGCCTCTCACAATATCTTTCTTGGAAAGCAAGTTGTGGGTATCAAAATTAAGATGAGATAAACGTTGATGCCATAACCATGCCTGAGTCGTTGAAGCTTTAGCCATAAAGAAAATTGGAGTTGATGAAGTTGTGTCTTGAAGTGAAATTGGGTAAAGATCAGTACCCCGTGTACCGATAAGTAAGTCATTCCCATCATAATCACGAACAAAACATGTCTTCTTTCTGAAAGCAACCTCCAAATCCACATCACAGAATTGACCAACCGAGAAAAGATTGTGATTAAGCCCTTCGACGTAGTATGCCCTTTTGATTGTAATATTTCCCTGAACCAAATCTCCATATCCTAGGATCGGTGCAAATTGATCATTTTCGAATCGGACCGTACCCAAGAACTTCTCCACGAAGTTAATTAGACGCTTCAGATTCCCCGTCATGTGCTTCGTGCATCCAGAGTCCAGTATGAAGAGAATTATTTGTATCACCTGCAGAAGAGTTAGAACACGATGGAGCATTTGCTAAATTGGATACCACATTAGTTGTGATAGTAGAATCATTAGTGTCCTTATCAACATTTAAAGGCAAACTAACACTCGTTTTCACATTTTCTGTCCTAACTTTAGGCATCCATTTATATCCTAGAGGACATTGATTAGCAAACCACCATTTCCAAGACTTGCTAGCAGACTCATATAGTTCCTTAATTTTGCTTCTAGGATTCTTAGTGGTGGAGTCTGATGCATTACTTTTCTTAGTGGGGGTAGCACCAGAATGGTTCACTTTGCGTTTGGGTTTACTAGCACTAATAGGCTTCACAACTTGCTGCTTAGTTCTAGTATCTACGCCTTTGGCAGTATTCATGGCACACATAGAATGATTAGCATTAGCACATTTTCCACATTTTCCACATTTGACACAAATGAATTTGATATTCATAGCATTCAAATCATTCAAAACATTCAAATTGTCATTACATGCGATTACAGACTTTTTATTCTTACAAACATTCAAATTCCTAGGGTGTTCTTCTACTTCCTTCATCTTCCCTTGATTCTTGTGTTTCCAGACCTTATCATTCACTTGAGTGCTCTTAAGCTGAGGTTGGCTAACACTAGTAGTGGAGACTATTCCTGTAGTAGAAGACACACGAATATTAGTGTTTCTAGAAGTCTAAGGCGATTGAGTAATTTTGTTTGTGGGCTTAGTGGTCATTCTATACATCCCTGGTTTAATCACATTATTGTGCTTAACGCTTGGTGCTATGAAATTCTTTATGGGTTGATTATGTGGTAACCTTTCCTTTCCATCCATCTTGGGGGCAAACACAGGTTTTGCAAACGAGAAATTTAATAAAGCAGATGGTTTTCCCAAGATAGAGGATCTATTCTATTTAGAGGCATTGGGTTGTCTAACAACATGTTTCTTAATGCTAGGTTCCACAACCCTTTAATTTCCAAATTTTGTTCATTCATTTCTCGAAATGTTTTGGAAAGTTTTTCTTGCAAGTTATTATCATGTGGAAAACTACCAACGTCTTTTTGCAAAGCAAGTTCAAGAGAATGTCAATGTTTTTGAAGGAAATCAGTTTTGTGTTGAAGTAACTCAAAAGCCTTTTTATCAACATTTTCTTTACGTTTCGAAAGCTCAATTTTAAGAAACTCACATTCTTTGATCTTATCAAGATATTTCATGCAACATCAGAATATTCATCAATATCAGCACAAGATGTAAAATAAGCACACATAACATCATTAGAAACGCATTCTTTCAATAGTAAATCATATTCATCTGAAAAATCAAACTTCTCCAATTGAAGATCATCAATGTGTTTCTCAAGAGATTCAACATATTTTAAATCATCATGCATTTCAGTCCGAATGAACTCCTCAAGTTGAAGAATAGTTTCTTTAATCAACGCCGTGTTTGGAATTAATAGTTCTATCACAAGCAAGGTAATATCTTGAGTAATCAGGCGAGTCCACTCAACATTTTCACGTTTTGCCCAATCTCTTTCAACAATAGATTTAACATTATCTATGTGGTGTTTAAGAATACCTAATGTTTTCCTACTCTGGCTTTTAGATTCATCTAGAGGGAGGTAGTTTATGTATTTGTAAACATTAGATTTTTTAGGGGCAAATGCTTTCTTCCATTGAATTCTCTTTTGTTTGCATTCTAAAAACACTTCCTCACGATTTTTCTGAGTTTGTTTGTTGAAAAGACCATAAAGACTATTCATGTAAGCATAATTATATGGTTTCACAAACTCCTTATTGACAATTGGTCGACTATCATCATCCCAAAGGGCAGTCTCTTCACTATCGGCACTTACAGGCATGCAAACAAGATCGGTCCTTTCAGTCTCATCAAGATAAAGACACGGGTTCATAGCTTGAGCTTTGGCAAGGTACTCAGGACTTGCAAAGCTAGCGTGACCCTTAAACATCGACGGAGGTGCTAGCATTCTTACGGATTGAATAGAATCATGCATTTTATACACAACTTTCTTCAAAAATTAGACTTGTTCTTCTAGTTTCGTTACTTTTTAGGTTTCTTTATCATATCAACTTTTGAAGTCTTGTTTTAACGCATCTAACTCTTGTTTCTTAACCTCAAGAATTTTAGCAAAATCGGTAGTGGTCATAGAGAGCTTTTGTTCAAGTTCATTAACTTTGGTATTGGCAAGGTACATTTTTTGGCGTTCATCCATTAAGAAAACATTATATGGACGCTTCTCTTTGGCAAATAACTCAAGAGTTGTATTATATTTGTTTTCAAAATCGTCTTTTTGACCTTTTAACGCACTACCCTTGTACCCCTCAAGCTCTTTGGTTTTCTGAAGGAGCTCATCTTTATAGCTTTCATTCATCTCATTAGATTTGATTAGAGCAGCTTTGCATTCTTCAAAATTTTGAGTGAGCTTAGCGTTTTCCTTCTTTAATTGCTTTTGACTCTTTTTATTTTCAGTGACATCTTTTTGTAATGTGGCAATTAAATTAGCAAGCACAATAAGTTCCTTTTCATCATACTCATTTGCATGTTGATCATCCTCATACTCATTATTGCACATGTCTGATGAATCGGGTGTGGTATTGCTATCAACCGTTTCCATCATACACGTGTCATTAATGGCACTGGGTAGATCACTATGCTCATGAATATCACCAAAAACATTATATTCATCAGTAGTGTGTACCTTATCGATTGGCTTAGTGTCAGAGATAGGGCCATTGTCATCTTCAGTGACTTTGAGAACTTCTTCAACCTTTGCCATGTACGAGTAATATGCATCGAGTTCTTCATCAGAATCTTCATCATCAGTGTCATCAAGCATTGCTCCTTCCTCAACTGACAATTAAACCCCTGCTTCCATCTTCTTGCATAGCAACATATTCTCCTTGTGATAGCTGAAGTCTCTAACCCTTTTTGGCTTTTTGCATTCCTTTTCCATATACCCATAACCTTGGCAATTAAAACATTGAATCCCACTCTGCTGAACCACTTGACTTCCAACAGTTTACCTATTCCCAGTAGCAGCAGCAATACTCTGAGTATCATACTTGGCAGTTTGTCGATCATACCTTGCAGAACCCTCAACATGAGTTGGATTATGTCGATCATACCTAGAAGTACTTTCACCATGTCGACGTGTGTCATACCTTGGAGGACTTTCAACATATTGGTTCTTTGTGTTAGATGATGTTCGAAGATTGTTGTTGGTGGGTTTGTAGATTTTCTTATAAGTCTTCATTATGAAAGCAATTTGTTGTTTCATCTCTCGATTCTTTTGAGCTTGGTCTTCATCACTATCTTCTTCAGATGATGATTCAGATGGTGGTGATGGTGCTCTTGGCACTTTACCTTGAGATCTTGTGGAAGATGAAAACTTAGATGATGTGGAATATCGTGGTGAAGATGATGTAGTAGAATATCATGGTGAAGATGATGTAGTGGATTATGGCTTAGGAGCACGAGAGTGATGATCTTGAACATGTTGGGTGGTAGTCACTAAAGCAAGTGGATTAGCCGTCTTGGCAACACGTTCAGCTCAAATTTCATTTGCTTCATTTTGAAATTGCTTCAAGATATCAAATAGTCGATGATATGATACCTCGTCTAACTTTTCTTGTTGTTTCACTAAAGTGACGAACCGTGTCCACTCGGGTTGAAGTTGTTGAATATATTGGACATTGACTTGCATGGTGGAGACTTGTAGATTATTTCTTGTCATGTCATTCATCATCTAATAAAACCTAGAGTAGTAAGAGTCAATTGATTCTCCATCCCTTGAAGTAAACTTGCCAAAATTCCTAAACAAGTTTGTTTTGACATCTTGTTTGTTGAGTGGTTATCCTTGTTGCAAGCGTTCAATAGCAGTCTACATTTCATGTGTTGTAGGGCATGCATCAACCGTGGAGTAAATATCATCTCCAATCCCACTTAGAACCATATAGATGGCTTCCTTCTCCGCATCATGCCAAGCACAATTTTTAGGTGTGAGATCGGCTCTTGTTTCATCACGTTCACTTGTAGATATTGGATCAGTAATATCTGTGGCTGGTCTTGGAGGAATTGAGATTTTCTTGAATACATATGGTCCATGAGTAATACATTTCCTCAAGGCATCACCATTTGGTCTTGTATCAAGGTATCGTATGAAACGTGATTGCCATTGAGCATACCGACCAGACACAAGCATTGGTGGTCTCTCTTTATTACCCGCCACCATGATATTGTTTATTGTGACACGATACTCTTGAGTAGAATCCATATATAGAGACTTGAAATCGATGAATTAGAAATGGATCTTAAGTAGATGTGTTGTGATTGTTGTTGGCGATGAAAAATGTTAAATCCCCTAAAAATTGTCTTCACAAGAAACCAAAAATTCGAAGGCGAAAAATCACACGGAATAATGGATAATTTCGGAATAACAGACATTTTCAGAGAAATTGGCTTTCTTCGCAATAATGAATGTTTTCAGAGATTTGAGCTTCTTCGGAATAGTTGATGTTTTCAGAGAAATGAGCTTCTTCGGAATATTTGATGTTTTCAGAGAAACTAAAAATTTCAGAAAATCATACCTTCTTCGGAATAAACGTTTCTTCGGAATAGATGCTTTTTCGGAATTATCACTTCTTCGGAATAATCACTTTTTCAGATAAAGGGAAGATTTCTAAAAAATGGTGTTCTTCGGAATAAGATACTTTTTCGGAATTATCACTTCTTCGGAATAATCACTTCTTCGGAATAACAAACCCTTATCTGAAAATCCCTTTTTTCGGAATAAAAAACCCTTATACGAAATTATTTTTTCGGAATGTTCTTTAAAGCAGTTAAGCCGTAACTCAAAAATGAATCCAAACACCTCAAAATCTTACGATTTTTACCATAAAAACCAAACCAAATTCCTACCAAATCGATATAAATGAGTTATATCAAGATTTATAGCCCGAAATACTAAAAAAAATTTAATTCAGGATGATTTATATGGAAAATCAACCGAATCAAACTAAAACCAAACAACCAAACACAATCTACCCCGTGGCGATTGATACCAAATGTTTTCCCATATTAATATAATGATTAATGATAGAAAATAGATGAAAAGAGATATATTCCTAGAGAGAGAAAGTAGTGAGAGAGAGTAGAGAGAGAAAGTTGATTAACTTGGTGAATATTAGATTAGAGAGAATTAGAGTTACAAATAACCATCCACCCTTCATAACATGCTAGGAAGGGCCTTATATAGCCGGGCTTACATGTAACCATAATGGGCTATATTGTTTGGACCGGGCTTGTCTTTTGGGCTTTAAGTAGCTTAAATCCAAGCCCGTGAACCACGACTATTTAACTATCTATTACAACGTTCTAATAAATATTACAATAGAAACCTATGACCGAACATTCTTGTTTGACTCAATATTTTGAGGCTAACAGATAGTTGATAGGTTCTTAAGTTATGAGCTTAGTAGATTGGTTAATTAAATTAAGTTGGTGTTTTGAAATATGATTGCAGGTGATGATAAAGACCCATTATTATCTAGTAGACACGAGTGTGGTCACGCATTGTACATGACGTTAAGGTTGAGCTTCCCCTTTTTGATTTGTTGGAATGATATCACACATTGCATCATATGACGTGGGAAAATTGCAAATAGCAGCATGCTTTCACTTTATGCATAATTTAGTCACAGATACAGAACATTGTTGCGTTTATTTTGTGTCATGAGAGATTAATCCTCTTCCAGTGTGGCATGGTGGACCAGCGTATCATCGACAAAGAGGACAGCCAGTACCCAGTTATGATCCACATAGAGGATCCAGCACTAATGGACAGAGAGGACCCCGGTTCGGTGGGCCTGGTATGGTGTGCATAGGGGAACCAACTTTGAGTCACCCCAAGGTCCTTCTTGGCCCCAAGGGCAGTCGATGCAGCATGCTAAAGTTTTTTATATTTTCCAATTAAGTTAAAAATCTTTCTAGCTGCAGTAAACACACATTAAAGCAAATCGACATTTTTTGTTTGGTTTAATTATGTTATAAAAGGTTGAGCAGAGACTAATTTTTTTTGTGTGAGTTTACGTGACCGTGTGAATTTCATCAAAATTGGCAATACTCAAAACACCTTGTAGCGGTAAAGATTCATGTCATATTTACGAAGTCACCATGTGAAACCAACTAATCGGAAACCTGGTTCGGTAAAATAGAGTAGGTTAATAAATTCCATGTTATTTGAGGTTCAGGGCATCATCGATATACATCAGATATTTGTGCTTAAACTAATACACACAAAGTAGGTATAACTTTCACTAATTTCACCATGTGCATCATTGAAAATAGCATATGAAAGCATTATTTCAATCGCCCCGTTGTACCATCTATGTCATGGTCAGTCTATATGCCTTAAGCATTATACTCTCGTAGAAACAAACATAAGAGTTGATTACCATAAATATGGCTTTCAGGTGATGACCGGTGTTCATTATCAATAGCCTCATACGAAGCTGAAGCAAGAATTTGATAATTTGGTTGTTGCTAGTGTGATCTTTGAGACCTATTCGTTGGATTACTTTTTCCGGTTCCTACTATAAAATTGTTGGAAGGTTAGCCGCGTACAGAATATAAAACCTAAACTTCCAATTAGGTCCAGAGTATTAATAACCTCCAAGATTAATAACAATCAACTAATCAAGCTACGCACTTCAGGCATGACGTAAGCACTTGGAGCAGAGATGATAACCTTCTTGACAACACCCTTAAAATACAAAATGACTAACTATAAATTTAAGAGATAATTGCTTGAATTGTACAGTTTATTTTCCAACTAACTATTATGTAAGAATCTATTCAATGTCATACAAACTCCTTAAAAATGCATATCCAAACACCCCCATAATCAGATTATAAATAACTAATATGGTTGACATGTAACTTCACTGACTTCTATCTGCATCAAACAAAAAGAACACTATATATTATGAGCACTTATTTGTACATATACATATCATATACAAAATAGTGTGAACTATTTTTACAAAGTAGTGTGAACCATTTTTTCCTTTGTATATCGAACATGTTTGCCTTTGTATATCGAACCATCAAGCTACACTCGTAACTTTCACAAACAGCTTTACCTTCGTATATCAGAGTATCAAACGATGCAGTTACACTATGCCATGTATAATTACTGCACTTGCTCCCCGCTGCCTAATATTGATGATTACAGAATCAATGTGACTTCTACCTTAGGAACATATATATTCTTTTATAATTTTTTACACTTTCAATGTAGATGTACAACATTGTTTCCAGTACTTAATTACTGAATTCATCATTTATAAATGACATATCAGCAACTAAACACGGACATTCAACAAAAAATTCATCTTGGATCTTAATCAAGATATATCTGCAACGAACATGATTACGTGATTGATTTAGAAAGCATAGAAAAAAATTCAAGAGTGTAGCATAGTATGTATGAATATTAATTCACAGATTGTTGTACCTGATGTAAGAACATAATTAATTAAAGCACCAGTTGATGGGTGCTAGAAAGTAAACATAATTTATGTTTATGAATGTCATTAGGGTTATGTGGTTATCAAGCTACTACAAGCTTTTGCATCAATAGTTTACTTAATGGGTTTTATAGGTTGAGCAAGCTTTCACATAGTCTAGCTGCGGCAACATCTTCTGTGCATGAAATTCAGAAAAACTTCTTTTCAGCATGTCCTCGATATTAATAACTTATTATAACTCCTGAGCCGTTCAGGATGGTGGGGCAAACCTCATCGAGGACGATGAGTCCCGAAGGGGGGGTGATTGTGACACCCCAGGAAAATCCCACATCGGCTGTGGCGAGGAGAGATCTTGGCTCATAAGAAAACATTTGCCTTCTCATGATACATCGCGTTTTGTGGTCTACTGGGGGTTCTTAGGAACTGGCAGTTAAGCGTGCTCATGTCAGAGTAGTGCTAGACTGGGTGACCAGTCGGGAAGTACTTACATGAGGGCCACAAAGCAAAGCCGTGAGCCTATGGGCAAAGCGGACAATATTGTGGTCTGAGTAGGCGGGATGTTACATATTATAGCTTCCAATATCAGGATCCATTAGGGTTTAGATGAATACATATTACCAATAGAATACATATTCCGACACAATGATGATTAGGGTTTTGAAAATAGAGTTATTACCTGTACAACTATGATTCAAATTATATTATGATTCAAACTATATTAGAGTTTTGTACAATGATGATTAGGGTTTTGAAAAAGGAGTTATTACTTGTAGAACCAAAGTTCTAAGAGGCAAGCAGAAGGAGGAAAAGGGAGTCGTCCTTTATTTTTTTTTTGTGAAGATACATGAAGTGAATTAGGGTTACAAGAAAAAAGAATATGTGGAATGAATGCTATCAGGAAGATAAAAGAATGATATTTTAGGGTATAGAGTCGAATATACCGATATATGATATTATCTTAACAAAAATATTTTTAGATATTATATTTAGGTAAAAAAATTGCATCTTGGGTAAAAATATGTAGCCAATAAGATTACTTCTTATGTAAACATTAAACCGAAGTTAATTACACTTTAATTTAAGTAAAAAAAATAAAATCAGCTTTTCAAAAAAATATACGCTTAATTTTAGGTAAAAAAATCAAACACTTTTCAAAAAAATATACGGTTAATTTTAGGTAAAAAATCAAATCAACTTTTGGAAAAAATATATATTCAATCGGATTTATAACTAAAAAATCAATCGGAATTTATTTTATTGCAAAAAAATAGGTAAATAATATGTAGCCAATAAGAAAACGCCATGTAGGCATATGACGTGGCATCAATTTATTTCCTAGTCAAACTTAGCCCCATATATATATATATATATATATATATATATATATATATATATATATATATATATATATATATATATATATATATATATATTTAAATGTTTGGAAACATTGACTTGCTTCATCTCTTACAATATTTGAGTACACCATCCGAGCATTTAAAATTACGGACGGAAATTCTAAAGAGGATGCGGTTATATTAGAGCTACAAGCTACACCACAGGAACAAACACAAAATGTAAAATTTCCAAGTGTTAAGGAGGTGCCCCACTGTAAATGGTAGAGCATAAGTTGATGCTAAGGGTATGTCTGTACTTGATTAAGCTATTGCACAAGTTATCTTTGTTGCTTGCGGGTCATCTACAAAACTGAAATGACAAATGGTGAACGAAGAAAGATGAAAACCCAGTGATTCATTCATTTGCAGCAGAGATACAAATTCTTGATCATATTTGACATCCGAATATTGTGAATCTTATGGGATATCTACTAATCTACTACGTATCTATTAATAATATTAAAAACAGGTTTGTAATGTAATTTTGACAATGTGTCAAGTGGTTATTGGCTGAAACTATTAATGATGATATATTGTGTTTATTATTATCATGTGTTAGTATTTTTATTTTTATTTAATATACATCAATTTTCGGTCATGTTAATTAAATTTTGGAATATTTTACGATATTCATATAAAAATTAACACTTTAATTTTGGAATATTTCGTCATGTTAAATTTGACTAAATATTCTTATGACAAAACGCGTCCGAATGATATTATTAAAATTATTAATAGTCGTTGAAACAAAAAATTTCCTATAGTTGTCAGTGGTACACTTCTTAATTCAACGTCATGGGTCAAATAAGTAATTTAATTGATTACTTTCCATTTTAATAATGAACATAGATTACTACCATGCACTGACGGGTACTTGAAGACTATTTTTTACGAATAAATGTTATATTTTTATCCATCAACTTTGTATTCAAATTAAAGTTAAAATTATAAAAAAATAAATATAAATAACTAAACTTATTAAAAATAAAAACTAAAATTTAATCAGAATATATCAAAATGGATATTGAATTAAAGAGCGTGAAATTTTAGAAAATATAGTGAAATTAGATTATAGAAAAAAATAAACAAATTAAAAAATATATTTCAATTTAAATATAAAAGTTTTGTGGAATAGTCTGTTACAAAAATTTGTTAGAAAAGTTTATTATAAAAGAGATGGATGAATGAGATTACTTTCTAAATTAAAAATTGTTACAGGATGAATTTTTTTAATACTTTTAAAAGTAAAAAAGTTTAAATGCTTTATAAAGTAGTATAAATATAAATGGTTGTCCTATGTATTGTTGATGTGAACTTAAATAACTTTAAAATATATTGGGATTAAGCTAACGATGATATGTGGATAATATCATATATGATTCGTGATACGAATCATCTTTAATTTTGTTATACGTGATTGAAAAAAAAAATTGAAAAAAAAGTTTGTCGAAAGTATACACATGTGCCACTCGATAGAAAGATGATTTAATTCTCGTCGAGATGGTATGTTTCGTTATGCGTAACGATTAACGGTTTGTGAGATATATTTAATTTAAAAAAATAAGTTTTTTTATATGAAAAAGATGAGTGGCTGCGATTGGTTGATGAAGTATATGATAAAAAAAATTTACATACAACTTTTCTTAGTTATTAGTTATTACATCTTCATTTAAGGATTTGTGATGACATATATCTCCCAGTTTGACCGAGATTTGAAGGCAAGAAAGCTCAAAGCATAAACTTCGCAATTTTGATATAGTTGGTGAGGAAATTGTTTCTTACCTCATATGCATTAATCTGTTGAGTTGAATTTTTGCTTTTCTTTAGATAACGACAATCAACATTTATTAAGTGTACATAAGCTTTACATTTATCTAAAGGTTATGTTTTACTCTAAGTTATGACGCACTTTTTACGAATTTCGATTATCTATTTTATAAACTTATTCAAAAAGAATCTTTTAAATTCGTTTAACTATTTACGAATTTTAAATTAAATATATTATTTAAAAGAAATTCTTAAAATCCCTTTTTCGAAAACTAAATAAAACTTACAACGAAGTTTAAATCTGACAACTTCTAACTTTTTTAATATTTAATGTACAAGTCTTTGTTAGACAGCTAGGTTAGGGCCCAACCCGATTGTGGGCGTGGGTCCATTAGGGTTAGGTTGCTTATTGTTAAAGCTATGTATTTAATATAAATACGTATGCTATGTTCTGTAATTCAGACACTCAATCATTAAACACTTTTAGTATTTTACAGGCGTATGCTATGTTCTGTAATTCAAGCACTCAATCAATAAACACATTTAGTATTTTACAGTCTTATGATGTTTTATCGTGTATAATTTTCAATAAACTTAATACGAATTCTATATAGTTACTTTAAAACCATAAAATATACTAAGTATTATAATAAGCGTAAACAATTTAACAAGCAATGCTATTGTGCTTTATGATCGCTTCAAATATAGGTAAAATTATATAGCTTATCAAATCGGTTTAGCTCGGTAAGTCAATCGGTTAAATCAATAATCTAATGAACCGGTGACATGGTGGAAAAAACTGAAAAGACGAATTTTATAAGAGAAACATATCATACTTTAAGAAGCATCTACTGTGTTAAAATATAGTAAAGATTTATATATTGAATTTTCAATATATAAACCTATTTTATTATGATATGCTTTCTTTTAAATTTTATAATGGTTGCAAAAAACGCTAACATTATATTGTTAATAGGTTTAAAATTTAAAACATTTTCATATCACTCTTTGCAAGTTTATGGGACTTATTTTTAGACCTTTCATAATGGATGCTTTTAAAATTTCAGGTTGGAAAAGTGTAGTTGAATAACAAACGACATTTAAAAGAAAACGTCTATCCAAAAACATACAAACAATTATTTCCGTAAATAATAAACATAGACACAAAAAACAAGTCATGCCGATTAATAACGCATTAAAACACAACTATACTAAAAAATAAATTTACAAAGAAATACTTTCCAAATAAAAAAAGTTAAATGATAATCATAAGTCATACCGGTCCATCGGACGGGTTTTGCCACTAGTATATATATATATATATATATATATATATATGTGTGTGTGTGTGTGTGTGTGTGTGTGTGTTAGCCTCAAAATATTGAGTTAAACAAGAATGCTCGGTCATAGGTTATTATTGTAACATTAGTTAGAACGTTGTAATAGGTAGTTAACTAGTCGTGGTTTACGGGCTTGGATTTAAACTAATTAAAGTCCAAAACACAAGCCCGACCCAATATATAGTCCATTAAAGCCCGCATGTGGGTGGACTATATATACTACCCTCCTAGCATGTTAGAAGGGTTGGTTGTTCACTTTATTCTTTCTCTAATCTAATATTCACCAAGTTAATCATCTATCTCTCTCTCCTTTCTCTCACTACTTTCTCTGTCTAGGAATCCTTCTCTTTTCATCTATTTTCTATCTATAATCATCATAATAATATGGGACAACATTTGGTATCAATCGCCAGGGGTAGATTGTGTTTGGTTTTTCTGAAAAAGTGATTATTCCGAAAAAGTGATTATTCCGAAAAAGTGGTTTTGCCGAAATTTTCTCTGAAATAATCAACATTTCGAAAAAGCCTCTATTCCGAAGAAGATTCCGAAGAAGTGATTGTTCCGAAGAAGTATCTATTTCGAAGAAGATTCCGAAAAAGTGATTATTCCGAAGAAGCTTGTTTTTCTGAAAACATCAATATTCCGAAGAAAGACATTTCTCTGAAAACATCATTATTCCGAAGAAAGACATTTCTCTGAAAACATCATTATTCTGAAATACCCCAATTTCTCTGAAAATGTTAGTTATTCCGAAAAAACCCAATTTCTCTGAAAATGTTAGTTATTCCGAAAAAACTCAAATTCTCTGAAAAAGTCAGTTATTCCAAAATAATTCATTATTCCGAAAATTGAAGATTTTTTCAAAAGTAAAGACAATTTTTAGGGGATTTTAACATTTTTCATCGACAACAACAATCAAAACACATCTACTTAAGATCCATTTTTCTCTTCATCGATTTCAAGTCTCTAGATATGGATTCTATTCAAGAGTATCGTGTCACAAACAACAATATCATGGTGGCGGGTAATAAAGAGAGACCACCAATGCTTGTGTCTGGTCGGTATGCTCAATGGCAATCACGTTTCATACGGTATCTTGATACAAGACCCAATGGTGATGCATTGAGGAAATGTATTACTCATGGACCATATGTATTCAAGAAAATCTCAATTCCTCCAAGAGCAGCCACAAATACTACTGATCCAATACCTGCAAGTGAACGTGATGAAACAAGAGCCGATCTCACACCTGAAAATTGTGCTTGGCATGATGTGGAAAAAGAAGCCATCTATATTTACTCCAAGGTTGATGCATGCCCTACAGCAAATGAAATGTGGACTGCTATTGAACGCTTGCAACAAAGAGAATCACTCAACAAACAAGATGTCAAAACAAACTTGTTTTGGAATTTTGGCAAGTTTACTTCAAGGGATGGAGAATCAATTGACTCTTACTACTCCAGGTTTTATAAAATGATAAATGACATGACAAGAAATAATCTGCAAGTCTCCACCATGCAAGTCAATGTTCAATTTCTTCAACAACTTCAACCCGAGTGGACACGGTTCGTCACTTTGGTGAAACAACAAGGAAAGTTAGACGAGGTCTCATATCGTCGACTCTTTGATATCTTGAAGCAATTTCAGAATGAAGCAAATGAGATTCAAGCTGAACGTGTTGCAAAGACGGCTAATCTACTTGCTTTAGTGACTACAACTCAACATGTTCAAGGTCATCACTCTCGTGCTCCTAAGTCATATTCCACTACATCATCTTCACCACGATCTTCCACATCATCAAAGTCTTCATCATCCACAAGATCTTGAGGTAAAGTGCCAAGAGCACCATCACCACCATCTGAAACATCATCTGAAGAAGATAGTGATGAAGACCAATCTCAAAAGAATCGAGAGATGAAACAACAAATTTCTTTCATAATGAAGACTTACAAGAAAATCTACAAACCCACCAACAACAATCTTCGCACATCATCTAACAACAAGAACCGATATGTTGAGAGTCCCCCAAGGTATGACACACGTCGACGTGGTGAAAGTCCTTCTAGGTATGATCGACATAATCCAACGCATGTTGAGGGTTCTTCAAGATATGATCGACAAACTGCCAAGTATGATACTAAGAGGATTGCTGCTGCTACTGAAAATAGGGAAACTGTTGGAAGTCAAGTGGTTCAGCAGAGTGGGATTCAATGTTTTAATTGCCAAGATTATGGGCATATGGCAAAGGAATGCAGGAAGCCGAAAAGGATTAGAGACTCCAGCTATCACAAGTAAAAGATGCTACTATGCAAGAAGATAGAAGCAGGGGTTAAATTGTCAGCTAAGGAAGGAGCAATGCTTGATGACACTAATGATGAAGATTCTGATCAAGAACTCGATGCACATTACTCATACATGGCAAAGGTTGAAGAAGTTCTCAAAGTCACTGAAGATGACAATGGCCCTATCTTTGACACTGAGCCAATCGATAAGGTACACACTACTGACGAATATAATGTGTTTGGTGATATTCATGAGCATAGTGATCTATCCAATGCCATTAATGACACGTGTATGATGGAAACGGTTGATAGGAATACCACACCTGATTTATCAGACATGTGCAATAATGAGTCTGAGGATGATCAACATGCAAATGGGTATGATGAAGAGGAACGTATTGCGCTTGCCAATTTAATTGCCACTTTACAAAAAGATGTCACTGAAAATAAAAAGAGTCAAAAGCAATTAAAGAAGGCAAACGCTACGCTCACTCAAAATTTTGAAGAGGCAAAGCTTCTCTTATCAAATCTACTGAAATGACTGAAAGCTATAGAGATGAGCTCCTTCAGAAAACCAAAGAGCTTGAGGGGTACAAGGGAAGTGCGTTAAAAACTCAAAAGGACGATTTTAAAAATAAATATAATACAACTCTTGAGTTATTAGCCAAAGAGAAGCGTCAATATAATGTTTTCTTAATGGATGAACGTAAAAAACGTACCTTGCCAATACCAAAGTTAATGAACTTGAACGAAAGCTCTCTATGACCACTACATATTCTGCTAAAATTCTTGAGGATAAGAAATGTAACACCCCCAATTTCATATCATAGCAGCGGAAGGGTCGTTGGGTGTTACTATCATGGTTCAACCTCAATATCATAGAAAACGCCTCAAAATGAGTCGTTTTGTTAAAATATACATTCATTCAACATTTTAAAGATAAAATAATTCACACACGGTCCCAAATAATTTTAAGGTTTACGCAACCAACCATACGATAAAAGTTTCTTTGAATGAACATAGTTTATAAAAGCGGGTCAAAACATTTTAATTTAGCAAGCTGCATGAAACTGCCTTCCCTGAGTGCCTTCTTCATGGACCTGAGATAAAACATGCTATAAAGTCAACAAAAATGTTGAGTGAATCTATAGAGTTTAAAATTAAATAAACGAACACAAGTATTCTGAATAAACCTTCCGTGGTTGACAATCATGTGGATCAGACATAATTATCGTTGTTATTTCATAAGTCTCGTGAAATTGAACGTTAACATATATTATTTCAGCGCAACACACCTAGCCAAGTGCGTATAGTTCTCTTATACAATTGCATCCGATGTTTCATTACTGGTGCATCACAACACCACGCGATAGCTAGTCGCGACCGGACTGGGTGTCACCCGGATAGATCTATCCATAGTATTAGCGTTCCTTTCGATTAACAATTCACGATTCATGGGTCTTTTCAGGCTAAACAAACTTGTATAACAACTTTCATCTAAGCATACAATCGGGTCCTTTGTGTTCAATTTTTAAAAGAATAAGGGTTTCCACAACTTCTCGTTGTACCCCTTCATTTATAATAAATGCTTTTCCAATTATAAGGGTTTCCACAACTTCTCGTTGTACCCCTTTTATTTCAATAAAACAAGCATGTTATCCCCCTCGCTGGTTTTATAAAACAAGTAAACATGTTAAAGCGAGGCTATAGACTCACCTTGGTACGATAGTAGTAATGTGACGATCGCCGACGATTTGTGATGCCCGTTAAACACGAAGACCGAAACCTACCAAATAAGGCGCGTTCGTTAATAAACGACTCAAGTATAAATAATACTTAAATAATATGAAACTCAATTTCATATAACC
This sequence comes from Glebionis coronaria, assembly GCA_025667525.1. Taxonomy (NCBI): domain Eukaryota; kingdom Viridiplantae; phylum Streptophyta; class Magnoliopsida; order Asterales; family Asteraceae; genus Glebionis; species Glebionis coronaria. The sequence continues at coordinate 82,270 of JANFOE010001483.1, read as the reverse complement.
ACGAAAATCCCGAGAAATTAAGAAAAATATAAGTGTACTTCTATACCCTTTTATTCAAAACTTATTCATTTAAAAACTTGCACTCTCGACATTGACCCGTCATAAGACGCCAAGTCAACGCAAGTAAAACCATCATTTTACATCCCTCGGACCAGTAGCTAAGTCATTTATATAATGACTTAACACTTAAGTAAGTCACCAATTCCAATAGTGAATACTCAACTCACGCCATCTAAGTATTGAACTACGTGTCCAAAATACCAATCAGCATGTACACTCCAAATGTACACACCAATCCAACCTATCTAGACTTGTCCGATTTCGACGAAACTTGGTGAAAAACTCACACATAATATGAATAAGACTCAGTTTAAGTTTCATTCAAAAATATTACTTCTAAGACCTTCTGCCCGACACACCTTCGTGTTACAAAAACCGGACAGTTTTACGCCTTCGACTTGTAAAACCATTTTGACTTATCTAAACAATTCCGTTTGCAAAACCGACACTCGGGTTTGAAAATAGACTCATGACCTGAGGTTTAGGAACTTACAACAGTCCTTGAACATTTTTAAAACTCATTTTATAGTCCCCGAGATTCGATTCAAATATCGACAACAATTTTCGGATTGTGCCGATACCCGTCTCCCGGTACACAAAAACTAAAAGTAGCATAACTTTTCGCTCGTACTGAGTTAGAAGCTCTACTTTAGCTCAAATCGAAGCTAACGAAATTCTCTACGACCCTATCTAATTAGTTTACCAATTTTATTACAGTAACTATTTCAAAAATGGCCTTAAAGTTACTGCCCAAAATAGACCATCTAAAAATCATACCAAAACAATTTTTCGACCCATTCCAACAATTTCTATGGTCCTAATATCATCCTAATATCATACTAACACATCTAACTAACTCATAACACCCTCAAATTTAATCTCACAAAAATTAAATAAATAAAAACCTTACATGCAACAACAACCCACTATGAATATAATAATATTAACAACATACATAAACATAAAAATGGATCAAACATGATGTTCATCATCAAAATTTGAAAATAAAAATTAAGTGAATGCATGTGGAAAAATTTTATACCAATATGAAGCTCTTTGAATTTTCAAGATGGGACTTTGTTTAGAATTGGATGAATCAAAGTAGAAAATCAAAAATCAAGGGTTGTATGGTGATGGGGGGTGGACGGCTTAGAGAGGAAGAAAGAGAGATGAGATTATTTTTTTTATTTAAATGAATTTTTAATATAAAATGGTTAGTGGAAATTTAATATATAGTGGGGTAGTGGGGTAGATTTTGTCATTTAGGCATTCTTTTGGTCCAAAAATACAAGTAAATAGTTTACAAGGTAGAAAATGTAAATTGTAAATTTTAAAAATATTTACGGGGCTCGGGTTTCGTAAAAATACTTTTCGAAAGTTAAAACGCTTCATAAAAATAATAATAAAGCTTCGACACGACTTAAAACGCAATTAAATCGAAAACGTCGAAAATATACAATATCGAGACAATCGATAATAAAACGTAAATTTATGGGCATCCGTCGGTATCGCAATCACTAATAGTTATCGTCATTCGTTAAAACGTAAAATACGAGAAATAAAGATTAAATATTATAAAAATCATTTTTATGATTATTTGAGAATATAATATCGATACCTAACATATTCCTTGTCGGTTTTCATCTAATCGACATTCTTACGCTAGTTTCAAGTCATAACCTTCTCGGTTAGTCGATAATTTAAAATTCTCATTAAAGCAAACACGTAATACGTAATAGTCGAGATTAAAATAACGACCTGAAATTGACGGATTGTCACATCATCCCCACCAAATTAGGATCTTCGCCCTCGAAGATCAACTTGCGTTCTTGCCCGATCGCTTGTTGAAATCAAAGAGATGAGGGTAATTCTTCCACATTTGGTCTTCTCGTTCCCAAGTATACTCCGGTCCTCTTCGAGAGTTCCATCGAACTTTGACAATAGGTATTCGGCTTTGCTTCAGTTTCTTGACCTCACGATCCATGATCTCGAATGGTTCCTCAATAAAGTGCAACTTTTTATCAACCTTAACCTCGTCTAACGGTATAATGAGTTCTTCATCGGATAGACACTTCTTCAGGTTCGACACGTGAAAAGTGTTATGAATTCCATACAGTTCTTGTGGTAGTTCAAGTTGGTATGCCACGGGTCCTACTCTAGATGTAACCTTGAATGGTCCGATATAACGAGGACTCAACTTCCCACGTTTTCCAAATCGTACAACACCTTTCCATGGTGATACCTTTAGCATAACCTTATCTCCCACGTTAAACTCCAATGGTTTTCTTCTCACATCCGCATAACTCTTCTGTCGGCTTCGAGCAGACAACAACCTATTCTTGATTTGCACAATCATATCCGTCGTCTCTCTAATCCAATATGGTCCAGTGAGTTGGGCATCACCAACCTCACTCCAGCTAACGGGTGATCTACATCTTCTCCCATAAAGTGCTTCAAAAGGTGCAGCTTTAATACTCGCGTGATAACTGTTATTGTACGAGAATTCGGCCAAATGTAAGTGCTTATCCCAGCTACTTCCAAAGTCTATCACACAAGCACGTAGCATATCCTCCAAAGTTTGGATTGTTCTTTCGCTTTGCCCATCAGTTTGCGGATGATAGGCTGTGCTCATATCCAAATTGGTTCCTAATGACTTTTGAAGTGATCTCCAAAATCCAGAAGCAAAACGACTATCTCTATCGGAAATGATTGAAATAGGAACACCCTGCTTGGACACGATTTCCTTCAGATAAATATCGGCGAGTTTCTCCAAACCGAACCTCTCGTTGATTGGAATAAAATGAGCGGATTTAGTTAAACGATCGACAATAACCTAAATTGCATCGAACCCAGACGGTGTCCTTGGGAGTTTTGTGATGAAATCCATCGTAATTCGCTCCCATTTCCAGACAGGAATTTTAGGTTGGACAAGTAATCCTGACGGCTTCTGATATTCAGCTTTCACTTTTGCACATGTTAAGCATTTCGCGACGTATGTTGCAATATCAAATTTCATATTCGGCCACCAGTATAACTTTTTCAAGTCTTGGTACATTTTGTCCGACCCAGGATGAATAGAATACTTGGACTTATGAGATTCTAACATAATCAAGTCTCTCAGTCCACCATATGATGGTAACCAAATTCGACCTCTCAAACATTTGATACCATCGGCTCGCGTCTCAAATGTTTCACCGTCTCCTCTAAATCTTTCGGCATCAATATTTTCCTTCTTGCACGCTTCGATTTGTGCGTTTCGAATCTGCTCAGGTAAGTCATTATGAACTGTCACTACCAAAGCACGCACTCGAATCGGTTTCTCCCTTTCCTTTCGACTTAACGCGTCAGCTACCACGTTCGCCTTTCCTGGATGATAACGAATTTCGCAGTCGTAATCACTCAAGAGTTCAACCCATCGACGTTGCCTCATATTCAGCTCCCTTTGATCCAATATGTATTGTAGGCTTTTATGATCAGTGAATACTGTACACTTCGTACCATACAGATAATGTCTCCAAAGTCGCAAGGCAAAAACCACAGTGCCCAATTCCAAGTCATGGGTAGTGTATTTCTCCTCCTTCTTCCTTAATTGTCTAGAGGCATATGCGATCACCTTTTCACGTTGCATGAGAACAGCACCATATCCTCGAAGAGATGCATCGCAATAAACAACAAAGTCTTCACTTCCTTCAGGTAACGATAAAATCGGCGCACTACAGAGTTTCATCTTCAGGGTTTGGAAAGCTTCTTCTTCATCATCGCCCCACACATACGGTTTATTCTTCTAAGTCGGCTTAGTTAATGGTTTTGATATCAAAGAGAATCCTTCAATAAACCTTCGGTAATAACCAGCCAAACCTAGAAATTGTCGTACTTCAGTTGGAGTAGTCGGAGCACTCCAATTCTTGATGGCTTCGATCTTTGCAGGATCAACATGTACTCCACTTTTATCAATCACATGTCCGAGAAATTGTACAGAATTAAGCCAAAAATCACACTTTGAGAATTTAGCGTACAACTTTTCGTTCTTCAACAAGTTCAAGATAATCCTTAAGTGTTTGGCATGCTCTTCATTGCTCTTGGAGTAGATTAGAATATCATCTATGAAAACGATCACGAATTTATCAAGATACGGCTTACAAATGCGATTCATTAAGTCCATGAATACCGCAGGTGCATTAGTCAAACCAAAAGGCATAACCAGAAACTCATAATGACCATATCGAGTTCTAAACGCCGTAATAGGAATATCTTCCTCACGTACGCGAAGTTGATGGTAACCAGAACGAAGATCAATCTTGGAGAAAACACGAGAACCTTGAAGTTGGTCAAATAAATCATCAATTCTTGGAAGCGGATAACGATTCTTGATCGTTAGCTTATTCAGCTCTCGGTAATCGATGTACATACGAAACGAACCATCTTTCTTCTTAACGAATAAGACAGGAGCTCCCCAAGGTGACGAACTCGGTCATATAAAACCCTTATCAGATAGCTCTTGCAATTGCACAGATAACTCCTTTAGCTCGGATGGTGCTAAACGATATGGCGCACGAGCCACGGGTACAGCACCAGGAATTAGGTCAATTTGGAATTCTACTTGCCTTGGAGGAGGAAGTCCAGGCAAATCTTCTGGAAACACTTCAGGAAAGTCACGGATGACAGGTACATCTTCAGCATGTTTCTCCTTCGATTCCTTCTCCACTACTTTAGCTAGGAATAACTCACAACCTCTTTCGATATACTTACGAGCCTTAATGCACGAAACGATTTTCAGTCGTGAATTACGTTGATCACCTTCAATAACCATGGTCTTGTCATCTAAGGGAATCCTAACTTTCTTTTCTCCACACAAGATAGACGCGTTATACTTGGATAGCCAATCCATTCCGATAATAATATCAAAACTTCCCAATTCGACAATCATCAAGTCTATTTTAAAAATACGGTTAAAGAGATTAAGAGAACATCCTAGGAGCGCACGATTGGTACTCACTAATTTACCATCAACTAGTTCTACCTCATAACTCGCGTCTAATTCGACCGGTTTGATATCAATTAAGGTACTAAAACTTGTAGACACAAAGCTTTTGTCCGCACCAGAATCAAATAAAGCTGTAGCGTAACGGTTGTTCAGTAAAAACGTACCAGTGACAACTTTCGGGTTTTGCTTCGCTTCGGCTTCACCCAACTGATAATCTTTCACCCTGGGTATCTCCACCACGTGCATTCTTCGGAGGTTGAGGGCATTGGTTCCTCATGTGACCTTTACCTTGGCAGTTAAAACACGTCACTCCCTTCTTTCCGGGTCCCCAACAGTCTTCAGTCTTGTGACCTAACTTGTTGCACTTCCCACACTTAGCACACTCACCAGTATGAGACCTCTTGCAGCGTTGACATCTGGTTCCCTTATCAGCAAAGGTAGTTTCAGTCATCGCATTAGCATTACCCCTTCTTCGGTTTTGATTCCTATTGTGAGATTGACGGTTATCACCACTATCATCACTATCATTTTCAGCTCTTCTTTTGTTACCTTCAGAAACACCATCAGCCTTGTCTCGGATGATTTGACCCATTAGTTGGTAGGCTATGCGAACAGCTTCATCAATATTGGCAGGTTTAGATGAGGTCACATCACCACGGATGTTGGTCGGTAAGCCTCGAATATACTGCTCTACCTTCAAGTATTCTGGGTTAACTTTGTTTGGACAAAGTAGAGCAAGTTCATGGAATCTGTTTGTGTATCCATCGATGTCAGTACCCTTCGGTCTCAGCTGATATAGTTCCTGTTCTAACCTCTGAATAACACTCCTTGGACAGAATTCCTCAGTCATCCACCTTCTTACTTCAACCCAAGGTGTAGCATAAGCAGCATCCATACCCATTGATGCCATTCTTCCATTCCACCAGGTTAATGCTCGCCCTTGAAGAGTAGCAGAGGAAAACATCACCTTATCTCCTTCCTCACTTCCACTAAATCGAAACACGGATTCCAATTTCTCAAACCATTGCATTAACCCAACAGCACCTTCAGTACCCTTAAAAGTTGGAGGTTTGCATTTCACGAACGAGGTATAATTGCACTTCTTGTTTTCAGGAATCACTGGTCTATCAGCATCACCAGTTCTAGCACCAGCATTACCAGCTCCCGTATTACCAGCTCCAGTAGCGCCAGCTCCAGTAGCGCCAGCTCCAGTATTGCCAGCTCCAGTAGCGCCAGCTCCAGTGTTGCCAGCACCAGTATCGCCAGCTCCACCAGATCCACCAGCTCCACCGGATCCACCAGCTCCACCAGATCCACCGACTCCATTATTCAAATTTGCCATAAATGCATTCATAGACACCTGAAATTGATCAGCTACTATAGCACGTAACTGAGTCTCAGTCAACTGTTTTGGCGGCATGATCCTGTTACACAATTCACATCAAAATGAGTATTCATTCAACGCTTGTGATAACAAAACATGAATAACACAAAATAAGAATAGATAGATGAAAAGAAACAAGAAAGGATGATAGAACAAAGAATAGAATTGAGACAAGGAACGAAGATTCATGAGGAATGAGTCAAAAGACAGGGATTTCTATTGTGACAATCAGCGTCGTTTGTAAATCACGTATTAGTATTATAATAATCAAATAATAAACATTTATAAATAAATGTAATTTCATTATGCTTTAAGCATAATTAATAATTAAATATGTATAACATATAAATACTTTTCTTATTCTCGTCCATTGGCAACTCGAGGTTTCGCTTGCAGATGTTATAGTCAAAAGATTTCAAAATTTTATTGTTGGAAAATCTTTTCGTTCTCTATAACTTGAGCTCTGATGCCAATCTGTAACACCCCCAATTTCATGTCATAGCAGCGGAAGGGTCATTGGGTGTTACTATCATGGTTCAACCTCAATATCATAGAAAACGCCTCAAAATGAGTCGTTTTGTTAAAATATACATTCATTCAACATTTTAAAGATAAAACAATTCACACACGGTCCCAAATAGTTTTAAGGTTTACACAACCAACCATACGATAAAAGTTTCTTTGAATGAACATAGTTTATAAAAGCGGGCCAAAACATTTTAATTTAGCAAGCTGCATGAAACCGCCTTCCCTGAGTGCCTTCTTCATGGACCTGAGATAAAACATGCTATAAAGTCAACAAAAATGTTGAGTGAATCTATAGAGTTTAAAATTAAATAAACGAACACAAGTATTCTGAATAAACCTTCCGTGGTTGACAATCATGTGGATCAGACATAATTATCGTTGTTATTTCATTAGTCTTGTGAAATTGAACGTTAACATATATTATTTCAGCCCAACACACCTAGCCAAGTGCGTATAGTTCTCTTATACAATTGCATCCAATGTTTCATTACTGGTGCATCACAACACCACGCGATAGCTAGTCGCGACCGGACTGGGTGTCACCCCGATAGATCTATCCATAGTATTAGCGTTCCTTTCGATTAACAATTCACGATTCATGGGTCTTTTCAGGCTAAACAAACTTGTATAACAACTTTCATCTAAGCATACAATCGGGTCCTTTGTGTATAATTTTTAAAAGAATAAGGGTTTCCTCAACTTCTCGTTGTACCCCTTCATTTATAATAAATGCTTTTCCAATAATAAAGGTTTCCACAACTTCTCGTTGTACCCCTTTTATTTTAATAAAACAAGCATGTTATCCCCCTCGCGGGTTTTATAAAACAAGTAAACATGTTAAAGCGAGGCTATAGACTCACCTTGGTACGATAGTAGTAATGTGACGATCGCTGACGATTTGTGATGCCCGTTAAACACGAAGACCGCAACCTACCAAATAAGGCGCGTTCGTTAATAAACGACTCAAGTATAAATAATACTTAAATAATATGAAACTCAATTTCATATAACCACGAAAATCCCGAAAAATTAAGAAAAATATAAGTGTACTTCTATACCCTTTTATTCAAAACTTATTCATTTAAAAACTTGCACTCTCGACATTGACCCGTCATAAGACGCCAAGTCAACGCAAGTCAAACCATCATTTTACATCCCTCGGACCAGTAGCTAAGTCATTTATATAATGACTTAACACTTGAGTAAGTCATCTATTCCAATAGTGAATACTCAACTCACGCCATCTAAGTATTGAACTACGTGTCCAAAATACCAATCAGTATGTACACTCCAAATGTACACACCAATCCAACCTATCTAGACTTGTCTGATTTCGACGAAACTTGGTGACAAACTCACACATAATATGAATAAGACTCAGTATAAGTTTCATTCAAAAATATTACTTCTAAGACCTTCTGCCCGACACACCTTCGTGTTACAAAAACCGTACAGTTTTACGCCTTCGACTTGTAATCCATTTTGACTTATCTAAACAATTCCGTTTGAAAAACCGACACTTTGGTTTGAAAATAGACTCATGACCTGAGGTTTAGCAACTTACAACAGTCCTTGAACATTTTTAAAACTCATTTTATAGTCCCCGAGATTCGATCCAAATATCGACAACAATTTTTGGATTGTGCCGATACCCGTCTCCCGGTACACAAAAACTAAAAGTAGCATAACTTTTCGCTCGTAATGAGTTAGAAGCTCTACTTTAGCTCAAATCAAAGCTAACGAAATTCTATACGACTCTATCTTATTAGTTTACCAAGTTTATTACAGTAACTATTTCAAAAATGGCCTTAAAGTTACTGCCTAAAATAGACCATCTAAAAATCATACCAAAACAATTTTTTGACCCATTCCAACAATTTCTATGGTCCTAATATCATACTAACACATCTAACTAACTCATAACACCCTCAAATTTAATCTACAAAAATTAAATAAATAAAAACCTTACATGCAACAACAACCCACTATGAATATAATAATATTAACAACATACATAAACATAAAAATAGATCAAACATGATGTTCATCATCAAAATTTGAAAATAAAAATTAAGTGAATGCATGTGGAAAAATTTTATACCAATATGAAGCTCTTTGAATTTCCAACATGTGACTTTGTTTAGAATTGGATGAATCAAAGTAGAAAATCAAAAATCAAGGGTTGTATGGTGATGAGGGGGTGGACGGCTTAGAGAGGAAGAAAGAGAGATGAGATGATTTTTTTTATTTAAATGAATTTTTAATATAAAATGGTTAGTGGAAATTTAATATATAGTGGGGTAGTGGGGTAGATTTTGTCATTTAGGCATTCTTTTGGTCCAAAAATGCAAGTAAATGGTTTACAATGTAGAAAATGTAAATTGTAAATTTTAAAAATATTTACGGGGCTCGGGTTTCGTAAAAATACTTTTCGAAAGTTAAAACGCTTCATAAAAATAATAATAAAGCTTCGACACGACTTAAAACGCAATTAAATCGAAAACGTCGAAAATATACAATATCGAGACAATCGATAATAAAACGTAAATTTCTGGGCATCCGTCAGTATCGCAATCACTAATAGTTATCTTCGTTCGTTAAAACGTAAAATACGAGAAATAAAGATTAAATATTATAAAAAATCATTTTTATGATTATTTGAGAATATAATATCGATACCTAACATATTCCTTGTCGGTTTTCATCTAATCGACATTCTTACGCTAGTTTCAAGTCATAACCTTCTCGGTTAGTCGATAATTTAAAATTCTCATTAAAGCAAACACGTAATACGTAATAGTCGAGATTAAAATAACGACCTGAAATTGACGGATTGTCACAAGAAACAAGAGGTAGATGCGTTAAAATAAGACTTCAAAAGTAGATATGATAAAGAAACCAAAAAAGTAACGAAACTAGAAGAACAAGTCGAATTTTTGAAGAAAGTTGTTTATAAAACGCGTGATTCTATTCAATACGTAAGAATGCTAGAACCTCCATCGATGTTTAAGGGTCAAGCTAGCTTTGCAAGTCCTGAGTACCTTGCCAAAGCTCAAGCTGCGAACCCGTGTCTTTATCTTGATGAGACTGAAAGGACCGGTCTTGATTGCATGCCTGTAAGTGCCGATAATGAAGAGACTGTCCTTTGGGATGATGATAGTAGACCTCTTGTCAATAAGGAGTTTATAAAACCATATAATTATGCTTATGAGAATAGTCTTTATGGTCTTTTCAACAAACAAACTCAGAAAACTCGTGAGGAAGTGTTTCTAGAATGCAAACAAAAGAGAATTCAATGGAAAAAAGCATTTGCCCCTAAGAAATCTAATGTTTACAAATACATAAACTACCTCCCTCTAGATGAGTCCAAAAGCAAGAGAAGGAAAACATTAGTTATTCTTAAACACCACATAGATAATGTTAAATCTATTGTTGAAAGAGATTGGGCAAAACGTGAGAATGCTGAGTGGCAATGCCCGATTCCTCAAGATATTACCTTGCTTGTGAAAGAACTCTTAATTCCAAACACGACGTTGATTAAAGAAACTGTTCTTCAACTTGAGGAGTCCATTCGGACTGAAATGTATGATGATTTAAAATATGTTGAATCTCTTGAGAAACACATTGATGATCTTCAAATGGAGAAGTCTGATTTTTCAGATGAATATGATTTACTCTTGCAAGAATGCGTTTCTAAATATGTTATGTGTGCTTATTTTACATCTTGTGCTGATATTGATGAATATTCTGATGTTGCATGCAAATATCTTGATAAGATCAAAGAATGTGAGCGTCTTGAAATTGAGCTTTCTAAACGTAAAGAAAATGTTGATAAAAAGGCTTTTGAATTACTTCAACACAAAACTGATTTCCTTCAAAAACATTGTCATTCTCTTGAACATGCTTTGCAAAAAGACGTTGGTAGTTTTCCACATGATAATAAATTGCAAGAAAAACTTTCCCAAACGTTTCGAGAAATGAATGAACAGAATTTGGAAATTAAAGGGTTGAAAGCTCAGTTACAAGACAGGGAAAGAGCAATAGCAGAGTTGCAGAAACTTGTTGCTAAAATGGGTGGGAAAGTTGTGGAACCTAGCATTAAGAAACATGTTGTTAGACAACCCAATGCCTCTAAAGAGAATAGATCCTCTATCTTGGGAAAACCATCTGCTTTATCAAATTCCTCGTTTGCAAAACCTGTGTTTGCCCCCAAGATGGATGGAAAGGAAAGGTTACCACAGAATCAACCCATAAGGAATACTATAGCACCAAGCGTTAAGCACAATAATGTGATTAAACCAGGGATGTATAGAATGACCACTAAGCCCACACACAAAATTACTCAATCGCCTCAGACTTCTAGAAACACTAATATTCGTGTGTCTTCTACTACAAGAATAGTCTCCACTACTAGTGTTAGCCGGCCTCAGCTTAAGAGCACTCAAGTGAATGATAAGGTCTGGAAACACAAGAATCAAGAGAAGATGAAGAAAGTAGAAGAACACCCTAGGAATTTGAATGTTTTTAAGAATAAAAAGTCTGGAATCGCATGTAATGACGATATGAATGATGTGAATGATTTGAATGCTATGAATGTGAAATTTGTTTGTGTCAAATGTGGAAAGTGTGCTAATGCTAATCATTCTATGCGTGCTATGAATAAAGTCAAAGGCGTAGATACTAGAACTAAGAAGCAAGTTGCGATGCCTATTAGAGCTAGTAAACCAAAACGCAAAGTGAACCATTCTGGTGCATCCCCCACTAAGAAAAGTAATGCATCAGACTCCACCACTAAGAACCCTAGAAGCAGAATTAAGGAATTATATGAGTCTGCTAGTAAGTCTTGGAAATGGTGGTTTGCTAATCAATGTCCTCCAGGATATAAATGGATGCCTAAAGCTAGGATAGAAAATGTGAAAACGAGTTTTAGTATGCCTTTAACTTTTGATAAGGACACTAATGATTCTACTATCACAACTATTGTGGTATCCAATTTAGCAAATGCTCCATCGTGTTCTAACTCTTCTGCAGGTGATACAAATAATTCTCTTCATACTGGAATCCGGATGCATGAAGCACATGACAGGGAATCTCAAGCTTCTAATTAACTTCGTGGAGAAGTTCCTGGGTACGGTCCGATTCGGAAATGATCAATTTGCACCGATCCTAGGATATGGAGATTTGGTTCAGGGAATATTACAATCAAAAGGGTATACTACGTCGAAGGGATCAATCACAATCTTTTCTCGGTTGGTCAATTATGTGATGCGGATTTGGAGATTGCTTTTAGAAAGAAGACATGTTTTGTTCGTGATTATGATGGGAATGACTTACTTACAGGTACACGGGGTACTGATCTTTACACAATTTCACTTCAAGACAAAACTTCATCAACTCCAATTTGCTTCATGGCTAAAGCTTCAACGACTCAGGCATGGTTATGGCATCAACGTTTATCTCATCTTAATTTTGATACCATCAACTTGCTTTCCAAGAAAGATATTGTGAGAGGCCTTCCAAGTTTGAAATTCATCAAAGATCATCTTTGTTCTTCTTGTGAACTTTGTAAAGCAAAAAGAAGTAGCTTCAAAACAAAGACTACACCAAGCTCTAAAGGACGGTTAGATCTTCTTCACATGGATCTGTGTGGTCCAATGTGTGTTCAAAGTATCAATGGAAAGAAATATATTCTGGTAATTGTCGATTATTACTCAAGGTACACATGGACTTACTTCTTGAGGTCCAAGGATGAAACACCCGAACTTCTCATCAGCTTCCTTAAACTGATACAACGTGGTCTTCAAGCTCAAGTTAAAGTGGTTCGTACTGATAGAGGTACATAATTTTTGAATTCAAATCTGAGAAAGTATTTTGAAGCCGAAGGGATTGAACATGAAACATCCATTGCTCGAACACCCGACAAAACGGCGTTGTTGAAAAACGAAACCGTGCTTTGGTTGAAGCTGCTCGAACATTATTATCTGCTTCAAAACTTCCACTATACTTTTGGGCCGAAGCCGTGTCAACCGCATGCTACACACAAAACCGTTCCTTAATTATCCCAAGACACGAAAAGACACCATATCACATAATTCATGATCGAAAACCTTCACTCAAACACCTTCATGTTTTTGGATGTACTTGTTACATTATTCGAGATGGTGAAAATTTGGATAAGCTGAAAGAGAAAGGTGATGCATGTATTCTTGTGGGATATGCAACTCAGTCTAAGGGATATAGAGTATACAACAAGAGAACAAAATTGATTGTCGAGACCATTCACATTCGATTTGATGAATTACAAGAAATGGCACTTGAACAAAACAGTTTAAGTCCCGATCCACAACGACATACAACTTCCGTTCACAACCGCACGGAACTCGGAACTCAAGACCACAGCAATGAACCGTCAAGTTCAACGCTGGTTCCAGAAAATGTTCCTAGAGCTGATATGACAGTCAACACGACAATTGAAGAGTTGGAAATGTTATATGGACCAATGTATGATGTATATTTCACGGGGGAGAAACAAGTTGTATCAAAGTCTTCCGCTGTCACTCATGATAAGAACGATGATACCGATCATCGTCAACAAAAGGATACAACTTCATCTACTTCAACTCGGGTTGCTGCAGATTTACCTTGTAAAACCCTAAAATTTGGGCTTTTGACACGTCATCGACTTCATTATTATTATCGTTCATCATATAATATTTTCACGGACCACCTTTACAATATATCAACACAAGACTTGTTACGTACAAAAATCATCATTTTAGTATAAAAATAGTGGAGTATTTTAATTCACTATAATACATATAGTCATGTTTAAAAATACAACTTATAATTAGACTTATAATTAAATTTATATTTAATTATTCAGAAGTATCTCGATAAAACGGTTAATTAAATCGTTTAATACTTCATTGTAAAAATGTACGAAGAAATTAATGAGAAGTTTATTTTTATATTGTTATTTTTATTAAAACGATACACTTATTAAAACGATAAAGAATCGTCATATAACTGAACGAATGCATTGTTCATAATTATAAGTCGTATAAATACTTTAATTTATTGAACAAATCCGTTTAAAATCAATGTCGCAAACTTCGTAGAACGAATCGAATTTCATAAAACACGGACAAATCCCGAACCATATATTAACGAAATTTGTAATAAAATTTGCATTCTAGTCCTTGTAGTATTGAAAACATTTCATTTTGCTTTCACAAAGATTAAATAGGATATATAAAAGTCAAGATTAGGGTTTTCTAACCCATTACATACCCAAACCCTAACCCTAGATAAAAACACACACTTTAAGTCTCCAGCCGTCACTTTTCCGGTGAGAAATTCCGGCCACCAATAAAAACTGCCGCCGCCACCTCCATTTTATAGATCAAGTAGATCGATGTTACTCCTTATCCGGTTCGTCTTATAACAACACCAATATCCCACCAATATCTATAGATCCGTCGGATCTGTATACACCATCACGCCTTCACCTTAACCATCATCTCGAACCACCACCATAAGCGATAACCGGCCGTCATCAGCCCGTTACCACCATAACCATCAGACCGAGCCACCAAATCCATCACCACCGTCGCTGCATCAACAACCTCACGATCATCAAAAACCACCAGCCGCCCTTATCCAACCAGTCACCACCTCATCATAATCTTGTACCCACAAGATCATCTAGCTGCCACCTATCCTTATCCTTGTAAACCACCAGGTGGTCTCCTACCACGTCCGAACCACCATTTCTACTACACCTCGTTACCACCACTGTCCATGAAATACTAGAGCCACCACCACCTTGTGGTCGACTTCATTGATCTAGCATCTTCACCTTGCCATCATATACACCAAAGCCACCACGTAGCTACATCACTGCCACCCTCGAACACCATCATCAGATCACCACGTTTGTGGTGTGGTTGTTTCGGGAATATGCAGTCACAACAAGGGAAGGTTCGTCGAGTGACGTAACCAACAGCAGAGGGTCGTTTGGTTTTGGCAGCAGGTACTAGCAGGGGTGTAAAGTATGTGTTTTGATGGCTGATAGAATAACGCAGCAATGGATGTTTGGATCTGCTGATAAACAGCGGAGAAAGGGGTTTTTGTCTCGCTATTATATAGATCTGTACGGGGTTGATATGGAGTGTTAGTTGCTGCGAAATAATGAAACGAAGGGGGTGTATGCGGGCTGGTAGAAGATGCAGCAGGGGTGTTTAGATATGCTGATTAGAACAGCAGTGGGGGTGTTTGGATCTGCTATTAGGACAGGGTGTTTAATATGCTTATTAGAACAATAGTAGGGGTGTTTGGATCTGCTGTTAGGACAGGGTGTTTGGATATGCAGATTAGCAGCATGATAAGGGGCGTTTGGGATTGCTGATGACAACCGGATGCGGTAGGTTGCTGATTAGTAGCATTAGGGTGTGTCTCGGCTTTGGACAGAAATTCACCCAAGGTATTATTGCCACCGTTAGTTCATATATTCCCACTGTTAGCCTTAGATCTTCCACCAATAACCTTAAGTTACCACCGTTAGTTATAGATCTGCCACTGTTATCTAAAACTTACCACCGTTAGCTTTAAAACTGCCACTGTTAGTCTAATATTACCACTGCTGCCTTAAACCTAACCACTGTTACCACCGACAGCTTATAATACCCACTGTTTTCATAAAGTACACACTGTTTTCCTTAAACGTACTCACTGATTGGCTTGAATAGCCGCTGTTGGTGTACGAGGGACGATTTTAACAACTTTTGGGATAGATAGACTGTGTTGGTTAATAATAAACTATCAAATAAATTTATTATTAATTATGTTGGTTAATAATAAACTATCAAATAAATTTAATAATTTATTTACGCATAAAGACTACAAATATTTATATCTTTTTAAGCATCGAGGGTACGTGTAAACAGTAAATGAACAACACACACATATAACCTTTGTCATAACAGTATATATAAATAATTTAATATATTGTGACCTATTAATGACGTGAACAAACGGACGATGAATTAAACTACATACATTTATTATATGTGCATATACTGAGACCTACTCAATTACTTAGGTATTTGATGTACTGTGTGCACTATGACTTGGATACTTTGATCATTCTCAAGCAGTATTATTATCCAGGTGAGTTCATAGCCTCGCCTTCACTACTATTTATGTTTTTACTAACCCACGAGGGGGAGACATGCTATATCTTGTTTTGACTATATGATTTTTATATCGTGAGATCGTGGCCCCACACTTATACTTAATAAATTGTTGATCGAGGAGACGCAAACTGAACTGTTACCCTTAATTACATTTGCCTATTGTAGATGAACCCGCATGACTCGTGCATCTGAAACGGTTAGAATTTTTGAATTGCTTGAATGTTATAAATAGATCTATTTGGGATTGAGCGTCCCCATCTAGGTGAGTCATGCTCACTGTGCCTCGGCCAGGACAACAGATGTTTCACATGTCAGAACTTATTATTATTGGGTGCCTTTTTATAAGGCGAAGGGTCCTCATTTGTCGAGGACTTAACTGTCAAGTCTCAGTTTCGGGCAATATGGGAATGTAATTACCTTATAGTATTTGGCTTTGTGCGATACTATGTTTGTGATGTTTGAGGTTCTAAACTTGACCTTTTATTATTTGGTAAATTAATACATGGAACATACTGATATATCTGAACTTGATTTTTATCAAACCTTATGAAATACTATATGGGATATCTGAGATCCTAAACTTGATTTTTATATCAAACTTTGTGCAACACTATGTAGGATAATTTACAGTCCTGAACTATGATTTTATAAAACTCTATGAATTCACCAACTTTATGTTGACTGTTTTAAGCATGTTTTTATCAGGAAATTAAGCTGGATTATTTGAGCATGGACTGAGCATCATTTAGGAGCATCATGCTAATTGGGGGATCTGTTTTCACTGGGATATTTGTAACAACTGATATTTAACATTTCAACTGATTGTACTAAAACCATATTTGTATCAATTGTATTTCAAATCATGTAATTATGATCAGTACTTTGTATGCCATTTGTTCTGTGATCCGCAACGTGACACCCAATTACTATCCGCTGCAAACCTGATTTGGGGGTGTCACAGAATGGTATCAGAGCAATGGTTATAGAGAATCAGATCGAAAATAAAATTGTTTTTCTATTTTATTAACTGAACTATAATCGGACAAAATTTTCAAAAACTTAGATTTCAAAAGCTGGGTTTTTGACAGGGACATACTTAGAGAGCATTAAGCATGGAGAGCATGCATAACTATATGATTTAAACGCAATTCATTATCCTATGCATTTATATTTATGGTAGTACTAGATGCTAACCATTTACGTACTTTATGTATTACGACTGTTTAATATTTTTATGAAGATATTAAAATATTAAAATACTTAACGTATTTAATGAAACTTATAAACATGTCATGTTAGTAGGGAGATTTATACTAAATATGTTCCATCTCGATATTACGTTTTGACCGAGTGGTTTGGTTTACGATTTAAAGTGCCCTCGCTCCTCAAACGTTTATAGAATGGCTTCTGAAGTATGATGGCCCGAACAATGCATTATAACCACAAACAACATAATACATAACAAACCCCTGGAAATATGAAAATGGAAATCTTTGGAAGATATAAATTAGATTTTATAAATCCTTGTAAATCTAAACAGATTTTTATAAATCTTGTAAAATCTAAAATAGATTTTAGAAAATCTTGAAAATTTTAAAATAGATTTTGGAAAATCTTGGAAAAACCTTGGAAAATCTTAAATAGATTTTTATATATCTTAGAAAAATCATAAAGGGATTTTGGAAATATTTTATTGAATAATTGTATTTTGGAAAAATTAAATTAAATTTTGGAAAAATTTAAATTAGATTTTTTTTAAGGTATCTTTGAAAATCCTTACCATGTCTTTGGTAAACTTAACTAGACTTTATATATCTTGGAAAAATCTAAAATTAGATTTTTTTTAGATCTTGATTAAATCATGTTGAACTTATAACAAACTTGTAAAAACCTAGATTTTATGTATGGACTTTAAAATTTACTTTTAAAGTAATAAACCTAGATTTCATAATGAAAACACATGGAAAAGAAATATAGCTTGGGCTATCTGATTTATTTTAGAACTTATAATAAACTTGTGAACGTATAATAAACCTTAAATCTAAATTTTTGGGACCTCGTAAATTAAATGTAAACATAAAACAAGATTAGACTTTATCTTGAAATATTGTAAAGCTTATATTTAATATATAAACTTGTAACCAACATGGATTTCATTTAAAACCCGGAAATAAAACTACCGTAGGTTTTTACTCTCTATTTAGAGATCTAAACTTAATCCTTACAAACCAGTAATAAGCTTGTAAGGTTTCATAAACTTCACAACTAGATAAATGGTTAAGTATTATTAACTAACTAAAATATGTTTAGGTCCATTAGGAAGCCCATTAGGCCCATTTATTGTCCTATGGACCTATGTAGTAAAACTTGTAATATTAATGGATCTAAAAATGTAATTAGGCCCATTAAGAAATCCTTAGCTCACAAAAATTATTAATGGATCTTGTAAGCTCAATAAGGGTTTGGGAAGCCCATTAGCTCTTTTGGCACATTTAATAAGCCCACTTAGTGATATTATACTTAAACAAAGTTTTTATACCAAAAATATATCTTATAAAAACTTTTGGACTAAAAATGTCAATTCATTAAACTCATGGATTAAAACCGTGACATTGAAACTTGTTTTGATAAAATAGTAATTACAAGGACTAATATTGTAAATATTTGAAAGTCTAGGGAGTAATAAATGCCATTCGTGACTTATTAAACCCAAAGTACTAAAACTGTTAAGAACCAGAAAGTGTACATCTAGTAAAACAAGGAGGGACTTGTTTTGCCAATAACTGAAACTTAAGCAAACCCTAGACCCCTTATTTAATTTAATGTATTAAAACTTGAGCGAATCCTAAACTAAATGGACTAGAACCATCATTTCCTGAAACTTGTAAACAAAGGGTTATTATATAACTTGCGAAAACTTTGGGGACATTAAATTAAATGTAATAAAGTGTTGTTACTTTTATAACGGTTCATAAAAATTATGCAATATAAGGTACGTAGATTATAAAAGTAAAATACAATAATGGTAAGTAAAATACTTTTACTTGAATTATATTATTAATAAAAAATTTAAATGGAAGTTATTAATACTTGTACAACGATGTATTTAACTAAAATACAGTAACATAAATGGGTTCCCTAAAAACGAGTTGGTATTATAATGAAATCCAAATAAATCCTGAAAATCTTATACTAAGATTTTTAAAATCCTCCTTGATTGATTTTGTATCAAGCTTAAGCTTATACGCTAATCATTTCATATACGCTGATTATTGCTTATAATTAATTGATAACTATAAACCGGTTAGTCTATTTTGACTACTTGGAAAACTGACTGGCCACATAATAAGAACGGATTACAACAACGGTACATACTGGAATATTTAAAAACAGACTAGGGAGTATTATCCTGTTTACTACATTTTATTAGATGTTTGAACTTGCTGTTATGTGTATATTTGTATATATACCGTACTAGAAGGAACTATATGATACAATGCCTATACTTATGATTGTAATATATCATTATATTGTATATATGAGTTCCTTGTTTGATACGTATCCTTGCGCACGTTATCGCGCGTCAACATTTATTTTCTCTCGCTTATAATTTTGTACGTATATCTACGGAACACGACTTATTAACGACTTATACACGTTTGCTTTTAGTATATTCACGTGGTATTATTTGGATAAGTTTGCATCTTTAAATGATGCGGTGGAACCCAAAATCAAGGTACTTATGATCCTATATTTTTCATATGGGACCTGAGTCTCTTGATCCTAAGTTAATGATGATTTCCTCTCAAGACGTTATGGGACGTCTAAGAGTGAAATCTTAAGCCGCCGGACCAGAAGTTTATTTATAATTTCGTATTAAGATGTTATGGGACGTCTGACGACGAAGGTTATAAGCAAACGGGCTATAAAGTATCTTAATAATATCTATTATCTTAGATATTATATTTATTCTAAATAATAAGCCTTGCCGGAAATATGTAGGTAAGGTGGGCTATGAAATCCTTATTGAAACGAATTGGAACACTTTTTAGTTTGAATAAAGAAATCATAGGTCACCGAATGGAGTTATAAATTTTACCTTACATGGATGAGGACGCTTATCGATGTAAATAGAAATTTATAATCACATGAGCTTAAATATATTCAACATGACTCATAATTGATGTTATTTTATTTATCCAGTTATGGAATGTAATCCTTTTTTACTCGCGATTTCCTCCAGTAATATCTTATCACCCATAAACCTAGGAAGATTTGTGTTCACCTCTTTTAGATCAAAGCATTGTGCTCTTGACTTTTGGCTTATCCTTAACCCAAATACCACTGCCGCTGCATTCGACCCCATTTGGGGGTGTCCATTTCCGCTGCATTTTAAACCCTTTTTGTGGTGCCGACTTCCGTTTCAATTGACCCCTTTGGGGTGTCATAGAAAATTTAAGATGTTTCATCTGCCATGAGGAAATGAAACCTCGATCATTCAAGGCGACGGTAACACAGACTTTATCGACACTAGACTTAGTGTCATCTCTTGTATCGAAGCCCGGAAATACTTGGTAAGAGGATGCCTTATCTTCTAAGCTCACATTTCTCAAATCGACGAGGAAAACAAACCCAAGCATAAAAGACGTGCCCAACTCACAATGGGTGTATATTGTAGGGTTATGTTTGTCACATCAGGAAAGCGATAATTGATGTCTCATAATTTTGGACAATCTTCTTCCTCTTTGGATCCAATCAGTTCGACAATACCATTGTCTAACAAGCCTTGAAATGAATGACTTCCTCCTTTTAGAAGTCGAAATTGTGCAAATTTTGAACCACCAACAGTAGATGCATGACCCTTTTAGCATCTCACCAGGGATGCACACTTCCTTATTCTTGGTCTCTTCTTTGATTTCCATCATTTGAAGTACTTCTTCTCTACGCAACTTATGCCCCAGCTCAGCCACAAATGAAGCAGATTCTTTGCAACTTCCTACCCAATCACTTTCAACAGTAATCTTAACCATTTCACTGAGTGAAGCTTTGGAGTCAAACTAATGTTTGCTCTCCACAGGCTAGAAGTATATCGGGAAGCCCACTTAAATAAAAACCAAGACTTAAGACGAACTTGTCCTATTTTATCCACCTTGTAAACTTATTAGAACTCGAATATGATTAAATGAACCTTTTACTAATTCTTTTTGGATAAACTTGAATTTTGGAGCTATCGGGGACTTATTTTGCCATTTGTGACACATATTCTAAGCCCTAGAATATTGAGACGAAAGTTTTAAAACTCTAAGGGCTAAACATAGAAATTGACAAACTTGAAAGAATCCCTAGTTGATTTAACACGGATTAAAAACCCTAGAGGTTGATTTTGCCACTTTTGAAACTTATTTTGAGCCCTAAGTTATTTTCATTGGAAAAACTAATTGTGCCCTAAGGGTCACATTACAAAATAGAAGGACCAAATATGTAAATTATCAAAACATAAAAGACAAGTTACTTTGTACAAAAAAAAAATTTACTCACCGGAGGCATACGATCAATAACTATATTTTAAATAACACCTATGAGTCTAAAATTTATTTCATAAGATTACATATTCAAGAAAAAGTGTCCTCACTTGTTCCCTGGACTAGTAACTTCATCTTAAGCTTTGAGGAAAAAGCTAAAATAACGGGTAGGTGTTGTAAGACCATAAAATTTGGGCTTTTGACACGTCATCGACTTCATTATTATTATCGTTCATCATATTATATTTTCACGGACCACCTTTACAATATATCAACACAAGACTTGTTACGTACAAAAATCATCATTTTAGTATAAAATAGTGGAGTATTTTAATTCACTATAATACATATAGTCATGTTTAAAAATACAACTTATAATTAGACTTATAATTAAATTTATATTTAATTATTCAGAAGTATTTTGATAAAACGATTAATTAAATCGTTTAATACTTCATTGTAAAAAATGTACGAAGAAATTAATGAGAAGTTTATTTTTATATAGTTATTTTTATTAAAACGATACACTTATTAAAAGGATAAATAATCGTCATATAATTGAACGAATGCATTATTCATAATTATAAGTCGTATAAATACTTTAATTTATTGAAGAAATCCGTTTAAAATCAATGCGCAAACTTCGTAGAACGAAACGAATTTCATAAAACACGGACAAGCCCCGAACCATATATTAACGAAAGTTATAATAAAATTTGCATTCTTGTCCCTGTAGTATTGAAACATTTCATTTTGCTTTCACAAAGATTAACTAGCATATATAAAAGTCAAGATTAGGGTTTTCTAACCCATTACATACCCAGACCCTAACCCTAGATAAAAACACACACTTTAAGTCTCCAGCCGTCACTTTTCCGGTGAGAGATTCCGGCCACCAATAAAAACTGCCGCCGCCACCTCCATTTTATAGATCAAGTAGATCTATGTTCCTCCTTATCCGGTTCGTCTTATAACAACACCAATATCCCACCAACATCTTTAGATTCGTCGGATCTGTATACACCATCATGCCTTCACCTTAACCATCATCTCGAACCACCACTATAAGCCACAACCGGCCGTCATCAGCCCGTTAGCACCACAACCATCAGATCGAGCCACCAAATCCATCACCACCGTCGCTGCATCAACAGCCTCACGATCATCAGAAACCACCAGCCGCCCTCATCCCACCAGTCACCACCTCGTCATCATCTTGTACCCACAAGATCATCTAGCCGCCACCTATCCTTATCCTTGTAAACCACCAGGTGGTTTCCTACCACATCCGAACCACAATTGTTACTACACCTCGTTACCACCACTGTCCACGAAATACTAGAGCCACCACCACCTTGTGGTCGACTTCATTGATCTAGCATCTTCACCTTGCCGTCATATACACCACAGCCACCACGTAGCTACATCACTGCCACCCTCGAACACCATCATCAGGTCACCATGTTTGTGGTGTGGTTGTTTAAGGAATATGCAGTCACAACAAGGGAAGGTTCGTCAGGTGACGTAACCAGCAGTAGAGGGTCGTTTGGTTTTGGCAGCATGCACTAGCAGGGGTGTAAAGTATGTGTTTTGATAGCTGATAGAAAAACGCAGCAAGGGATGTTTGGATCTGTTGATAAACAGTGGAGAATGGGGTTTTTGTCTCGCTATTATATAGATCTGTACGGGGTTGATATGGAGTGTTAGTTGTTGCGAAATAATGAAACGAATGGGGTGTATGCGGGCTGGTAGAAGACGCAGAAGGGGTGTTTGGATATGCTGATTAGAACAGCAGTGGGGGTGTTTGGATCTGCTGTTAGGACAGGGTGTTTGGATATGTTGATTAGAACAGCAGTGGGGGTGTTTGGATCTGCTGTTAGGACAGGGTGTTTGGTATGCAGATTAGCAGCATGGTAAGGGGCGTTTGGGATTGATGATGACAACGGAATGCGGTCGGTTGCTGATTAGTAGCATTAGGGTGTGTCTCGGCTTTGGACAGAAATTCACCCAAGGTATTATTTCCACCGTTAGTTCGTATATCCCAACTGTTAGCCTTAGATCTTCCACCAATAACCTTAAGTTACCACCGTTAGTTATAGATCTGCCACTGTTATCTAAAACTTATCACCGTCAGCTTCAAAACTGCCACTGTTAGTCTAATATTACCACTGTTGTCTTAAACCTAACAACTGTTACCACCGACAGCTTATAATACCCACTGTTTTCATAAAGTACCCACTGCTTTCCTTAAACGTACCCACTGATTGGCTTGAATAGCCACTGTTGATGTACGAGGGACGATTTTAACAACTTTTGGGATAGATAGACTATGTTTTTACCAATAGGAAACATGTTTTAAATCAGATTAATAACTAGTAAATTATTATTAATTATGTTGGTTAATAATAAACTATCAAATAAATTTAATAATTTATTCACGCATAAAGACTACAAATATGTATATCGTTTTAAGCATCGAGGGTACGTGTAAACAGTAAACAAACAACGCGCACATATAACCTTTGTCATAACAGTATATATAAATTATTTAATATATTGTGACATATTAATAACGTGAACAAATGTACGATGAATTAAACTGCATACATTTAATATATGTGCATATACTGAGACCTACTCAATTACATAGGTATTTGATGTACCGTATGCACTATGACTTGGATACTTTGATCATTCTCAAGCAGTATTATTATCCAGGTGAGTTCATAGCCTCGCCTTTCACTACTATTTATGTTTTTACTAACCCACGAGGGGGAGACATGCTATAACTTGTTTTGACTATATGATTTTTATATCGTGAGATCGTGTCCCCACACTTATACTTAATAAATTGTTGATCGAGGAGACGCAAACTGAACTGTTACCCTTAATTACATTTGCCTATTGTAGATGAATCTGCATGACCCGTGCATCTGAAACTGTTAGAATTTTTGAATTGCCTGAATGTTATAAATAGATCTATTTGGGATTGACCGTCCCCATCTGGGTGAGTCATGCTCACTGTGCCTCGGCCAGGACAACAGATGTTTCACATGTTAGAACTTATTATTATTGGGTGCCTTTCTATAAGGCGAAGGGTCCTCATTTGTCGAGGACTTAACTGTCAAGTCTCAGTTTCGGGCAATATGGGAATGTAATTACCTTATAGTATTTGGCTTTATGCGATACTATGTTTGTGATGTTTGCGGTTCTAAACTTGACCTTTTATTATTTGGTACATTAATACATGGAACATACTGATATATCTGAACTTGATTTTTATCAAACCTTATGAAATACTATATGGGATATTTGAGATTCTACACTTGATTTTTATATCAAACATTGTGCAACACTATGTAGGACAATTTATAGTCCTGAACTATGATTTTACAAAATTCTATGAATTCACCAACTTTATGTTGACTGTTTTAAGCATGTTTTTCTCAGGAAATTAAGTTGGATTTATTGAGCATAGACTGAGCATCATTTAGGAGCATGATAACTATGGGATCTGTTTTCACTGGGATATTTGTAACAACTGATATTTAACATTTCAACTGATTATACTAAAACCATATTTGTATCAATTGTATTTCAAATCATGTAATTATGATCAATGCTTTGTATGCCATTTGTTATGTGATCCGCAACGTGACACCCAATTACTATTCCGCTGCAAACCTGATTTGGGGGTGTCACATACCTCCTCAGAATATCACTTCAACAATCGATCCTACAACATCCACAACTACTGTCATTGCTCCAGAGAACACAAATCAAGCAGACAATGCCTTATCTGACGAAGATGAATTTATCAACCCATTCGGTACACCGGTACACGAAACTAGAGAGTCTTCTACTCGCCATGTTGATCCGTCAAATATGCACACGTTCTACCAACGACATCCTTCAATACATCATTGGACCCGAGATCATCCTTTGGTTCATGTCATTGGAAACCCTTCATAGCTCGTTCGTACAAGACGACAGCTTCACACCGATGGCGATGTTTGTATGTTCGCACTCGCCGTGAGTTCAGCTGAACAGAAAAACATCAAAGAAGCCATGGCTGATCATGCTTGGATTGAATCGATGACGGATGAACTTCAACAATTTGAAAGACTTAAAGTCTGGGAACTTGTTGACAGACCATATGATGTAATACCATTAAATCTTCGATGGATCTGGAAAAACAAGATGGATGAAGAGAACACGATCATCAAGAATAAATCTAGGCTAGTGGCTAAAGGGTATGGACAGAAAGAGGGTATTGATTTTGAAGAATCATTTGCACAAGTAGCTCGAATGGAAGCGGTCAGGATTTTTCTTGCTTATGCTGCACATAAAGGATTCATTGTCTACCAAATGGACGTAAAGACGGCGTTTCTTAATGGTCCTTTGAAGGAAGAAGTCTATGTCACACATCCAGAAGGATTCATCAATCCTCATTATCCTGACAAGGTGTATCGTCTCCACAAAGCACTATATGGACTCAAACAAGCTCCAAGGGCGTGGTACGACGAACTATCGAAATTTCTGGTCACCAAAGGTTTCTCAAAAGGTTCCATTGATTTAACTTTGTTCACTTATTAATATGGGGATGACATTTTGCTTGTGCAGATTTAGGTTGATGACATTATTTTCGGGTCTACAAACCCAAAACTATGAAAATGGTTTGAAAAAGTAATGCACAGCAGATTTGAAATGTCAATGATGGGCGAACTAAAATTCTTTCTAGGAATTCAAGTTCACCAATCCCCAAGTAGTATCTTCATTAACCAAGCTAAGTATTATCAAGAGATAATCAAAAAGCATGGTATGACATCATGTGACCCCTTTGGGACACTATTATTAACCACATCCCTAGATGCTGATTTGGAGGGATTACCCATAGATAAAACGAGATATCGTTCCATGATCGAGTCCCTCATGTACTCGACAGCAAGCAGACCTGATATTCATCATGCTACGTGTTATTATGCACGATATAAAGCACGACCCACTGAAAAGCACCTCAAGGAGGTTAAACGGATCTTTCGGTACCTCAAGAATACCATTCATTTGGGACTCTGGTATCCGAGGGAAATCGGTTTCTTTCTAACGGCCTATTCAGATTCTGATCATGCAGGGTGTCTTGATACACGAAAAAGTACTTCTGGTGGTGCACAATTTCTAGGTCAAGATAAGCTTGTGGGATGGTCATCCAAGAAGCAGGATTGCACGTCACTTTCATCAGCCGAAGCGGAGTATGTGTCTCTATCTGCGTGTTGTGCTCAAGTTCTTTGGATGAGAACACAACTCACGGATTATGGCTTCCACTTTGATAAAGTACCTATGTACTGTGACTCAAAGTCAGCCATAGCCATCTCCTGCAATCCTGTACAGCATTCCCGCACGAAGCACATTGATGTCAGATATCACTTCATTAAGGAACAAGTTGAAAAGGGTATTGTTGAATTATACTTTGTTGGAACTGATTACCAATTAGTTGACTTGTTTACAAAAGCTCTTTCGAAAGAGAGGTTTGCGTATCTTGTTAGGAAAATTGGTATGAGATATTTGACTCCAGCAAAACTGGAGATTTTGGCAAAGAAGCCTGCTTGATTCATCTATCAAACATCAACTTGTAAATACCTTTGAAAAAGCAAAATACAAAAATATAAAACATATAAAAACAAAACACAAAATTAAAAATCTTTCAAAATCCAAAAATATTCTTCTCGACATGTCTTTTAGTATCGATAATATGGACGTGCCTAGAAATGTCGCTCAATAACGACACGGGTGTGTACATAGAGCTCGAATGAAAGTTGTAAATATTTTTCAAAACATGTCATTTCTTTTAATAAAGGAAATTGTCTATTTTGGACAATATTTCCAAACAACGGGTAGAGAAATCTATCTTGGGTTGAGCTTGTCCCAAGACATTCAACGTTTTGAGCTCAACACAATGGCTTGTAATCACTTTCAGATTGCAACCCTGAACTATATTCACGGGGGAGTGTACGATTTCGTGCCCTTACCCTTAGCAAATGAAGTTAAATCTTCTTACACTTGAGTGGATTCGTCAAGACATTCAAAGTCTATGAACTCAAGTTTATGCTTTAGAAAAACCTCTTCGCCAAAAAGAAATAGAATTTTTCAAAAAGCGTTGAACACAATTTTTTCAAGAATTTTTCAATGATTATTCAAAATCTTTCAAAAATTGTGTGTTCAACAACTCCTATCCTCAGAAGTTTAATGTGGATCAAATCCTCGTAATGACAATTCCATTGGATAAATTTTGAGGGGGAGCATTTTAACTTCATGCAAAAGATTAACACATCTTTCTCTCGGAGATTTTCAAGACTATTTTTCAAAATATATTTTAATCAAATTTGGTATCTCTAATATCAAAAGATTTTATATATTAGAGATAGGGGAGAAAATGTGATTAAAATGCGATCTAAAGACTCAATCACTCATGGTTATGATCAAATACCCAAAACATCTTTAATTCACAACGTTATTGGTGTCAAAAGGGTGGTTAGGTTTAAGTCCTATGATCCAACCAGAACTGGAGGGATCTTCCCAGGGATAATCCAATAGATTATTAGAAGTCCTTAGGAAAGATGGAGTAGAATGTGAACGTAGCTGAATGCCGACTAAGTACTGATGCTAGCACCAGAACAATCACAACAAGGTGTTAGTAATGATGTCTTGGTAAGCATTGAAGGGGTTGAAGAATGAAAAAGAAATGTAAGGATAAAGGGTCTAAAGAAAGAAGCCCTCCATACAACTTAGACAGAAACCGGGTCAACTCATCATGAAGACAAACTCATCATGTACCCAGTGATGTGAAGCACAACCCTTTCCTAGCTACTCAGGCTTCTCTCAAAAGAAGTTTGTTTTATTGTCATGGAGATCAACACGACTTCTATTGACTTTCTCACTCCGAGATAGTTGATATTGAATAGGTGGCATCTGCTCCAGCCTCCGACCACTAAAAGTGCACAAATCGAGTCTAGAGCCAAGAGATCAATTAAATCTCGTTAGGACACACAGATGAAGATCAAGAGAGTCCTACGCTATATCCTTGCGATATTGCTAGAACACTTAGAGTGATACTACTTAGTAATCACAATAATGAGTGGAAATCCTTCCAGTGTTAACATCAAACAGCACTACGGTAGGTCATATGCAAGATTCTTTATGAATTGAACATATGAAAAACTGAAAAGCAACAGTTGTTTGATTCTGAATTGATTCAAACTCGTTTCAGGTTTCTACGCAATATCTTTATGGTCTTGCTAGAACATTCAGAGTGATATTCATTAATATTCATAGTGGCGAATGGAAATCCTTCTAGCGTCAACATCAAACAGCGCTACGGTAGATAACTTGTGAGATTCTTATGAATCAAATTTGTGTCAACTGGAAAGCAACAATGGTAAGATTCTTAATGAATCAAACATGTTCCTGGAATTTGAATTGACGACTTTAATCAAGCAGATATTTATCCAATTGATTCACTCTTTATGTTTGCAGTCTTGCTTTGAGACGGTCGAGTAAAGAGAACGGCTAGTATATCCGCGAAACCCTGTCAAGGAGATTCTTAATTGAATCTACCTAATCGCAGGTACGGTATTTAATATCGTATAACGGTCTTCACCGGCCGGAGGTAAAATGCTACCGATTTAGGACGAATGTCAAAGCCATTCAGTCTGTGTCTATGTTTTGTCTCTAGACGGTGGCATCACGGTGTACTCAGCAAAGTCAAAGATTCAAAACCACATATTCATGCCAAAAGACTTATTCAACAAATAATAGTTTGAGCATGTGGATGAAGACACAAGATCGCGAGATGGCGAAGACAAGTAAAGAATGATTTAAAGATCTCAAGATAAAAGACTAAGTCGAAAGACAATGACAAAGGCTCAAAGATCACAGCATGAAGGAACAAAACTACTGTTACACGTTCAAGACTCAGTTATAACGAGATTCGTAATCTCTATTGATCTCCAAATATCAAAAGGGTATGACCTCGGGGGAGATTGTTAGCCTTAAAATATTGAGTCAAACAAGAATGCTCGGTCGTAGGTTATTATTGTAACATTAGTTAGAACGTTGTAATAGGTAGTTAATTAGTCGTGGTTTACGGGCTTGGATTTAAACTAATTAAAGTCCAAAAGACAAGCCCGGTCCAATATATATCCCATTAAAGCCCGCATGTGGGTGGACTATATATACTACCCTCCTAGCATGTTAGGAGGGTTGGTTGTTCACTTTATTCTTTCTCTAATCTAATATTCACCAAGTTAATCATCTCTCTCTCTCCTTTCTCTTACTACTTTCTCTCTCTAGGAATCCATCTCTTTTCATATATTTTCTATCTATAATCATCATAATAATATGGGACAACAATATATATATATATATATATATATATATATATATATATATATATATATATATATATATATATATATATATATATATATATATATATATATATATATATATATATATATATATATATATATATATATATATATATATATATATATATATATATATATATATATATATATATATATATTATATATAGGTATAATTATGATTTGAAACCAATATTTTAATCCCAGTCATATCCCAGTCACATCTTTTAGCCAATAGTAGTTCAGAATTTCCTAGAAAATCTCCAAATTCCACGAAATTTTTGTTTAAAAACGCAGTTTTTTGAAAATCGCGTTTTAGAAACGCAGTTTTGAAAACTGCGTTTTAAAATTGTGTTTCGAAGGTCTGGACCGGTCCAGGTATGATCTTGACCGGTTTGAACCGGGTAAGACCTCATATGAACGGGTCATGTTCAATTTCAAAAATATTTTTGCTAAATGGGGTTTGCATGATTCGAACTCATGACCTCTAGCCTATTAGTTTTGGTGTTTTCCAATTGAGCTATTGGATTGTTTTTTTTTAATATTTTAAACCCTTATATTTATTATTTGAAATCTAATAAAAACATAGATAATATATTCATCCTAATCTAATATCAACACAGATAATCTATTTACTGATATCTTTTTTCAAATATTTCCAATATATCATGATACAATTATGTTGATATCCTTTAATTTTTTAAAAATTACATCAAGATATACTCCCTAATTACATGTATATTCCTAAAAAATGCCTTATTTAGAAAATATATGGGACAAAAAAACTACAGACTCCTCCTCCTTCTTAAACCCTAATGATTATGTTGGTTTATTCTATTTGCAGGTCGTCTTTTGGCTGGGCTAAGCATCTCAATATGAGGTAAACTCCTCCTTTTTGTAAAACCCTAATGATTATGTTGTTTACAAGTCAATTTTTGTATGTGCTTTGGCTGGGCTAAGTATCTCAAATATCAGGTAGACTCCTTTTTTCTAAAACCCTAATGATTATGTTTTTTATTGTATTTGCAGGTTAATTTTTGTGTGTGCTTTGGCTGGTCTGAGCATCTCAATATGAGGTAGACTCCTCCTTTTTCTAAAACCCTAATGATTATGTTGTTTATTGTATTTGCAGGTCAATTTTTGTGTGTGCTTTGGCTGGGCTAAGCATCTCAAATATGAGGTATAAGGCATCTATAATATATTTAATTATCTTTTCATTCGTATGAGGTCACTTTTATTTTTAGACTAGATCATTCTTTAATTTAGTTTGTTGTTTATGTTTAACTTTTTGTATGAATTTTTCCAGGCCCTCAACCAAGAGGATATCGGTATGATCACATAATTTAGACTATGTCGTATCCATGTTCTCGCTATTGTTAATTGTTTGCAGTATAGAAGATTGGTTTACCTCGATCTACATCAGTGGAACATCAAGGTGAGTCTTTTTTAAAGATATATAATCACTGCTATACTATGCAAGGTTTGGATCATATTCGATAGATTTTATATTGGTACAGTTTCTTGCATTGTTGTTTTCTAATGTTTGGTTTGCGAAGCAGCTTATATGGAGTAGACGTTACCTGTCTTTTCTTGGTGTCATGGTCAATAATAACTTTTCAGCCTTCAGTTTTGTTGTTGTGTAATTGAATTCCTTTTGATGGTCTATGGATTGGATTTTGTATATTTTGTTTTAAGCAATCCTGGTCATGGGAGGTCGATGGAGGTTGGGAGTAAGTGATTGATCGACTGCAAATGTTCTTTTAGAAAGAGGTGACTAATAAATTTAGTGATTAATTGGTCGTGTGATATCGAAACAGTGGTACTTAACTGATAATGAAACTACAAAGATAACCTATTGTTAAAGGGCGTTTGGGGTTGCATTTTGGGAGTGAAAATATAATAATCATATGTTAGCATAGTTGTTATAATGTTGTTGTTTCTATGTAAGAGAAGAGTTGCACTTCCTGGACCACCTGAGTTTATTCTATGGAATAATTCCAGAAAGAATCAATTCAGCTATAGCAGAATTTTTGGAGACATACTTCATGGTATTGGCAGGTTATAGCGTAGTGGTTGTGGACTACAAAAGGTCGATGTGATTGGTCATATCGGAATCGCCATAGTATAGGGGTTGGTGGTGATGGTCATGATTTACTCATTCGGGGACATCTCTGCTTACAATTCAGGTAACATTCCGCTCAGTGGATTTCATATTCTGTTGTGCCTTAATACATAAATGTAATTGATCCTGAAAAATCCAGAAAATTACAAGGTAAGCTCATAACATAATCCACCGCTATTACACGTTCCTTAATTTTCCTTATCATAACATAACTATAAATACTATACAATCAGCGAGATTCACGGGGATCAGGAAACTACGTCTCTGCGTTATGTATTGATGCAGCAAAAGCGAAAACATTGGACAAGGTTTGAAGCCGAACTCTTTAATTTGGGCTCAAAAAGCTGTTCAAAGAAAGAATTTTAGAATAATTAAAAAGAGATCGGGCAAAAGGTCTGAGGTTTCAATACCTTTCTAATGAAGTGAACAAATATTCCTTTTATTAATTTTATTGACATTCACCCGTAACTTTGCTAAACACCTGAAGCATCATAGTTACAAGCATGAATGCTAATACATAATTATATACCTTATCATCTATCATTTGCATCACTGCATTTTTCTGCAAAATTTCCACTGATATCCTACGCCCACTAAAGTACTCAATCAACTAAAGCACATAACAGATAATATATATAAGACTTCAATTATTTTCTTACAATAAAGTTTAAGAAAACTGGTATCAAAGGGCTCTTATGGCTACTCATTTGTTAAATCTTGATACTATTCGCAATGACTTGGTATGTAGTTGGTCGCTTTGTCCTTTGTTCTTGTCAGTACAATTAAAAATACAGTAATTTCTAGGTGCATCTTTTTTTGTTCATAAAAAAGTTACTATCTGATGTAGAAAATTTTGCATAATATCGGGTCTTAAGTTACTATCTTCCATATGTAATCACTATTTACAAAAATAAGTGTTCTTTCTTACTTTTTCGGGTTGTTCCAGCAATAAGCTCACTACACCCTTTGTAAATATAATAATGTGTTTACACTTACAGTGAAAGCCATCAAGGCAAACATGGCCCTTAAAGACATTAATTACTTCAGCCTAAAACTCCCGGTTGGGTCAGCATACAAGATTTCAGATTTTGTATATGAAGCTACAAATCCTTATCAACAAAATCTTGAAAGCCCCATAAGTATAAGGTTCAGCAAATAAACATACATTGAAAGTATCCCTGTAGACACATTCCCGCAACACTACTTCTGGTTCACTTCGTACAACCAGTTAGAATTAAAAATTCCTAGATTAGGCCCAAAATCAAAAATGCGATGTCCAGTGTTAACAGGTACTGCTCCGCCCTTATACAACGTAAACTAACCATAAAACACACTTTAACAACTGCCCATTTTGCAGACTATATCGGATGCATACAAATGGTCGGCGGTCTTGAAAGTGTGGGCGATCCTAACAAAAGACAAATCATAATTCGGAAAATAGACATTGAGAACTTAAAGTAAGCAACGGCACATTATAAATATGTTTGCATACATTTTAAAAAACAGGCTGCTCCTACAAAAGGTAGCGTTGCTACAGTGGAAATATCGTAGATTTAACACTGTGGGATGATTTGACGAGCTACTTTCAACATGACAAACTAGCGACTATGGAACAGCCTGTCATTATGGCAATAACTACATGCAGCGTTTCCAAATACAGAGGTGCGCCATTTACACTCATACGCCCAAAAAGCATTCTATAAATAGAAACGAGTACTTCCTAATCTTAAATGTAAACTATGTTCTCGCATATTATCAGTTGTCAACCACTCCAGCTTCCATCTACTATGTAAACCCGAACCTACCAGAGGCTGTTCAGATTGGTTGGTGTACCAATAATATCTGTAGTTGTACGCTACTTTGGAAGATATCTCCGAGAGCTCTCCCATGCAACACAAGCTGCAGGTGCAGGTGCTGCCTCAATTGCCAAGGTTTGTGCTTACACCCTGTTAACTGCGCATTTGGTAGAAAAGTTGGGATTTCTGAACCATGTTGTTGAAGGTGGCGAATTATTAACTAAAGGTCGTGAAATTGTAGAAGCCGCCATGAAAATTAATCAAGATTTGGTGTTGAGGTACAAATCTGTCATAACTGATGGTATCGAGTTGGATCTTCATCTTGCTCTTCTATTAGAAAAGCTACGCTAGCTCAACACACACCTTTCGACTCGTAACTCGCGTGCCTACCAAAATCACTGCTGCTTGCCAAAATGAAAGGTATAATTCCCACTGCTTTTTATGGCTTTGTTTTTTTGTGCTTCACAACGACTCAAGCGGGACACAAAGATAAGTGTCATAAAAATATAATGTGGAAACAGGTTAGTAGTTTTCTTTAATGCTTTTAATCAAGTTTCACACATTTTCGACGCATATAGTTGCTGATATGTGGTTTGTTTAGGTTGCAGCTTACTGAATATCGACAGACGCATACGTCAATGGTGGAAAACACACTAGGTCACTTTACGACTTTAAAAGAAAAAAAGTGTACATTTTACATGTATTGTTTCTGGAAAAATTAGTGGAGTTCTGAAATCGGGTGAATTTTTTTGTTACTTTCAATAAGGAGCTCACAGGTTGGTGTGTGGGGGGATTGAGAGGAAGGATGAAGGTGTAAAGATGCATAAAGAACCTGTTGTGGTTGCTTATGCTGGTAAGTTCGTGTATCATTTCCTTGTATTTTTTGTTTAACTTTATGTATTGTATTATTTGGGTGTATTGATTCAGGATAAAGAAGTGAAATGTCATTTTGTTTAATTACAGGTGTTGGAGAACAGTACTGTCGTGAATGAAACAAACACATTTGGAGAAATTCAAATGTAATCAAGAACCTGAGAGTATCAGTAACCATAGCTTAATGATCGTAAAAATGACACAGTAATACATAACTTCTCGGCAGTCTGCTCTTTTACCACTTGCCACTTTTCCTCCTAATTATTTATTTCTAATGTTGCTGAAATCTTGCAGATATACTGATATTTTCTTTTAGCTTTTTGCTTTTATTTTATTTCGAGAGAGATTCAACTGACCAACCTTGGATTGTGTGTCCCATTTATCTAGAATTTTATTGATTTCAAACTTTAATCTTCCAAGTACAAGTATCATTTTCCATTTCTTGATACAGAAGGTCTTGTGACAGTTGATGACAAAAGAGTGGGTCCACCTTAAAAAGCATGCTTTCCGGACAACATTAGCCCCGTGGCTTTCTTTCGTGGGGTTTCCATGGAAGGTTGGTTTCGTACTTCATCTTGTATAGTCAAGCCTTGACTCTAATAAGGATTCAACTTTGGGAATCTAAACAGGTAGTTCCTTTCCCTCTGTTTGAATTCAGAGCCAGTGGATAGCAGGCACATTATCGGGCCGGATTTCACTGGCTTCACAAGATGAATCCTTATAAGTAAATGCTGTTGAAGCATTTTATCACATTTAATATCTGTATAAAACTATAAATATATACTTCGTAATATAGTTTCACTAAAGATGGAAATATGGGTGGTTGGTTCTCTACTTTTGTTAGTTATTTTGAAGAAGACCAACATTGATATGATCTTACTATGATTAATATAGGAATATCATCAAGCTCTTGTATGCAAGCGGAAATCCTATCCCATTTTTGTTTTGAGTTTGATTGCTACAATATAAGAACTCGGGCCAAAATATGACAACATGGTTTCTAGGGACATGTCGGTAGTGTCCGAAAAGGGCACTCCGTCAAGTGAGGAAGGTAGAGATGTGTCGTCAAAGCAAAACATGCCACATAGACGTTTTAATATGAGCAAAATGCAGAAGATGTTCCAAAATGCAGCCAAAGAGAGCGTGAGAAGCATCAAAACGTATGTTACTGACCTTAAAGAACGTGTAGTGAAGCTGCAGTAACAAAATCAGCTACTTATTTGTCAGGTAAACATATCAGCTTTTG
This sequence comes from Glebionis coronaria, assembly GCA_025667525.1. Lineage (NCBI taxonomy): Eukaryota > Viridiplantae > Streptophyta > Magnoliopsida > Asterales > Asteraceae > Glebionis > Glebionis coronaria. The sequence continues at coordinate 46,141 of JANFOE010001483.1, read as the reverse complement.
TAACTTCATCGATTCTAACTTCAGTTTTAGTTTCTTTTTTGGTTGGACTCGCAACCTCTATAGGCTGCTTAGGAGGATTCAGAACCTCTTTCCCTTCGATTAAGTTTTGACCCTTTCTTGGACTGCTTGGTTTGAGCTTAAAACCCTTTGGTGCTGAGCCATTTGCTCTTGGGCTCGACACCTAATATCAGTTTCCATACACAGTAAAGGAAAATATTTAAATGGTGTTTGGGATTGCGTTTTGGTGGAAAGTTTTGGATTATTACGCTTGCAAAACCCAGATAATTAGACTTTTGGACACAAATGTGTGGCCCATGTTTTTCACAAAATAACTCTCTTTAGATTGATCGTAAGTTTTTTGTTTCTCATTCATAATTCTTTATATAAGCTGATATGATCCCTGATGTTGGCAGCTCGGGAAATCATCTTGGTATCTAAATTAGTTGGTGTGTTTGGTTATTGAAATAGGGGCGAGTTTGGCGGTGGAATATGTGCTGAAACGGGGACTGTTATCACCGCATTTTCACAGCTTTTCCAAGGTATACCTCAGAAATTTCGTTCATCTTGACAAGGATCATAGATGAAGTTTTCTTCGTCAACAAATTCTTTAACTTCACATTTGTAGGTGACAACAATCTTTGGTTTATCCTTAGGCCCTTTTATGACCGTAAAAGGCCACAACTTAATGCCATCCTGAACTTCAGAATCACTGAATCTTATTCCGACCAACCTCTTAGCATCTGTAACAACCTGAATCTTCTTTTTGGTTTTGTTTGTTTAATTGTTTCTTTGTGTTATGACACTTTCAGTAGGCTGAGTCTTGGAAAAGTAGCCAAGAAGCTATGTTTGACAGTAAAAGACGAGCTGTGAGATATCGAATATGGATGGACTAAAGACAGGGCCCCGATAGAGACATTTATTATGAAATTGGCTACAAGTATTCGTGAACAAAACTATTATAAGGAAAAGGTTGGTTGCCTTATTTCATACTGGCATAACAACTAAATATTAGTCAATCATAAAAACCGGTTGCTGATACCTTTAATACAAACATTCATATTGTTTTTTTCACCTCATAAGAATCTAACTCCATTTAAGATTCAAAACTCAGTCTCGGCGGTACATGATCTATTAAAATTTAGCTAACTGCCTTTTCTAATCAGCTAACTACATTTTAGAATCATATTATTAATTTATGGCAGGGGTTTACATATATCAGAATTTACTACTCGGTTTATTGAAACAAGTTATGCATACTTACTAATTGAGTTATTACATCACGATGCTAATGAGAAGAAGGTTCTTCATATTGTACAACACAATGTTATATTTCTTGCTTGCGAAATAAATGTGCCATTGGTTTATATTTTCTGTCTATGGTCTACCGCTGTTCGATGAGTTGTTTGGTTTGTAGTTGGTATCGAAAATAGTTGTAGACACATAAAGTTGTAATTATTTGGAGCTGTCATTTAATTAGAAGATTTTTTGTATCATTTGGATTACCAAGTATGATTCTGGTAAACTATATATGTCAATATGTTCCCTGTCTCTTAAGTTTCAACTGCTTTGTAGATGCTCTAAATTTTAACGTATGATTGCAAATCCCGTATTTGGGCTTACATGTCTTGTAACTGATGGTTTGTTAACTGGTGTATTTGATTATTTTATGTGGTTTTGCAGTGTATTATTGTATATTTGCGCTGGAACCATATATTTTATGGTGTAGTAACAATTACTCCATAATTTCTACGTCTTTTTGCAGCATGAAGTGTCAATCGTATTCCATAGCCTATATTGACTTTAAGTGGTCAGAAGATGTCATCAAATTTGCAGAATTCTTCGACATGCATGCTTTTGTCAACGAGAAAGGTAATGCTTGAGCATACATAACTTGAAGAATCGGTTATTCCTCTGAACCGTTTCTTTATTTTGTTCATATTATGTAGTTATGGTTTAAGAAAGGGGATTAATGTCCTTGCTGAACTTGATGTTTTTGGACATGCTAAATCTTGGTAGGCATTTATCATCTAATAAAGGTTACATTGGTTAAACTTGCCCGAGTTGGGGTGGGGATTTCGGAATTAAGTAACCAACCTCAACCCAACCCGATTGCCACAATAAACCATGTCATTATGTGTTCTGCTTTTGAGTCAAAAAATACTGGAACTGTCTACTTATTATATATTTATGCTATAACAAGTGATCCAAAAATGCAATGGCACTCTAACAAAAGTAGTGGCAAAATGTATAGTCCCCAATTCACTGAATCTGGAACAAGAGGACTTACAAATTCAAAACCTCCAAGTTTAAATGTCTCCTATTCTAATGAAACTCATGAAAATCATTCTTATTAAAGGTACCATGTTATAGTATTCATTATTCGTAAGTGGGTAGGGTAGTTTTGGTTTAAAATGACATTAGACAATAATGTTGGTTGTATTTGAATTTTTTTAAGTTAACATCTTATTAACCTATAAGATTGGACTAGGATATTTCTGTAACTATAAGATTAATAAGATGTTAACTTATAGGTTAATAATTCCACATGGAAATGGGTAATGAAAAAAACAATACTATAAAACATCAATGGAAATTGATGCCATCGTGAAAACTAAACACATTAAAAAGGCAACATCATAAAAAGGGTAGAGCATAACTTATAAAAAGCGAGTTCAGTAAGCTTATATAATCATATAATCACCAGTACATGATAAACATCATGTATGGAACTCATGAGGTACAATAATTAATAAATGTTATTTGAGATTTGAAAATTTAGTTTGAATATTTAACTATCAAATGATTAGTTTGATTAAAATATATTTGTCTAACATTTTTGAGCAGATTTTACTTTATTTCCACTGATAATATGTACTGTGCCACACTCTTGTATAGGCTGATATACACACTGAGGCATATGGGGTAATAGAGTGTATATGCAGGTTTACTCATCAGGGAAGCTTCCGCAATTGAAGATTGAAAGTGAAGTAAGTAATCTAATTTTATGATTGTTTCTGGTTTTGCATGCGTCCAGAAATTCAGGATAGTTTCATCGACCTCTATCTTAGTTTGTAAATGGGTTTGTAAAATGGCTGCAATAAACACAGGCCAGGTAGTGAGTCATCATCTAAGTATAATGCTATAACTCTATAGCAATTACAGGTCTGGAAGGTTCATCGCAAACCATGCAGTCGTGTAAGTTGTCTTTTGTGTGCCGCATACAATAAAAGATATGAGCTTTGTTACGCCTGGTTTATCTACTTTTTGTATCTACATCATTCACAAACAATATCCGTCTAGCCATATAAAATATAATTACAGATAACTTTAGTTAATTTGACATTTTATATATGTGCCAAATTCCAGTTGATGAGCTACTTCTTTGAAGTCCTTTCAATGTGTCTGTAGAAAAGCTAAAATGGATCCGGTGGTCTAATGTGGTGGTAAATGGTGGTGGAAGCCATTGATGACTTAGAGAGAGAGAAAGAGAGGTTGAGAGTAAAAGTGTGTGTATTCCCAAATGAACAAAATACAATCAACACCCCTCCTTGGAAGCTAAGGAGGGGTATATATAGTCACGCACTTTACAACGAGCCTAGTCTAGTCTAAATGTGCGTGACTATGATAACTAACGGGAATTCTTAAATGTCGTCACATAAAGTGAGTTTCCAACAATCTTCCCCCATGGGACGACGTGTAGAATTCCTTACAATATTCTACCTATCAAGTACAAAATAATTAAGAACAAGAGCTTCCATGAAGCATCCAATGCTGATGATGTCTTCTGGGGCCTTTGACTTCAAAACAACTCATCTTTAACTTGTAGTAGAAATACTGTAACGGCACGAGCTAAGTAACCCATACACTTCTGGTTAAGGAGAAGCTTCTGAATTAGCTTCCCCCTAATTCATGCCACGTAAACTTGATGTAGAAGCATTTTAAATAGCTTCCCCCTAAACCAACAATCCTCGTAAGCAACTTCAAAGCTTTCAATAAAGCTTAGAATGATTAAGCGCACAGCGGAATCTAACTAGCAAATCCCATCATATAACATGATAATGTTGCTAAGAGAGATTGAAAGTTTGGGGCACACCAAGTAGATCAACAACTTTTCTTCTCACGCTTGAATAATTCTTCTGAATTTTTTTTCCCCCTGAGAGTTCAAGTTATGCATACCAGAAAGAATCAAGACACTTCTTCCCCCACATAGTTGAAGAAGGTAAATCAATCCCAATTATGAAGCTCAAATACTGAAGTGGACACTTTTATCCCATTCATGAAGTTGACATCGTAACACCAGAGTCAATTAAGTCCCGGAAATACACATATCTTCTTCCGGAGATGCACCAGAGTCAATTAAGTCCCGGGAATGCATATAGGATAATGATGATGAATAATTGCAACAATCAAACAATTAAACCTCGAATCAATAGTGTACCGTTTGGAGATTGATAACGACACGAGTTAAAACACTGATTTTCTCTGCGGCTATGACAAATGTCATCCCGGAATATCTTCAAATCAAAAGAAGGTATGAAGTTCATCACGTGTACTCGTTGTGCGTTCAATGTGTCTTCTTCTTCCCCCTTGATGGTTTCGAAACTCGGAACCATCAATAAATTGTACGCACATGAACCTGAAATCTCGTGAGAATAATAAATAAGCTGAATTATATATTTTGTGAGAATCAGCTGTTGATTGAAAATCTCTTCTCATAAACTCTCCATGGCCACCTTTACCATTCCACGTGAAAGCAATTTGAAGTGGCCACTGAAAGAATGAACCGGATACATCAAACGTGAAGCTGAATAAAAATCCTTCGATCTTGAGATTTAAGCTTGCACTATTGTTGAATGAAGAACGGTGGAGAAATCTCTAAGTACTCAATGCATCACTTAAGAAGTCTATAAGCACAACACCTCTTGAAATTATCCACGTCGACTAAGCGCGTGACACTGAGTACAACAATGTAACCCCTTTAAGTGATAGTTATCTGAGTCATCAACCATCCACCCCGAACCCGGAAACCAGATAACCAAGTCTTCATTCTAGGATTAAGCACTAGCAAGTTATCTAGTAAAAGATAAAATAAATACACGCCTTCGACAAATCCGTCTTCAACTCACGTAATTAATACCCGATCAAACAAAATCTGTAGCCACTAAAAAATCGCCCATTCTTTCTTGGTCTCGTCAAAATAAATTCTTGTCACATTTTGTCACTTCATTTTGTCGCGTCACATTTCTCGTCACCCCATCAGTGTCAAGAAAAAATTAAAGAACCATAAATGCAACAAAAAAACTACAAATTCAAAAAATGAACTTGTTTGTTTAAGCATCCATTCTCCTTAACAATGTCTCGACCCGATGACGACCGAATTAAAACTTAATACACAACAAATTTATTTAAAAATTTGTATTTTTTTAAAAATTTGTGTGTATGTTTTATCAATACACACGGTTCATTGAAAGTCCAAATCAAATTGATTTTAAAAAATGTGAGTCCATCACATTTCAGCCTTCATGGCCCAAATCATTTAGCCTGGCCCAACTCCAATTAAACAAAGCCTGTTTAACAAAATTCGAGTGTCCATCAATAGAAGCCCAGCCCAAATCTTCCACGACCCGGTCCACCCTATTTGGTTTATATGGGGGTCAAACCCTAAGCAAGCGCTTAGTTAAACCTAAGCACTACACAAAGTAACTTCCGCCCCCAAAACCAGATACCCTCACACCTAACTTCACTCACACCTCGTTTCCTCCGTCCCCCCAAAATCCTCATCTCATCAGACACCAAAACACCTCTCAAATCATTGATAATCCAGACAACATCTTGGCTAATCATCATCTCCTTAACAAGGATAATGATTCGCAACCAAGAACTCCATCAAGCTAAATCAATCCCAATCTCAGTCTGCTACACAATTTAACCCATCTTACCAATTTGATCAAGCCATGAAACCTCAAGTAAACACACCGGTCATCACACAAACATAGGAGTCCTCCCATTTATTGACGAACGGCATCAAGATCAATATAAATTGATCTCGGGTAGGTGATAGTTTGAGGTGGCATGTAGTTTGAATTGTGAGTCAATGAGACCATGATTAATTGTAACATACTTGTTATAAGTTAATCTTGATTCTCGAAAAATGATTACAGATCGATGATGACGTTTGTGTTTGTGTTTTTGTGTTTAGATCTTAATGGATCTTACACATGCATGACCAAAATCTGAGATCAAATTAATTTATCTGAGTCTAAATAAATTGTTTTAGTAGTCCGAGTTTAGATTGGATAGGGAATTAAGAGACGATGGGTATTAGGTTTAGAGGAGGATTTGTGGAGTTATAAGGTTGGCATTAGAGTCAAACTCAGTGAGTGACCTGAGTCAACTCGGTAATGACCGAGTTGACTCGGTTGGGATGGGTTCAGTTTTGGTTTGGTTACGTTTTTGGTCCCGGGTCATGTGTTAAATGAGTCAAGTTGTCAAGACTTTGTATCGCAATAAACCTTTTTGTAAAAAAAATTCATCGCAATATCAAACAGTCCATGGCAAAGATTCATCGCAATGTTTTCTATAAAACCCATAGCAATAAAAATCCATCGCAATGTTAGGAATAAACGGGTAGCATGACGACGTGTCAATGCCATTGCGACAGGTTCGACCACCCATCGCAATGTGACTCATCGGAATGAGTCCCATCGCAATGGGTAAGTCAAACCCATCGGAATGTGTCAAAACCACTCCATCGCAATCCATGCGATCGTACCAAGAAGCAGAAATCCAAAAGTGGTCCTTGTTCCTGAAAATCCGGGACGGTGATTTCTGGGTCTGATTTTTTGGCAAATCTGGTTTTCACCTTCATCTTCAAAAAATATAAAACCCAGAACAGATATAATAACAGATTCTGCAAGACCTTTGACCAGCCAAGTACTTAAGTTTATGGATTTGGACCAGTAACTTAACCATGTTTGACTTGACCATTTTTGACCAGTGATAAAGATATGGACCAGTGAAAACAAGGTAACCGTATGGACAAAAAATAATACGTGACAAATAATTTGTGACAAAATCAGACAAAAATGATTATATAACGAGACTCAAAGAATAAAATAGACCACCAAATCGAGTATATAAACACGATCCAAGGATGGAACCGTGGCTCTGATGCCAAATGTAGAAACTTGATAACCTATGAATCTATGAAGTGGGTTGATGTTTTCTAGAGAGAGAAACTAGAGAGAGAAAGTGAGAGAAAACTATGTGTATTTTATTAAGTGGAACTAGAACAAATGACAAATGACAAATATAAATATAAAGTAGATGAAGAAAGGAGATGATGGAGTAGAGAGAGAAAGGAGAGAAGGGAGAAGAGTTAGAGAGAGAAAATAAAGATGGAAATGATTAAGTGTGAAATGGACAATCAACAACCCCTCCTAACATGCTAGGAGGGGATATATATAGCCCACCCTACATGTGGGCTATATGGACCATACATTAACTACATGGATCACGAGCCCATTACATAATTATCGTTGGAGCGACCGATCCTTCATAAATACGTAAAAACGTATTTCTAACAATCTCCCCCTAAGGGAGGTCGCTCCAAGAGACAAAGTTCTAAACAGTCTATATCTCGTGATCTATGCTAACTAAGATGTGACCGAGACTTTATTGGGAAAAACGTATTTCCAACAATCTCCCCCTAAGGGAGGTCACATCTTTTTACAAAATCTTAAACCTAGCATCTATGCTTGAGTCTTCGATCTTGTTCTTGTGAATATGCTTGATGTGATCTTTGACTTTAGTCTTGAGCATGTTTCCTTGCCTTGACCTTGTGCATTCTTCACTTGTGATATTTGCCTCTTCGTGACTTCATGTTCCACATACTTATACTTTTAAATTCTTGAAAGCTTCAGAGTTTGATACAGCGGAAGACTTGACCTTCAGGCTTTCTTGAATTTGTTGAAGTACTAATTGTATGTAGTATAAGCATGTGGTGACGACTTCTTCTGGATTGTACACCGCAATGCCACCTTCTTGTTACGCTGCATAAGACAGTTAGCAACAAATAATATACACGGATGAAATGGCCTTGAACATTTCATTCTAATTCGGTAGCATTTTACCTCCGGTCGGTGAAGACCGTTGGACGATATTAAATATCGTACTTGTGGCAGGTAGTTTCAATAAAGATCCTCGTTGACAAGATTTCGCGGGTAAACCCGTTCTCTTTACTCGACCGTCCAAAGCTGACTGCGAACGTAAAGAGTGAATCATTTGGATAATATTATCCGCATGATTTGAAGCCGTCAATTCATGTTCCTGGAACAAGTGAAGTTCAATTAAGAACCGCACCATCGTTGCTTTCCAGTTGTCACTAGCTTGATTCATATAGAATCTTGCAAGTTACCTACCAAGTGCTGTTTGATGTTAACACTAGAAGGATTTCCATTCGTCACTGTAACTACTTAATAGTATTACTCTGAATGTTCTGGCAAGATCACTAAGATATTGCGTAGAGGCCTGGAACGTGTTTAAATTCATTTAAGAATTAAACCACTGTTGCTTTCAAGTTATCACAAGTTTGATTCATAAATAATCGCACAAGTCACCTACCATGAGCTTTTTGATATTCGCTCAAGAAGGATTTCCATCTTCATTGTAGATACTTTCGTACTACTCGGATGTTCAGGCAAGATCATGAAGATTTTGCGTAGGACTCTTAAGATCTTTCTTACTTTTCACAGTGTGTGAAGAAGCAAGGAAATATGAAAGTGTGTCCTAATGAGATATTTGATGATCTCAAATGGCTCTAGACTCGATCGTGCATTTTGGATTTTTAGTGATCGGAGGCTGGAGAGGAGTGCCACCTTTTCAATACCAATTTATTCGGAGTGAATAAATCAATAGATAATTTGTTGTCTCCGTGTGATTAAAACAAATACCTTTTGAGAGATATTTGAGTTAGCTGGGAACGGTTGTGCATTGCATCACTGGGTCCATGATGTCTTTCTTCAATATCGAGAATCATTAACAAAAATGATCTCAATAGCATATGTATTGACCCGGTTTCTGCCTAAACTTGTAAGGAGGACTTCTTTCTTTACACCCTTTATCTTTACAATTCTTTTTCATTCTTCAACCCCTTCAATGCTTACCAATACGTCATCACTAGCACCTTGTTGTGATTGTTCCAGTGCTAGCTTAAGTACTTGGTCGGCATTCAGCTACGTTCACATTCTTTCTCCATCTTTCCTAAGGACTACTATTTCTAGCTATGGAATGTCCTTGGGAAGATTCCTCCGGTTCAAGAGGAATCATTGGACTTTAACCTGTCCTACCATCCTTATGTCACCACAATCTTCATCATCGTGAATAGAGATGTTTTGGGTAAGTGTATGTCACCATGAAATCCATTTTGAAGTGCAAATCCATTTTGCTCCCCCTTAACATATGCCACGATATCCGAAAACATTTCGCACATGTCGGGATGAGCTAGCACGTTAAGTCAAACCATTTATGATTGATCATATCCCATATTAAATCACATTTTCTCCCCCATATTAAAAATATTAACCCAATCGATGTTTTTAATATCAATTGATTTAATAGCATTTTAAGAAAATTTGGGAAGAAAAATGCAAGTCCAATTATCTTCATGAATTACACAAGCTCCCCCTCAAATTAATGAGGGTGTGCTGAAACGTAAAATAAATACCTTTTAAACACAAGTGTAAGGTATTTATTACGTGCAAAGATCATATATAATAATGAATTCACAAGATTAACAATTTACGAGGTAGGACCTGAATGATGGAGAACATCATATGAAAGATTCACATGGTTCTTGTTCACGAATGTTGGTCATCTCGTCACGTCCCCGAGAAAATTAATTCCCGTTGTTGAGTCAAAGCTTTCCGGTGAAATGCTTGACTTGATTATGAAAAGCGGGTTGCTATCTGAAATAATAGCAAACCATATGGAGCATGTTTTAAATCTTTTAAACTTCTGCTCGAACTTTATTTACAACCCCGTGTCATTATTGAATGACATTTCTAGGTTCGTAAATATTATCGATTCCAGAAGACATGCTCGTTTTATCAAAACGTTTTTGAACACACAATTTTGAAAGATTTAGAAAAAAATCTTTTGAGAAATTCTTGAAAATTTGTGTTCAAAGTTTTGAAAAACAATTACTTGAGCTTAAGATGTTGAATATCTTAAAAGCGAGCTCAAGTCCGAGAAGTTGTGAGCTTCCCGTTGTTAAGGATAAGTTACCATCGGCGATAAACTTTCCTTTTATCTGAAGGACGAGTCCTAAGCTGACATTTACTTAGAAGTCGTGTTCATGAGCTTGAAAACTTTGACTGTTTTAACGGAAAGCTCATGACCGAGAAAGGTTAATTTCTCGTTACGAGGAAAAGTTCTCTTAGTTAAAAGATACACTTTCCTTTATGAGCTTAAAACTTCGAATGTTTTAATACAAGCTCATGACCGAGAAAGGTGAATTTCTCGTTAAGAGGATAAGTTATCATAAAAGATAATCTTTCCTTTATTTTAAGTTCGAGTTACAGTCTGACATTTAACTGTAAGTCATTGTGCATGAGCTTAAAAACTTCGAATGTTTTTATTATTAGCTCATGCCCGAGAAAACTTAATTTCTCGTTGTAAGGATAAGTTTATCATCGGCGATAAACTTTCCTTTCTTTGAAGAGTGAGTTATAGTCTGTGATGTGACTATAAGTCCTTAGTGCAGCTTAACCATGAATCCCCTGAGACATTTGTTTCTCCGATATCTGCTTCTTCAGCAACCAAACTCTAAGAGTGTCCTTAGTTGAACGGTAAACAATGATTGGACCGCTTCGTTCTTTTGGAACATCAACTTTGGTACCTGCATTCTCATTAGGAGTTTGTATACTTTTGCATGGGTTAGAGATATCTATTTTAGAAGCACGTGGGGGTTCACGGTTTTCTTTACTTGTGTCAGAGGTGGCCTGAGGGGATGATTCACTTGTCTTAGTTGGCAAACGTTTCCTTTTATAGAAAACCTTAAGTTCAGGCTTAAGTGATGTATCATCCTTTGCAATTTCCTCCCTAGTAGTCTTCGTAGAATCAGAGACTATCCTTGTTAAAGGGCACTCGTTTCCTACAATAGTGAAAGTTCTACCAGTGGGGCGCCACATTTTACCAAAGGGTTTGATTTTAGCTATCCACTGGGACTTAATTCTAGCACGGGAGTTCACCTCATCAAGTAATTTCTTGATACAAGAGTCATGATTTGCCGTAAAGACACATTTTCTACATGTTTTACAAGTAGCATATTTAATGTCCGAGTAATTCCTAGATGATTGATCGATGCTCCTAGGAGACGTCATGCTACGGTTAGCAGTTTTGGGTAATCTAGAAGGCATCTGACTAGGTTGGACATTGCTATCTCTTACATGTGTCTTTTGAATAGCTTCCCTTTGACCAGAATCATGGCGCACATCAGTTGAACTAGTTCTAGACGTGTTCATTGAACTATTTTTAGAGAAACTATGGGCAATCATGTGATGAGGTCTTGCTAAAACTGATTTAGTCACATTAGGCCTAGTTGGTGGAGTGACTGTTCTATAAATATGACCCAAATCAACTTGGGAGGCAAACCGCGGTCTCGAGGATTGTGGTCGCTCGGATCTAAATGCAGTAGGTTGTCTGACAATCGGTTGTCTGACGAACTGATTTGTAGGCGGTTTCCCCAAGATTGATGGTTTTTCAAGCTTAGTGTCCACACTAGGTCCTCTATTTTTCCTTAACTCGTTTTTCAACGCAGCTATAGCAAATACCTTTTCCTGAACTTGGGCTTTTAACGTTTCATTTTCTTTGAGCAAGTTATCTTGGGATGCCAACTTAGATTCAAGCAGTTGAATTTGTTTCAAAAGATTATCCTTTTCAGCTTTAGAATCTAGAACAGTTTGATCCAATTTTCTTTCAAGAACAACGTTTGACTTTTCAAGTTTTTCAAAGTATGTTTCAAATTTGTCCGTTTTCTTAGAAAATTCAAGTTTGGCATCCTCAAGATCTTTTGATTGTTGAGCTACAATCGTTTCGAGCTCTCTAATCTTGGAATCAGAAGTAGTTAACGAGGCAGTTATAAAGCATTTATCATGATGAACTATAGCATTTTGAATACTTTCTCCCCCATTATGACTCACATCGGATGAATCAGAAGTGGTATTTCTATCACTCTTTTCCATCCCATGTTTGTCATAATTAGGTTCCGAATGCTCAATATGCGGTATGTCATCAGCATATACATCATAATCAACATCACATTGTACCATGTTTGCAGGCTCTTCGTCATAAACGGGTAAGGTGTCATCAAGAGAGATCTCGTGAACAATCCCTGACGTACCACTGGTATCATGTTGTTCTCCTGATTCCGTGCTCTTGCCATCTTTAGGCTCCAAGTTGTCAACCGTATGACCAGTTTCCTCTTGCATCGAAGAGTCTTGCACTCCATTATCATACCCTTGCTGAAGTCGAGATCTTTCATAAATCGAAGACGAGACCGATGACATGAGTTTCAAAATTGTATCACGGAAAACTCGAAGCTCGGTATGTGTATCTCGAAGAAATGATTGGCAAATCACTGAACTTTCAGGCTTGATGATATGGAATTGGAGGAAAGGCGTGAGTTGTGTCACAAGAGCCTTATATGCAAGTGCCGATGCAGAGTGATTAAAGTTTCCATGGTTGAGTTGCTCGGCGAGTTGGGTCAAAGTGGTGAAGATAGAGTCGAAGAATATATGACGATCTTGACCAAAGATTGTCATAAATTCGCTCCCTCCTTGAAGCCGTGAAAGATTAACTAGATGATACTGAAGCAATCGAAATGAAGTTATACCACTTTCCCTAGCGTTGGCTTGCATTTGATGCGATTCTCCCTCTTGAAACGTTGAATTCAAAGACTCCATTTAATTATGATGAAAAATGATCGTGATTGTAGTTGTTTTCGGAATTTACCAAGTCGTGAAGGAACTTCGAAGGATCCGTAAATAACTTTTAAAAATCAACGATTGATGAAAAGACTCTTTTCTCGGCTCAAAAAAATTGCAGTTGGCTCTAACGATGATAGATTAAACCGGATACTAATAGGTCCAATTTAAACTCGGCACACTTCAAAAATAAATCCCGTCAATATAACTCGTTATTTTTGTCTTCAAATCCGGCCACAAAAAACGTTTAAGCCGGCAAAGATTTTACCACTTTCATTCTTTCAAACTACCCGCCTTAACACGATGTACCAAAAATTAATTATACAAAATTAATTTAATTAATTTAAAAAAAAAGAATTTAACTTTAAGATATAAAAAAAATATAAAACTTTTTGCTCCAAATCTAAATCCACAATAAAACATCTAAACATTAACTCTAAAAATATATAATTAGAAAAAAAAAAAAAAAAAATTGACTGATGATATTCTTGTGATTTTAAAAAGTAACTGAACTTTTAACCAAACAAAAACGTGGCCCTTACAAACAAAAACGTGGCAAAGTTTTTCCCACACCCTATGCTTAGTTTTCTCCGCCTAATATATAAACTTTAACCTAATTTCTTTCTCTCACTCACAAAATAACTCTACCGTCTCTTTCTCCTTCACAACCTCAAAACCTCTGCCTAATTAAATCCAAACCAGATCACAAAATCATCCATCACCAACCATGTTTACACTGCCCTTATTCACCTTAAAGATATAACTCCTTCGTCTTAACAAATTCCCTATAATCCAAACAAAGAAAATCTTATCACAAAGTTGTTTCCTTTCCAATCTGACAAACCAAAAATCCATGAAGAAACTAACGAAGGACGGACCAAGACGAATATAACTTCTAGATCTTTAAATAAGGTCTCGGGTAGGTTTATTTTAACTTTTTGATTTGTTGAGTCCCTCTCTCATCTGTAGACTCCTTCTGGTGTGAGTGTCTGTTGGTGAGGGTGATGTAAGGGTCTGTTGTGAGGGTATGTTGTCGACGGTCTGATGTGAGAGTCTGGGTGAGGTGTCGAGGGTGAGGATGTCGAGAGAGAGTTGTGGTGTTTTGTAACAGTCGAGAGAGAGAGGGTGATGAGTCTTGAGTGTTGATTTTGTGTCGATGTGAGGGTATGTTGAGAGAGAGTTGTGGTAGGATTCTGTTAAACGAGTGTGAGATTGGGACGAGGATTGTGATTGAGTTAGGTTTCGAGAGGTGTGAGGTTGAGGGGGTGTTTGAGTCGGGGCAGTGAGTCGAGGGTGGGTGTTGTTGGTTTGGTTAAGAGTTGAGGGAGAGACGAGAGGTGTATGAGGGGAGTTGTGTTGAGAGGTCGAGGGTCTCTTTGTCGAGGTGGTTCGAGAGGTTGAGTGATTTGGTGTCGGTGGGAGGGTTTGGGTTATTGAGTCAAGATTGTTGTGTGTTGAGTCGAGTCTAGTGAGTCGATTTTGGTTGTGAGGGTCGAGGTTTTGGTTAAGATGTCGAGGGTATGAGTCGTTTTAAGAGACGACGATGACATGCCCGTTGTGTTTGAATTTACAAAGCTTCATTCGGAAGTGTCATTCGTTCGGAAGATTTCGTTCGGAAGAGTACCGAATCGGAAGAGTTCCGAATCGGAAGAGTTCCGAATCGGAAGAGTTCCGAATCGGAAGAGTTCCGAATCGGAAGAGTTCCGAATCGGAAGAGTTCCGAATCGGAAGAGTTCCGAATCGGAAGAGTGTCGAATCAGAAGAGTTCCGAATCGGAAGAGTTTCGAATCGGAACTTGTTCGTTCGGAACTTATTCGTTCGGAACTTGTTCGTTCGGAACTTTTGAGCACCCGAAAATTTTCTTCACCCGGAACTTTTGAGTTTGACCCGGAACTTTTGAGATTGATACGGAACTTTTGAGTTTGATACGGAACTTTTGTATCAGTTTTGTTGGGACAAATTTTGGACAGTTATGACAGTTGACCAAAAATTAAGAAAAATCCAAAAATGAAAAAACTGATAAACGAAAAATAATAACTGATAACTGATTAAAAAACTTATTAAATAAAATAAAATAAAAAATAAAAAATTATATAAAATAAAAAAATAAAAAAACTGATAACAGAAAAACCAGATAGGATAAAACTGAAAATTGATAAACTAAAATCAATAATAAAAAAATTAAAGTGGTAAAATTGATTAAAAAAAATAAAAAAGGACAAAATTAAAAGTTCAATTTAAGAAATTCAAACAAAAAGGCAATCAAAATAGAAAGGATTTAATCAAAAAAATACAAAATTAAAAAGAGAAAAACACCAACTTTTTATAAAAAACACCAACTTTTTAAGATTTGATAATGAAATTTTTGATTTTTATATAAAAATTTGTGATTTTTATCTAAAAAAGGTAAGTAAATCTAAAGATTTGACATGATTTAACACATAAAAACACAAACTTTTTATAAAAAATACAAACTTTTTAAAATTTAAGCATGATTAAATCAAAACCCACCAAAATCAAAAAGAAATAAAAGCTAGAATAAACCAATCAAATCTTGGCTCTTGATACCAATTAAAGGTCTACGAGATTATTGGCCTATTCTACATGATGGATTTAATGGATTAAGTTGGTTGATTAGATGATAAATATAAAGTAGATGAAGAAAGGAGATGATGGAGTAGAGAGAGAAAGGAGAGAAGGGAGAAGAGTTAGAGAGAGAAAATAAAGATGGAAATGATTAAGTGTGAAATGGACAATCAACAACCCCTCCTAACATGCTAGGAGGGGATATATATAGCCCACCCTACATGTGGGCTATATGGACCATACATTAACTACATGGATCACGAGCCCATTACATAATTATCGTTGGAGCGACCGATCCTTCATAAATACGTAAAAACGTATTTCTAATAGTGTCTAATAGTGGTACGCATCCCTATACTCTCTAAGGGAAATACAGCTGTTGGCAGCCAGGACAGTGATCAGTTTTGAGAACACTCTGACTTCCCAAAACCTCCCCGATCCTTGAGACAAAAACTATGCCCATCTCACTAGGTTGTCCATCACCTATGTTCATTCGGTTTAATGGTTTTATATTTGCATAACCAAGTGCACCCATTGGATCCCTCCTCAAAAATATGCAATACAACTACTTTTCAAGGTATAGAACATATATAATCAGACATTAATACACGACTTTCCTAGAAGCCTGTGATTCAAAAACATAAATGTCAAAATGAATCTATATAGAAAGAGGCTTTTAGCGGCAGGGCATACATTTCTTTTAGTGGCTTGATGTATTAACCTTGTCTGGGTCAACTCGGTAACAACCCAGATTCCTGAGTCTGACTCACCGAGTCATTAACCGAGTAAAAAAGAATGTCAAACAAGAAAGAGGAGAAAGACCAGTTAACTCAAACATCAAACTATCATCAATCAAACCGACTCGATCTAATCGTCACCTAAATACTATTCAAAATATATCTCAAAATTTTTTTCGTGCAAGAACAATTAAGTCGTGACCTTAAAAGGTCAACACACACGAACAAAGACATCATCATCGATCTATGATATTAGAATTTGGTCAAGAGTTAAGGTGATATACGTAGATGAGATGATGATTTTTTTAAGACCGATTTGGTGAGACCAGAGACACTCACAGTTATGATATAAGATGGGGGACTGTTTTATTTAATTAGATGTTCTTTATCACAAAAAATTAGGGTTAGATGATTTAATATAACCTATTTAATTTAAATGGGTTTTATTAAATGATTTAAACCATTTAAACAGCGTAAGTGTTGGAACATAACATGAGAAATGGTGTTCATCACATGTGGTTACATCATCTAAATGTCCATGTTGTATATCTTCACTACATATATGCATTACAAACACCAAAGCAAGTTTAGCTTACGCATTTAGTTAAAGAAAACGTCATGTCGCATGCATTCATCACATACTCACAAATACACACTTTAGTCTATACTAGCATGGACCTGCGCAATGCGACGACGAGTACTAATAATCATTTTTGAGGCTAACAAATATTAATGTCTTATCCATTAAGTTTGTATTGTTAAAGTTGTAAAAAATAAAAAATAAAACTCTAAATTTTAAAAAATTTAATAGTTAATAAAAATATAGCAAAATGGATATTGAATTAAAAAGCATAAAAGTTTAGAAAATATGGTGAAATTAGATTATAAAAATAACAAATAAATAAAAAGATTTTTAAATTTAAAAGAAAAAATATTATTTAAGTAAGTTGTTACAAAAGTTTGTTACAATTGGTTGTTAGAAAGGGTTATAATATATAATGTTGATGAAAATATCAACAACTTGCTCTATTTAGCAGGAAAAAAAGTCTGTATTTTCAGACTTGCTATTTTAAAAAGGTCCCAAATGCTTTATATAGTAGCATAGATACATGTCATTATGTCTTACTATTCAATTTTTGAAACCCGATTCCACTCGTCGATTGTTTGACCCGGTTCCGGTAAAAAAATTATTTTAAACCGGTATTCATATTTTCGAAACCTGATTAAAACCTTCGTGTTTGGTGTGTTTCGATACCCGACCAAGTTTTAATTATTTCGTGATTTTTTACAAATAAAACATGTAAATTACGCGTATTTTTGACATAGTTTTCTTTTAACATATTCTTTTGGTTAATAAATAATTTGTATGTTCGAATGATTTTATAATATATATATAAGTATAAATAAGTTTCATATAATCGTTACTAATATAAATTTATATATACTTTTTTTTTAAATCCTGGTTGACACGGTGAGCCCGTGGTTCGGCCATTTTAAGCGCTTATATTTGTTTTCTATGAATGAAGAAGCTTACGAATTAGACAAATCGTTACTAAATGTTTTTCTTCTTAAATTTTTTACACAATAGTCACATAATTGTTGATGGCTAAAGAAAAATAAAATATGACCACTTTAAAAAATTTATACGATATTCACATAAAAGTTTAGGGCCAAAGAATAATAATTCAAATAGGATAAAACACGTATGTTCGATGGACCAAAGGTAAAATAATCAAAAATTGATTTTTTTTTATTTTCTTTTAATAAAAACACATGTCATTGCCAACAGCTATATAACTAATACACAAACGTACATTAAAAAAGTTTACGAAACGACCCCGCCCGTTGGGCGGGTTACGACGCTAGTATATATATATATATATATATATATATATATATATATATATATATATATATATATATATATATATATATATATATATATATATATATATATATATATATATATATATATATATATATATATATATATATAGGGATGGGTTCTAGAGAAAACCTTCCTTTCGTAGAAAACCTAGAAAACAAACTACAAGGAAGCTTTTGTAACATCTGAAAAAAGAAGGTCGATAATGAAAATTAAAAAAAAACGGAGGGTAGATTATGTCAAGTTTCATAACTCATATGAATTGGGGATAAAATTGATCGCTTCACACACAGTTATCTAATCCACACTGGTCTTCATCTCTGCCGCCACCATCTCAGCCGTCATCTTGCCGCCACCATCTCAGCCGTCATCTTGCCGCCACCATCTCTGTCGTCTCCATTGTTTCTACCATCTCCACCATATCCATAACGAATTATTTAAACCCCAAACCACATAATATCCACCGGCACCGCCACCATCTCCATCACCATCGCACAATAGACCATGGATCGTCCTCTTTGTACACCATTAGAAGATTGGAATCGGCCTTGAGTTATAAACAACTGTAAGTTTTTTATTACATATTTTTATGTTATTTAAATGCCTCATTATTAAAATTATAAAATAAGTTGTTTTATTGTGGAATGGAGTGACATTTAATGATTTTGTATATAAGTTACATTTTAGTGCACGTATACTGTTAGAACTAAGGCATACGTTTGACAAAAACATGGAATCAGTTTGGCTATATTGTTTAGGAAGACGTTTTTCTAAAGACTAAAGAGGTAATCACACCAACTCGTCTTGGTTTTTAAATACTTTCACGTAGTATAGTTGAAGAATTTATGGTATGTTCACGCATTTTGAAAATTAAATGATGAAGATGTTGTGGTGCTCTCTGTGTCTCGAGCTGTGTCTACATATATTGATGCAACTAATGATTCAATTAGTGAATCTCAGTGAATCGTAAGTGTCCTAATTGTTTATGTCAATCGTTTTTTAACTGATTAAAAATGATTTAACTATCCATTCTAATTTGCAAATAAATAACAAGAGGTTCTAATTGGAAAAGTTAAATCAGATAACTGTAAGTTATAAATTTTTTTATTATTCAGTTATTATATTATTTGAGTGAATCTGCTTTATAAATTCATAATATGGTTGTGTTAACATTTGGTATTGTGTACTACTAGTTCACGAGGGTTGTATTGAACACGTGCGTCTCGTGATGCTGCAATTAGATAAATTGATTAATGCATGTGTATGTCAGAATAAAAGTATCCATTTGAAACAAAATTAGAACCTTGTCAGTGAGCCGGGTTGAGTACCATGTAAACTGTCCTGAACCTTGTCCAACACGACATCACAAACAGACTATAAACCCTCATTCAGTTCCTCGTATTTGCGGCTATTAATAGACCATCCAGCTGTTCATACAAACTTTCACATACGGGTTTAGCTGGGTCCAAATTTTTCTCCTGAACTTCAATCTAATAAAAATCATCGCCAAGATTTGCTACTATAGAGTACAGACGATGAATGAGTCAAATCAAGCCCAACACCATCATCAACCTTAGGACCTTTACTGGAGGGATCAGCTGATTCTTTATCTACTTGTTGTTGACTCCTACCATGATATGATGTAGGGATTTCGAGGATTGCAACAGGAACATTATCCTCCTATGTATTCTGATCTACTTTAGCAATATGAGCTTCAACTGTTCTGACCTGCTTAAGTTTAGAGCCTTTGCTGGATTTCTTAAACATAAAAGCTGATAGTGGATCTTTCAAATTATTATCCACACCGTATCATGATTCCTTTTACAACTTTATTATGATACGGTTTCATGTTTTTTAAAAGAACTTGACTTAAGGGCTGTTTTATTTTGAGTTACTTGACTTTTGTTAGTTGGTGCTTCTGGGAAATGATAGATGTTTCACCCGTCCTTTAGATGTCAACAAAATGTTCATATCTTAAAAAAAGTCCCGTTGTTCTTTTTTACGGATTCTGATTTTTTAAGTGCAATAATGAGCCTAAAAAAGCTTACGCTTACACCACTGTAATCTAGTTCGTTCTCTGTTTTAGGTTAGTTGCATAAAGCCAATAAAGTAAAAAATCTTTAAAGACTTTGCATGGAGTAGGCTGCAGAGATTTAGAAGTTGAATAATATGGTTATATACCTCTTCCCGTAGATGTAGTCAAGCGATCAAAATTTTAGGGATGGCAATTTCGAACCATATGGTTCAAAATGGGTGGATAGTTGCTTTAAGTATGTTTTTATGATTCGAAATGGGTCAATAATTGCTTAAAGTATATATTTAATGCATACAACTGCATACAGTGGTTTTGTTTATAGATTTAGATTGCTATTGTAAGAATTACAGTATAAATTTGTACTCATTTGCATAACAGTTTTGAAAATGGACAAAAATATGTTTATTATATCACGAATATTCATTTATGATTCTTAATTTTGTCTTTTAGGTACTGCCATATAAGCAGGAGTTAGAAGGTGAAACGTCACTGCTTGATGCGCTTTGAGCTTAGAAATGGAAACAGTCCTTGTAACAGAGCGTGAAACAAAGGTTAGTTCGCTGCTCATGAGCATCTTTAAATCTTATTTTTTCTCACGGATATCGTCTTCATTCGGGTCACATTTTTATTTAGATTTCTTGTTTTTTTCATCTTCTATAGACAAACAGAGATTGTTCAGCATATTCCTTTTATTTATAAGATTATTCGACACAAAAGATGTTATAGGGTTCAACCTGATGCCCACCAAAGTGGGTTCAGTACTACTGATGCTGCAATGATACTTGAAACTGCTCTAGCTATGGCTGAGGAGCATATGGTTTCTACTAAGTGCAAAGGTTATAGGACCCGTATAATATTTAAATTAAAATTTGCTAAATGTTCCATTGTTCTATTTGGTAAAAAAAAAGAAACTTACTACTTTTTTTTGTTATGCATTAGTGTTCTCTTTGTTTGCAATTTGTAGAACTACGAGTTTCTAAAAAATCATCCAATTATGCATGAAAAGACCAGCTACTTTTTTTTTGCTTAGATGAAAGGTGTAGAAAATGTTATCTACCTCGTATTTTTAGGTTATTTGTCACAGTAATTGTTTCATGTAGCACAATGAAACAATATTTCGTAAGATACATCGCCTTCAGTTTGCAGGTCTAGTCTTATTGTTTGATATTTAAGTCTAAGTTATTAGAGCTCGTGTAGGGTTTTTAGATGCATCCTTGTATATCGTAATACGGCATCCATGTTTATCGTAATACGGCATCCGTGTGTATCGTAATACGGCATCCGTGTGTATCGTAATACGGCATCCGTGTGTATCATAATACGACATCCACTTGTATCGTAATGCGACATCTAGTTAAAATCATAAAATACCGACTTTGGAAGACTTTCAACCTGTTCTTTAGCTCGCTTTTTGATCTGACTCATTTCACCCTTTCTTGATAAAACAACGGTCCAAATTGACCCATTGATTAACATGTTGGCTGAAGCTATTCTTGTTGGCTCTTTTACGAGTGTCTTTATTGGTAAGTTCTATGGTTTTACGCTACGTGTTGCAGCTAGTTTGTTTGGGTCTTTTATGCTTATTGTACGAATAGTAGCTCTCTTGCTTATCTCTCTTTATAACGTAGAAAACCAGTTAGGTATGTCACCAAATTTTGGCTAATTAAACTTTGTGGCTGCTCTAAAATCCCTTTCGAAAATAAAGTTCACAAAGGATCTAATCAATAGAATTACTTTGGAATGGGCAGCTGGGTGGCTTTGAAACGTGTAAAAAGAGTCGATTGTTTGAATACTCATTGAAGCCCTTACGGGAATCGAGTATTATTAGGCATCGATCAATATTATTAGGGCATCAGTGAGTATTATTAGGGCGTCATTTACGTATTATTAGGGCATTTAATAGTGATCTATTTTTAATGTTCGACTATGTTATACTTTCTTCAGGGTTTTGTTATAGGATCTGCAGCCCTTGTATCCCTGGCTCTAATCGGTGTAGTTGTTAGCATAGCTGAAATTACAACAATAGACCTTGACCTCTAAAGTACTTATCGGTCTACTCTTGGTGCAACTCTTCTTTACTGGTTCTCTGTAATGACAATGAAGAGTGTCGAAAGTGCGGTACTTAAGATGGTTGAAGAGGGGCAAAGGTAATTTAAAACTATTCCTGGCCTCATGGAAGGTTCAACCAATCTAAACAATTTGTTTTATCATCTGCCTCATGGAAGGTTCAACCAATCCAAAACATGTCATTTTTATACGGGATAAAATTAATCAAAAAATATTTTTTTATCAAAAATTTAGATATTTAAACAATACAATACAATTAGTTAAATGACAGTTTGTTAAAACCGCGCACCAGGGCATCACTTGACTTGTTACATATGTATACAATTTAAAGGAGCCAATGTGTATGGTTAGAGCATATGCGTGTCTATTAGGGAATTAGTTTTTTTAAGGCATATATTTTAAGATTCTTAGACAGATCCCATATCACATATGGAATTGGAGAAAACCTGGTTAAAATTGAAGAGTTTTTGACACGCGAAATTGGGTGATTATATCTGCATAGATGCTGCATTTTTGTTCTTTGTTGATATTGATATTTGTATATATATATGTGCAGGTAGAGGTGGGAATCCACTTTTGGGTGAGCAGGCGATTGAGGAATTAAAGGAACCTATTGGGAACACTCTTAAAGGGTTGGATCTTGTATTTATTACTGGTTGTGTGGGTGGAAGTACATGGTCTGGTGCTGCTCCATTTGTAGCTCAGACAGTAAAGGAAGCGGGCAATCTGACTCTAGGTGTTGTTACTTACCCGTTCAGCTTTGTCGTGAAAGATCAATTCAGGCAGGTGACGTGATATGCTTGTCCACATAAATATTAGCTTTACATGTTTTTAGCTGATTCCCTTTATTTTACCTTTTATATTACAGACTAGTAATGCATAAGAAGTTTAAGAACGGGGTTATAGTCATCCAAAACAAGTCTCTCATAGTGATGAAGAGGTAAATATAATTCAGCATGTGACACTGGTGATAAACAATTAAACATAGTGTCACTTGTTTAGTAGTTCGGTTGATGTTGCATTTTTAACATTTTTAAAAACTAGATTGTATTCGATTTCAACTTCTGCATATACATAGGATTTAGTCTTCTTTCCATTGCATTTATTGGTATCTTTTAGGATCTGATCACTAGTAAAAAAGCCGGATGCTCTGCAAAGTGGGTTTAGTACGTCTGATGATGTAAGGATGCTCGGAATTGCTCTATCTATGGCCAAGTTACATCTGCTGCTACTCAGATCAAAGGTACGTGATAGGACCCGTTCAGTATGTAAATTAAAATTTCAAGGAGATACTAACTAATTACACATTTAGTTTGTTTTAAGGAGTAAGCTTTTATCTTCTTTCGAATGATTGCTTAAAACAAATAAAGACCATGGGATTAAGATTTACAAAAGTAAGTTCTTGTCGAGCTGTTTATTTCAGTTCCATTTTTGCTAGTTCTCTATGGTACTTCCAATAATTAATCCTTCCGGAAATTAAATGAATTACGGCATCAGTTTAGTATTATTAGTGTATCAATGAGTATTAGTGGTCAATCTTTGCTTCTGAATTTAGATAGATTGTAACTTAAGTAAAAAAAACTAGTAAAATTGTTTATGTTTGATTACAACAAAGAAACTATAGAATGGATATTATTAGGGTGTCGGTGAGTATGATTAGGACGTTAGCGAGTATTATCAGGGCATCGATGGACACCACATTAGGGCATCCGTGTTTAGGTTATGTTTACTGAATCGGTAAACACATTAGGGAATCAGTACTTGCACTTGAAGGTTTTAGTAAAGAAACTATATGAAGTTTTTTTTTCACATGTGTTTTTTCGTAACATAAAAAATGTTCATCATCATGAAAAAGGTTCACGTTGTCTTATTGGTAATATTGTGTTTCACATGTGTTTTTCGTAACATGAAAAATGTTCATTATCATGAAAAAGGTTCACGTTATCTTATTGGTAATATTGTGTGACTCCAGTTACTTACTCACTAGCATCAGGACTAGGAGTTTATGATAGATGACACATTAATGATCATATAGGTGAGCTTGAGTTAGAGAAATTTCAAGTTGACTTTCTAATTCCAAGTTAACAAGATCAAACAAACTTTTGGTTCAGATGCATTTGTTGGAGTGTCATTGGAAGGGAACATCTTGGCAACAAGGATGTACACTAATGTTCACTTGTATGGCGATCCGTATCTCATAACTGGTGACATACTGTGGACACATCGATTGCTGCTGAACCCTTGTTGTATGCCGTTCTGGAAGATCTTGTCTCTAAATTGTTAGTTAGCTTTATGTATGCCATCATTGTACATTATACATCTCTGAAAAACTATTGTCATTTAATTATTTATTGAATTATTTCTAGTGTGGTTTGGTCAGAAGCATCACTTACTTTTTTACGTTTATTAGATATAATGTCTGTATAATTTAATGCAAGTGACTCCCAATTTCATTCAGTGGTCAACCTATTAAAGATCAGATATTTTGGAACTCCTTTTATTTCGGAGTTGCTGAATAATATTTGAAGTTGAAATATTAAAAAAATATGACAACAAAAGAAAACAGCTAAAACAGACAGAAGCAACGTACTGAACGACAATTCAAAAAAGGAAGAAAGAACGTTAAGAGTAAAAAGCAAAAAAGGAACGTTAAGAGCTAAAAGAAAAAAAAAACCGATCAAAACAAGAAATTAGAAAAAATATACAAAACCAGCCCTTATAAAATAAAGAAAGTGACAGAAAGGTCCCTGGACTTTAGAAAAAGAAAAAGGAAGGGAAGGAGGTTTGATCCAACGGTTGAGAAAAGGTTTTCTAGGTTTTCTTTTGAGATGAAGTTTTCTCTTGATCCCATCTATATATATATATATATATATATATATATATATATATATACTAGTTGCAAAACCCGTCCGATGGACGGGTATGACCTGTGATTTTTATTTTCTTTTTTTATTTGGCAACGTATTTTTGTTCCTTTACGATTTTATATTTTGCTAATTATTTGTGTTTATTTACCAATAAATATATTTTATTATTTCTTAAGTAATCATTTAGAATTTATATTAATTTACTGAAATTATATATTAGAAGAATTATATATCAAGTAGTCTAAAAAATAGGATCTTTCATTTTTATTCTTGTAAATTATAATTTTTTTTAGAAAAGTGTTTTTTTATAGAAACTTATAATTGTTTAAGGGTATGTAGATGTAAAATTATTTTAAAGATAACAGAGATATATAAAGTTTGATAATATAAAGTCAAAAAATAAATTAATACTTTTAAAAACCAAAAGACAAATATATATAATTGACATCATAGAAAGATTAAAAAAATAAATGTGTCAGGCCATACCAACCTCGTGGGCAGTGACCGGATGCCTGATTTAATCTTTAATAGTACCTTACCAATAATTGAATCAAATTATAAGGCATAAAAGAATACCCAAATATGATGACGGACGTAATTAAGAAATCGTGGAAAAGATATTTAAGTGGCGGTATTAGATTGACGAAAAAATAGCAAACCGTCTTGGAATCACAAGGTTGTGATATTGGATAAAAAATTCAAATGTCACAGAGATGAGTGTCCCAATCGGTAGAATACATAGCTTAATAGCCTTTTTACACCTAAAGAGAAATGTTAGATTCACATCAACTTTATAAAAACAAATCCATATAATGATGTGACAGAAACACTATTGGTACCCCTATCTCATACTTTTTGTTCTTTTCATAAATCCATTAATTAGCCTACACATGATTGAGTGTACTTATTTTTGCAAAGTTTATGTGAGAGTAGTAATCCTCATATCTAAAGGGCTAATTCTTAAAATGACCGAGATGTCACCCTTTTTCCCTTTTTGCACCCAGCAAATTTAAATTTCTCAAAATGTTTTATGTAACCTATACGACTTATGCGACTTGCAAAAAAATCTTAAAATTATATTTTATTTTCTATGACACATAGTACTATATTTGTGCAAGACAAAAGTATTTGTGTGTAAGAATTTGTCTTAATGCAACTACGTTGTACTTTTTATGCGACTTGTATTAAAAAATAATTTTACTAAAAAAACATTTTAATTTATTTAATTTAAACTTTATTTTTATGCAACTTGTACTTTTATTTATTAAAAATTTATTTTATAAAAAATTATTATGAAATAAAAAAAGGAGCGAAAATTATAAATTTTGATAAGTCAAAAGCAGTAGAACATATAAACTGCAGAGCGTAAGCTGTCTTCTCTTGTTAATAAAATGAGTAAAACTGCTGAAAAAATACAAAACGAAAATTATAAAGTTTTACAGTTCAAAAACTATAAAATGTGAAATGCGGAACAAAAAAACATTAAAAACTGTATTTTCCTGTCAATAAACCGGGTATTAGGGGGTAATAGCGATAGAAAAAGATTACGGGGTATGAATAGTATGACCCATTATTTTTCATAAAAATTATTTTTTACAAAAAATTGTTTTTTATAAAAAAACTATTTTTTATAACAAAAAACCTTTTTATAGAAAAATAAATTTTTATAAAATAATTTTTTTATAAATATATGTGACATGAAAAATCAATTGAAGTCAGATGTGAGCTCAATTTCATTGTACATAGAGAAGTTGCAGCGGCCTTGTATGATTTGATTTGGTTTTGATGAGTCAAGGAAAATATCACACGTGATATGGTGTTATGGTAACTTCTAATACAAACCTCAACTCAGATCCTTATATGTGTGTTAGGCCTATTTTTGTATTCATACTCTATTGAGGTCAAACTCAAGTTACTACATATAATTTTGACTTAGATTCATCACTCTACAAACTAATTAATAGTAACTTTAAAATATACACTTGCCAGTTGAATGCAGATATCATTTTCTAACAGAGGTAAAAGTGACTGGCATGGAAAGATGAAAGTTAAGATGCTTCATCAAAAGTCAAATATGCCACGTGTTCTACAACCTTGCTGCAAACGCCTCGATTCGTTAGCTAAATAAAATTATAATTAATATTAGACATACTCAAAAAGTAGCCTCTTACAAATAATACGTGATGAAAACTTCCAAGCATCCACATATTCACCATAGAATGGACACGACCTGCATTCCTATAGCTTTCCTGAAAAAATGATAACCATATGTTTTGGTCGCAATGAAGACTTTACGTACCCCAAATTATTCCGCTTACCATGTCACATCTTTCCAGGTTTTATAACTCAGTGAGTTCCACGTAAATGGTTCCAAATCGTATCTAGATGCTGAAAACACCTCAAGACGTTTGCTAAATCCTTCATATTAATTTTTCAAACGTACTGTAGTTGCGATAGCTCATCCAAGTCTAGCTGTAGCTACATATTAAACACTAATCCCATAATTAGAATAAGTTCTTCAATGCCCACACGTCATAACTGAGCATATGTGACTTGGAAACCTAATAATCAGATAATAACTCCTAAAACATATTCCTTAACACCCTTTAATAACATATATTATGATACACATGAACTATTTACCTTAGCTCCTCTCTTGGGTCCAGTTGGAGGTGGTTTAGTTGCAACCTGTTTCTTTGGTTAAGCTTCAGCCACAGCCAGTTCTGCAACTGCCAGAAAATTTAGATGCTGCATCTTTTGATTTTACAAAAACAAAGGACCCACAAACTCTATATAAAATTTGCAATATAGTCGTGTTTTTTTTAAAACATCGATCTAACTTCTCATAAATATATTGAATTAGCATCAAGAACTTAAGATTAATAAAAGGCAACGCACCGCTTGACAGAATAATTTGACTTTCTCTGTTGAGCAGGGATGGTCCTGGATCTACTTTTGCCTTCTTCTTCTTGGATATGAAGTTCCTTCACCTATATTCATATTCATAGACGGACACAATAGGTATATACCATTATGGAAGCAATACTCACGCACTTGCAAGCCCAATAGCTAAAGATTCAGTTGCAGCCTATTACTACAACTCATCAAACATTCAATTGAAGCTTATTAAGGCTAGACCATATACGGGTTTGATACTTAATTAACACTGTAAGCATGACGCTGACGCCCGCGGGCTCCCATATGCATTACAACCACATGACAGTGAGGTGAAAAATGTGACTCAGGATATGATTGATAATGATGATCCGATCAATTTTGATGGTGACATCGACAGGGAAAAAAAGGTGGGTCATGAACCGCTAATGGTATGCGCAAGCAACATCGTTTCTTGATGATCAGTTCACACAATTGGTTTCTCTTTTATTCCAATTTGTACTCCATTTCTATTTTTCTAAAAATTTATTAAAACCACCATCACCAGCTAATGTGAACATCTATCTAAAACACAAAACTGATGATAAAATCTATATGCTAACAACCTTATACTGAATAAATTATTTAATAGTGTAATTAGGAAAAGACAATTTCAAAAGTTGCCCTTTTTACGTCGTTCTTAAGCTCTGCATACTCAACAACCTAGAGTCAATCAACAATTTTACAAACACCCGCCAAATAAACAAAAATCACCAAGAATAAAAAGGATTTTTTATCCGCAGGTCATTGCAATGATTATCCGTCTCGTTAAAATGATGTTTAAAAACAGTTCTATTGATCCAGTTAGCTACCAATGGAAGCCATTTATGGTGCGCTACCATCTTCACTGTGTTGTAAGCCTAGTGAGTGACACCCGCCACCTGCATTGCTATTTCAAAAATGTCCTGGCATCTGATATGCTGTAGTAATAAAATGTTAGCCTCTATTTGACTGAACCATCTTGTTTTGGAAATCTTGTTTTGGTTACTCAATACGGAAGCAATCTTGAGTAGGGCTGCAATCAAGCCAAGCTTTTATCAAGCAACTTGAGCTCGATCAAGCCAAGCTTTTATCAAGCTCAAGCTCAAGCTAGCCCAAAAAATAGCTCGAAATTATATCAAGCTCAAGCTCAAGCTTTTGATAGCTCGGCTCGAGTTCTTATCAAGCTTTTTCAAGCTCTATTAAAAATATGTTTTTATGATGAATTTATATAAGCAACTAATTGTTAATTTGAGTATTAACTTATTTTTAAGAGCTAATTTCATAAATAAATAATATAGTTTAGAAGGACTTGTAACTGTGATTATAATTATATCTTAGTTCTTTGTATTTTAAATAACTTTTTATTTTTGTAAATTTAATTATTGTATTTACTCAGTACATGGTGGAATACAACAAATATTTTTTGTACTCTTCTTAATACTAAACGCAACATGTCTAAATTGCGCTCACACTCAAATCATGCAATAACCTTTAGGACTTTAATCGTATTGGAGCGCAAAACACATTTTGAAACCAAAGTTGTACAATGATGTTATTATTGGTTTTATTTGTTAAATAAATCGAACTTGTTTTAAGTAATGATTTTTGTTTTTTTTTCATTTTATACATATGTTTATTGATGAGTTTTTTATAGAAAAAATAAATTTATACACATTCAAGCTTTTCAAGCCAAGCTCAAGCTTTTATCAAGCCTTATCAAGCCAAGCTCAAGCCTAGATTGTTAAATCTTGACAAGCTATCAAGCCAAGCTCAAGCCTATAATTTTTGTATCAAGCCAAGTTCAAGCCCTATTAAGCTTGAGCTCGGCTCGGCTCGATTACACCCCTATTCTTGAGAATCAAAACCAAACTGCGAGATATTCTTAGTGCACATAAGCATATGCCCTGGAAGAACAAACAACGCTCTTGGAAACCATTTGTATTCTGAAAAAGAGTTTAATGTTTCAAGCAATATCCACATTAAAATATGAGATAAAACATTATAGATATCTAGTGGCA
This sequence comes from Glebionis coronaria, assembly GCA_025667525.1. NCBI lineage: Eukaryota > Viridiplantae > Streptophyta > Magnoliopsida > Asterales > Asteraceae > Glebionis > Glebionis coronaria. The sequence continues at coordinate 16,047 of JANFOE010001483.1, read as the reverse complement.
GTTTAAACCCATAAACTTTTTATATGGGTCAAATAGGGTAAGCTTTTGATAAAATTGCAATGAACAGACTATAAATACATCAAAGAACTTGTAGTATAGTGCAGTAGGCATGTGTAGCAGATAAAAGAACTTGAAGTACATTACACGAACCTACAGAGATACTAAAAGAATAAAAAGCGAAAAAGTATTGAAGTTGAAATTATTTAAAAGAACATATAAGTTATAACTAAGTGAGAACTTCTTGGTCTAATGTTAACTGTCTCAATATAGTCAGTCTTTCGCTAATGAGGATATCTGAGTGCATTGTAACAATAAAAGAATCAAAATATGCAAATACTTACACATGGTGCTCTCTCCTTAGCTGGCTCGCATTTTTAAGCTTAGGTGTGGGGATTGAGACAGAATCTGATATTAAGGAAACTAAGGACTTTGACATGTCATCTTCTGTCAGTTCCGCATTATTTTTGATGTAGGTCTGTAGGTTCTGAGTAAATGCTTCCATGTTAATTATATTGATCATTCGGAATTCTTTAGGGCTTTCACCGGAATCCTCTATATCAAATTCTTCTTGCGTGTTTTCTGGTTCTGGTGTAGCTGGTACCTGATTATAATCAAAGGATATATTACTACAAACTAACAAAGAGAATCAAAATATAAAATCGGCTTTGTTTGACCGCTAGGTTTCTTTAAAAACCACACTTCACAGGGAAATGGTTGTTTCTAAAGTTTTTTCTTATTCATTTGTTCAAAATATTATCCATGTCTTATGAGTACCCAGACTATGGACTTTAGTGTTGTTGGCACTTCATAAAAGGGTCCAGATTTTGAACTTTACCTTGTTGCTGCAAATAGTTACCATTTGCACGCATACTAAAATATACTGACCCCGCTTGTATTAGAGGGTCAACCGGGTTAACGGGTCTCCTTCCGGGGTGCTCCTATTGTAGAGCTTTGGTTGTGCCACCCTCGATACTATTTTTCGCTATGCCATCAACAAACATATACTTTTTTGGATTATGCGAAGTCTATTTGTATGCCTTATTTTCCTGTCTTGAAGTGAGTCAAGAAAGTCCTTACCATGAAGTGGTATGTGACCCGGTATCTCTGTGGGATCAGGCAAGTCTTAGACTCAGTATACACCATTTCATCAAGCATTGGCGTATGAAGTAATAAAGAAATTCATAGCTGTAGCTTGAAACTAAAACTCATATAATCGTTATACACACTTAGAAATATGACAGAACAATCAAGAGAGAAAACCAAATTAGCCAAAGAAAAGGATTTGACATGATTTAAAAAATTAAATGATGAACATAAAACTTGAATAAAAATGATACCTCAAATTGAGTTTGTGGCAATTTAAGTGATTATCTGCCCTCTCTTAGACATAATACAAAGTTGTCTGCAAATTATAGCTTCTTCTACAAATGCACTTCTAAACACACGGTCCTTGTAAATGTAGACATGTAAAAATTAAAACAATTAGTAGGATGCTTCCCTTTCTCATTCTTAAAGGAAATACTTTTTCCTTAAAACATCCAAAATCAAATCATATGTTTACACTAATCCTCTCTTCCCCCTCATCAGGCTGACATAGTTTCCTGAGTTTGTTGCGGTGTCGACGATATCTTTAGGAATGGAGGATGAAGATTGTTTCGCAAGTGCAGCAGATCTTTGATCAAAGTAGTGATGAATCCATATAATGACTGCAGATATGAAAAAAGGGAACTTAGTCTTATATAAAGTATATGTATTTAATGTATATTTGCACGAAAGAAAGCCAAATAACCACGTTATCTTTTCTTATAACCTTGCATTTGTCAAGAGGACCGGTACTTGCAAAAACCTTTGGAAGAAGTGGTGAGAACAAATATATCATTATTATAGCTGTAGAAAAGGATGTGTGAATGATATTAGGGTTTAAAGAAAAACACAAAGCAACCCAAACGAATGATTTTAGGTTATACCTCTGTTGTAGCTCAATCATGAAGAATACAGATCCAATGAAGCTCATAATCTATAAATAAAACCGGTTATGTGTTCCTTTAGTACAGGCAAAAATTGTTAACATAATAAGATTAGTGAAATTAAAAGTTTACCCCAAATGCAGGATGTAAGACTCTAACTAAAGAAAAAAGTAAGCAATTAAGTATAACTTGAATGTATATGAACCTGTTCAAAAGCCTATTGAGATAAAAAAAAGGAACCTGCATCACCAATATTGCTATAAGATTCAAAGTGAGATTGGCACATATCAGTCTGTGTTGTAACAATGTTCAGAATGTAACAGGCATGAAAGGTAACATACTGATATTGTATCAAAGATTTCTGGTAGAAGTAATAGGATGCAAGAAAACATACTATTGAGAAGAATCTCTGCTTTTCAGAAAAATAACAACTCACAAGACCTAAAAAGAATGTCAAACCTTCTTATTAAATGACCAACAACATTGGTGTCTGCATATATTATAAAATCAGTAACCCCATCCACATATCGTGCATATTTTTTTAAATGATTCATTAGTGTGGTGCCATAATCCTTTACTTGCTCATCTGAAAGTGAGTTGAGTTTCTTCTTGATTAGCGACACCTATAATAATGAATATGATTAGGATTTTGAGAAGAAAAAAATCAGTACGACGCAATGAATGAATGATTTTAGGGTTTTATGTTCGGATCGGTACGGTATGATGGTATAATGTTTTGGTAAATATCCCAAACCTCATGTTCAAAAAAAAAATATCCCAGACCTCGTAGTTTTATCAGAACGTTTTTTTAGGCATACAAAATAATATCTAAAATTATCACTTTTAAAGTTTATATATTTTGTTTCAACAAACAATCACAAGTTGTGGCTTGGCTCATTCGTTGAGGTGTTTGTTTGTGAATGAGAAAACCTAGTTTCAAATCCTGCATTGGACAGATTTTTTTAAAAAATTCGAAAATTAAAAATCCTGAAAAAAATTTCTGATATCTCAAAATTATGACAAAAAAAGTGATGACATGGATTTAGTGGATGCTTATGTGGCATTTCCCTCCTGTTATATATAATGTAAAGATATATATATATATATATATATATATATATATATATATATATATATATATATATATATATATATATATATATATATATATATATATATATATATATATATATTACATGTATATAGAGGTGTGTTATTTGCAGAACCACTTTTTTGGTACAGAACCTACATAACTAACATTTACTCAAATAATTGCATGGTGTACATCATATTAAGGCAAGAGGTAGTTTTAATTACTCATTTAAAAAAAGAAAATAAATTAAGGGCAACATCGGTATTTTGATCAACCATAAAAATTGCATTATTTACCTAAAATAATGTTAGAAACCAATCTAAAACAAACTGCCATCTTTTATATTTTTTAGATCTGTTAACTAAATCACTTCTTTCCTCTCAACCCTCACAAATCCAGTCACCACAAACAAGTAACTATCCGACCGTCGGCTATCTAGAAAGCCTCAATCTCCTTATACCTTTTTGTGGCTTCGATTCAACAAAAGCAAAACCCATAAGAACCCTTGACCGTCGTGAATCTACCGGATCTGATCGGAGCAACTAACGACAAGAACCAAACCCACCTGATTATGTTGATTCCACCAGATCTGACCCGAGCAATTACAGCAGTGTTTCGAATCGAATGTCCATTTATCTAATGTTGGTGGTTGTGTTTAATTGAAGATCTCGATGTCATCACCACCGCTGATCTTAGTGAGGTTAGATAGACATAAATTGTGATTTATTGCATCTTCCAACTTTTAATCTTAATACGCTTACGAACCTCAGTTTGTTGTATGTGGCATTCTAAAGTTTATATGCATTTTGCTTAATTTTATCTATATGAGCATGATATATATGGTACAAAGTCTGGCAAGATGGTACACGTATGTAGGAGCATATTTTCAAGACATAATGTGATGATATTTTTTAATAGAAAAAACTATCGAGAAATAAAAAAGGATAGACGTTAGATTGAAGAATGCAATTTTGTTGAAAGTATTGTTGTAGACTTGTTGCAAAGAAACAAAATAATGAACAACTATTTTATACTGGACAATGTCTTACAAGTAGAGGTGTGGCTTGTTTTTTTACTTATTTTCTAGCAAATATTTTTCATAAAAAAGAATATACTTGTTAGACTAAAGTTTTATGATAGAATACACGATATAAGGCAAAATTCTCGTATAAACTCAAACTTTTGAAATTTGTTCAAACAATATTAGTGGTAGATGAACTTAACCATATCATTTGTTTCAACTTCGCACGCATCATTATTTGACATTGACTGTTTACCTTTGGTGTAATTTCTTTCAACTTTTTGGCATAATTTGATTTAGTTAGTTTTTATTGGTTTTATATATTTTATTTAAGGGATGGTCGATCTATTGATGAACTTATTTATATCGTGTGCCTAAATTGTTAATCGAAAGAACGCTAATACTATGGATAGATCTATCGGGGTGACGCCCAGTCCGATGCGATTAGGTATCGCAATGTGTAGTGAAGCACATGTGTTTGGAGCACATCGGATGCATATGTATAAGAGAAATATACGCACTTGGCTAGGTGTGTTGGTGGGCTGAAATAAATATATGTTAACGTTCAATGTCATGAAGCTTATGTAATAACAACGATAATTATGTCTGTACAACATAATTGTCTTTCGATGAAGGTTTATCCAGATACTTGTGTTCGATTTATATATTTTAAACTCTATGGATTCACTCAACAATTTTTGTTGATTTTATAGCATATTTTATCTCAGGTCCATAAAGAAAGTACTCAAGGAAGGTGGTTTCATGAAACTTGCTAAATTTTGTTGACTCTGGCCCGATTTTATAAAATATATCCATTCAAAATAACTTTTATCTTTTGATGTGTACTGTAAATATTTTAAAATTATCTGGGACCGTGTACGGATTATTATCTTTTGAATGCATGAATGGATGTTTTATTAAAACGACTCATTTTGAGCCGTTTCCTATAATTGTGTGATTGTATCATGTAACTAACACTCAAGAACCCTTCCGCTAATGTGACCCAATTTTGAGAGTGTTACATGCACTTAAAATGGGTTCTGCATATAACTCACCTATATATATATATATATATATATATATATATATATATATATATATATATATATATATATATATATATATATATATATATATATATATATATATATACTAGTTGCAAAACCCGCCCGATGGGCGGGTATGACTTGTGATTTTTCTTTAGTGTTAAAAGATCGTATATTCTATAAAGTTCTTTTAACCATAGTAGCAATGTTGGTTGGATGATTTTTATTATTATATGACTAAGCATATTTTTATGATTTTTTAAGAAACCTTATGAAATTCGTATTAACTTTATCAAAAATTATATACAATAAAACATCAAAAGACTTGTACATTGGGTAATAAAAAATCATAATTTGTAAATGTTTTGAACTTTTTTATAATTATAATGTTTTTTTTTCAAAAAAGTTTTTTTTAAGAAAAGTTAATAACAGAAAGAATATAGTATATATACAATAAGAGAAAATAAATGTTAGCGAATTGTTATTTGATTATAAGTAATTTATGCATTGTCTCATTCACAAGTTACATTAATGAAATAATAATAATTTTTAGAGAGTCAATTTGAATCCATTTATTGCATACATAGCAAGACACTCTTTAAAATGTATATAGTTTTGCGCCTAACACAAATAAGGAGAAGTAAATCATGTATGAAAACAAATTATAAATCTAGTATTCTTAAAATGACACCAAATAGACCACATTATAAGCTAAGCCGTTCTAATATTTTATTAGACCATATAACATGTATGTTTAAAGCCATTCTAATTCGTATTTTTTTTGTCCGAAAAAATCATATATGATCCGTATCACGAATCATATATATATGATTTCTCATAAAAGATTTCTATACGAGTCATATATGATTTTCTCAGGAAAAAATTCGTCAAAAGTGTATATATATATATATATATATGCCCTAATAGAAAAATGATTTAATTATCGTCGTGATGATTTGTTAATTTTTGCGTAACGGTTAATGATTTGTTATATATTTAAGTTTATAAAAAATGAAAAAATTGAGTTTTTTGTTAAACAAGAAAAGTAAACGGTTAAGATTAGCTATTTAAGTTTATGCTAAAAAGAAGATTTACATGCAACTTTTTTCCGACATATTCATCAATAAACGGATCAAAATGCTTCACCTATCGATATAATATTGATTGTTGCATCTTAAAATCCACCGAAAGAGGTATATCAAATATAGTGATATGTCAAAAAAAAATAGATAGAAATTAAACGTGTATATGATTTGACCACAAGAAAAGTAGTTATCACTTACTTTTTTTTACTTTTGTATTAGTAGTTAGTATTAACTTACACTCTTGCAAAAACTAATAGTTGCGTGATTAACACCATAGATTGCAACTTAAATTCGGTTAATAGATCAGTCATTTCTTAAAAAATAGATATCTGACATATTTGGAGAAGCATACAAAGAAGAGTAATTTAACGTAGCTACATTGTTGTAAGAATTGACTGGTTTCACATAAACATTCATGCTTTCTATCGGTTTTTTTAATAATTTACAAAGATAAAGATTAACATAATATTTTATTAGTTATTTTTATTTTCCAAGTACAGAAATATGTCAAATTAATTGTTAATTCAGGATTCAACAACTAATGGAGACTTCGCCCTGACGACTTTTGTTTAGCGCATGTTATCATGAACAATACTTTTTTGCTATTTCACATCTTTTGTAGCCCATTCATTGTCTAATTATCACACCATTTCAGTTTCATTAAATATGAGAAGTGTCGTTTTGTCCATTAACTTATAGAATTAGTTAAGTAGATACTTAAGAAAAGGCACATGATACAAACTTAAGCCATCCAAACGAACTACCTTGAGTTAAAGCTCAGAAAACCACCAGTATAACTTGAACTTATTTTCAAACATGTTAGCTGAAACAAATTTACAAATATGACGTATCCTCCAACGGCTAACCATGTGGGGATTCAGTCTTTCATAAAGAGTTGTATTCTATGTTGGTCGTCAAAAGGTGGTGTGGGTAGACCATTCGAGATTGAGACAACAACGACAACTGTAGTAACTATGCATGTTTTTTATTCTTTACCTGGTAGTACAATCCAATATAGGTATTGGCAAGTACATTGATGAAGTTGTAGATTCCATAAAGTATAATCATGGCTGAAGCGGTGAAAACAACCTGCAAGAGTGAATTACAGTTAGAACAAATGATAAAAGTGATTTAACTATATATATTTAGTTTGCGTGAAACGTATAATAAAAACATAAATTTGTTTGTGGCTAGTAAAATATCAACAGGAATTACATACTAAATATGAGTGTTAATTTATCCCTTCATACTGAATATGGAGTGTTAATTCTGATATAGTGTATGTTCGAGAAATTAGCAACATATAGAGTTGATATCAAAAAATCTGGTTAAATGACAGTTCAAAGCATGTTGGAACACTTTAAACATACACGGGTTTAGTTGACATCTAGGAATTTTGTACAAAGCTTATAAATTGCTGATAAAATAATTAGTTTGTAATACGTACTTTGTGATCATGTGCATTTGACTTTCTATGCTGATACAAAATGTCGTGTATACATTATAGAAACACTATGGGTGACTTCAAACTTGTATTCAATTTTGACTACTAATATTTCATAATCAACGTCAAAGGAATAGGCTATAATAACATTAGTCCACAAGATAACCGTTTTCCATTTGTTACCAAAACGATCTTGAAAGTGATCTCAAAAGCAACTTTCATGCAACCAAAAGAACATATAATCATGGGGTCCTAAGAGCTGAAGTGTGAAGTTTACCTCCTTTTTCACTGGTTCCTCCTTCTCAGACAATGTCAACTCAATGTGGCATGGAGATAACATGTAAGCTGCAAAGAAAATTCAATATGTGACCGATCAAAACATGTTACCAGGTATGAAAATTGTGTAAAGAAAATATTTAAGTGCCTTGTAACGTAAATTTAGGACTTGCGTAGACAACCATTTTCATAATGCAACACAATCGCTGTTTATGATGACGAAAGAAATGATAGCACTCTAGAAATCAGATTATAGTAACTTTGTCGACGCATCTTCATAGATAGAAAAAGTCTATTATAAGAAGCCAAAATGGGTTAGTTTCCCTCTCACTAATATACACTCCTTTTAACTTCATGATACAAACATATACAGGGGTAACCTGATAATTCTACACATATTCAAGACCCAAACACACTAAAAATACCTTTAAAAGGAATCTATGTTGCTGAGTTGGAATTCCGTTTGAGTGGGAGGCCCTCCACCAGGTTCCCTAGAATTTGTAGGGATTTGCATTCATGACACATTGCGTCCTTCTTGAACCCCTGCAGCTTATGAAAAAAATGAACCTTTGTAGTAACTATCGAAATAAGGAATATAAAATGTGAAGAGTTTCAGAAAGTACATATATACAGTGAATTTCGTTCCACGAAAGTTTGATATGTTGAATATACTATAATAAATATTGCATAAACTCGTTGATATTTTATTCTCGTAAGGAAATATTTATCTAGTCCACCTTATCTGCAGATTTCGAACCCATTGTCCATATATTATAATGTGGGACAGATAATATGGTCTGACCATTGTTTGTTAACTTTGCAACTGAAGGTCATAAGTTTCATTCCTGACGACCACATTCTTATCACCCATGTTCTAATCTCCACCATTCTAATCTCCACCATTCTAATCTCCCACATTCTAATCTCGCACATATACTTTTGACATATGAAAGCTTAGGTTACATTTTATTTCTTGGTTGATCGTTTTGGGGGGCATGTCTATGGAGCAGCAGGTGAAATAAATAAAATATCCATAAAAAGCATCTATATAAGGACCTAATCCATTGAACAATATATTTCATACAGTTTATTTAATGGATCGTATATTAAAGGATGTTACATAAAACAAACTGACATCAGTTATTTGATGGTCAAGTCGACCATCTGTGCCATACAATCCTACACCAGTGAAATACTATATTAACATAATCAATACCAAAATGTAAGAAAACAAAATACTCGTCAGTGGTCCTAGGCATGGATTTAAGACGTCAATATAATAGAAGGCCTGGCTACATGTACACATTTATATCACTTGCATACAAAAAACTAACATAGCTTAAGAATCACACCCAATACACCCAGCTAATCAACTTTTCATGTGTCATTACAACGACCATGTTTCCGTTCACATGTAGAGGAACTAAAAAATTGGGTCATATAATTTTGGAACCATAAAAAATTCGACATTTAAACAAAAATATCAGATCTTATCAATCATATACGTATACAACCTTGATACTTGCACATATGTGTAACCAAAACATTAATAGTTAATATGTTATCAGAATGTGAAACAACTGATATTGTAACTGCCCTGACCTGTCTATCATGCTCCCTGGCTCAATAAGGCTAGATGGATCAGCAACATGTATCCGATAAGGCCATCTTGCAACTTTGTTGCACTTGAAGCATTATCAAGTCGTAAATGTTTTGTGCTCTCCTCAAACCATTTCAAAATGTCAATACAATTTAACCTCTTCGAACTGTTACCAACCCAATCTGACCCTTCATACATACTTATAAACGACACCTTACCGGCTTCTTATTTAAATTAGTCTTGCTAAATAAGTAAATGTAGAAAGTACCTAATGAGTTGGCGACACGTAAGAAAGTTTTCTCGGTTCCCTGAAGATCTTTCCATCTGTATCCCTCCAGTAAAGTGCCACTGAAAACAGACACAATGACTTGAACTTCTTTTTTTGACGGCCCAGAAAGCTGATAAAATAAAAAGATGCATTTAAGTAACTACGTGTGCTTAAAATTGTGTTTCCAATTGCGTATGAACATATACACATCAAGTGCAGCACGAAACCTTTAAGCTAAAAAAATCAATGTAATGTTGTTGATTGATTTAGCTAAAGCTGAACATATTATTTGGTTCGAACATGTCAAGTGGTATTAGTTACTGGGAAAATGTTTATAATTTTTACTATCTGAATAAATAAAAATCTAGATATTGGCTTTGACTCGTACTCAACCCACTGACCCGCCTATTTTATACTTATATTGTGTATTCAATAGCAGCAACAACTGCAACAACAACAATAATATCAAGAGGACTCTGAGAAAAGTAATTTACCAGTATAAATGCTATTGTTGATCCGGATAAGAGGAAGGCCTTAAAATTTAATTTTTCAGCAATATTTGGTGTATCCAACGTACTAACAATTCCGAATAAAAGTTCTGTAACATGAAACTGGTCAAATAGGTTCAATGTCACCTAACCCACCATGTAGCAGCAGAGTCGTAGTTTTTTCGATGTTTGTCGTTGGTTGAGGCTGTTTGGAGCTAACTGAATTCTGAATTCTGAATTCCGAATTCCGAATTCTGAATTCTGAATTCTGATCAATAAAATAACGCAATTAAGAGAAGGCAATATGTTAACTTTACGAACAATAATCATGATCAATAATGTAACCGAATCCTGATAAGGTGTGTTTAAATACCTTGTATTATTGTATACTAAGTAGAATGCCAATATTAGGGATGTGTACATCATTTAAAACCAGCAATGTTTTACTCGTCTCCTTAATGCTCTCATGTTAAAATCGGCTTCCAAACCCAGCTGGACATCACTGCCGTAAACAAAAGTTAGAAAAACTTGAAATTTGAGGTAACACATATTTGATGGATTTATCGTACATTGTTTAAGCTTAACAATTGACACCAATCTAGTTACATGCTGGTGAACACGTATATTATTAAGCGCGTCTATTAAACAGCAACCACACTATTATAGGACACTGTTTTTAACAGATTGTGTTCCACATCAAAACCGGTAAAATATAAGAAATAGTTTTAAAGGAAAATGGTCAAAAAGGTTGAAAGTTTAAAGTACATAATAAATAGTTAAAAAAATGTTAGTATTATTTGGTCATGTAAAGTTTAGCTAAAAGTAGGGTAGTTGCCAAATATCTGTTTGGGAATGCTTATTTCAACCTGCTTATCTCCTTAATAAGAAAGCAGCAACCAACCTAGTGTTACGTTCTTATATACCCAATCTTTCTAATCTACTTAGAAAATTAAGCACTTAACGAAGCAATTCAAAACACATGCTCTAGAATCTAAATGTATATGTACTTTTAAAGCATGAGAGTCTCTGAACCACGACACTATTGATATCTGATCTAAAAGTGAAAGCTGGTGATGCACCTAGGGATCATCTATTCATTATATACATATTTTTTAAGGCTTGAAATTAACATGATTTCGCTTTCATTATTTTTTACGTCAAAAGGCAACTCTTGTTCAATATGGTACACAATCGTAATTATAAAAACAGTAGAAAACAATGAGATGTTGAACATTATAATAAGTTGAATGACAAAAAAATGTCACAATTTCAATTGTACAAAAATGAACATAATGGTAAATTTTTACCATATTGTGAGCAAAATTATTCAATATGCTGATTTAGTTGAATTCCAAAATTATTCGATACACTATAAACTTGTAAATCTAGCATTTTGGACATTATTTTAATGCTAAAAATTTTACTTTTTACGACTTATGATAACTAAATCAGCACAATTGTAGCAGTAAAAGCAATGGCATCTAATTTTTGCAAAATAAAAGTATATAAATACCTGCATCTGAGTAGAACTTGAATATTAACTTCACCCCTATCCCTCTCAACTCAACTTGAATTCAATCAATTCCTCTTAAACACAAACAAAAATCAGAATCATGTTTTTGCATTTATATTATCTACTAAATTTAAAAAAGATTATGCTTTGTTGTTCGGAGTGAATCAACAAAAAAATCATGCCTATTACTCGTAATCCAAAATCAATTTTAAACATATGGAGACCAACCCACCAAATAATCTATGTAGATATTAAAAGTGAATGCTCGAATCACCGAGCCTCCTCCATAAACCACATGACAATAGTACCCACTAAGATTGATAAAAAACTGGTCAAAAAATTCTAGCTGAATTTGAATATTATTAAAATGAACGACATAATTATATATACAGTTTAAAATACGTAAGCTAAGATTTAGGGAGAATGTTGTACCTGGGCAGTTTTGGCTCCATCCCCGGATTCTAAGAGGTAGCTTAGCTTCAACATGAGCCGTGATATCTAAAGTAGCCTCGTCCAAAGCAATACCCTGAAGGTGTGACATCAACGAATCTTGACTAAGGGACCTCGGGACGCCCTCACTTAAGTAGTCAACAGTTGGAGGCATAAAGCCATTTCATCCAGACATCCGTTAATTTCTCTGCCTAATCTTGTCATCGTGCAATATAGAAACAAAGGCAGTACCTGCCCAATAGCCAATATTTTCTTCTATGTCTGAGCTGCAATGTCTCTCGTAGGTGACAAGATCAAAGCCTGGACCCTATGGAAATGGGTATGACCTTGACAATTCCTTATCCGGATGGACCTTATTGAAAATGAACCACCAACCAAAAGGAGCTGAAAATAACACTACTATTAGTGGTAAGATAATCATAGTGTCTGTTTAAATACTACTATTAATTCCCAGCTATCAGTTTAGTAGGGAAAATATTTATTGATACTCTCGAGAACTTATGGTGAGAATGGCACTCGTTGCTACTAATGGTTAGTAAAATATGGCTTTAAAAAAATTTCCTTCACGATTGTCCAAGGTTCGTTCGGTATCACTTATCCTGTCTCAGTGATAACAATTTTGAAACTCAAAGTGAAAAGAGATGACCAAAATATTTGAACCTGTTTCCTCAATGAAACTTACAATCAACTTAAAACTGAAACTTGAAAAGATATCAATACATTAGTATAATGTAAATAAATAATATTTAGTTTAGTGTTAATCAATTTGTGTAATGAATGTCGTCAATTATCTTGGCACAACCTGGTAAATGATGTCGTGTTCATCAAAATGTAAGCCGGCTTGGAAAACTTAGCACTCTTGCTCTTGGTGGCACTGGATGAAAACCACTATTTTTTACAGGCATACAGAGCAAACACGTATGCCCAAATGCCACAAAACGTACATGTGACTCTCCTACCACTGATATGAATTGTATTATTACACATTCCTCGAATATTATGAATGACAAAAATAAAATAAAAAGCAACATCAGCTAGTATACTTACTCATGATCTTCGATGATGTAACATCGTGTGATTTTAATAATAATTTAATGAGCTGTATATATACAACAACATCAAATATTGAAATTAAATTAAAAAATGTGTACATTCTTTGTATATACAAATATAATTTTAATCATAGTGTGTTGAATTAGATATCGCTAGTGATGTAGCCATTACCTTCTTCATGTTATTCACATTCAAAAACATATATATGGTCCAAACAGGAAATGACCGTAACAATCTTCTAAGGGTTACCTGCTTTGAAGCACGAAACAATCTTTGTCAGGGGATAATAGTGAGTTCTTGTGTTCCTAGAGGATTCCCATTTTATCATAGCCATTAACAGTTTCAAGTATTGCATCCGTAGTTGTCTCCACGCTTGTAGCTGCATCCGCCCTCAGCTACAAAACTGGACGCACACTCTTGCTTTCCTCATCATACCTACATACACATTCATCAAACCGCAACGGGTCAGTGAGAACTCCAGAATGGAAATATGGTTTTATCAAATCAGAGTTGCCATAAGACAAATTAAATTATCAATATGATACTTGTTTTTCGAAATATTTCACACAGTGAAATCTCCAAAACTTGATTGATACAAAGGTTTAAGAAACAACGATGTTATTTTATAAATACCCCATAAGTATGAAACTTGTTTATCCACTTTCAGCCAGGTTGTTTCATTCAAGTCTAGGACATAGGCAAGCTAATGCTACTGCTGGCAAGTTCTTACAGGACCTACAATTCTTGTTTTATCGAGCTTCTCTATAATACTTACGGGTTAGTGGTCTTGTATGTTGTTGCCAAGATTTGTGTAGGCGGTGCCCTTGACCTTTACCTTCTAATTTTCTCCGTAGTGTCCACATTACGTAGTTTGACTGTGTTCATTTTTAGTTTTACCTGCTACTCTGCAGCTGTGATAACTCTCTCACAAATCCACTACACAAACAGAAGTGAGTAGTAATAGGTATCTCATATGGGCTCAGAGTGGGCAAATTTCACGAAAAGAGGGCACACGCGCCATGGCTTAATAGCCATAAGTAAATGCATATAACTATGGTCACAGCGGCAACCTTAAAAGGTCTCCAAGCTGAAAAACCACCAGTGAAACCGTTTTTGGTTTCCCGAATGTACAACACACATCTGAATAAACTCAGACATGGCAAAGTTCACAAAAAGGAGGTATGCCCTGCCAAGATATGGGTGGCCTCGCCTTTAAACGGCTCGTTGTAGCAATTCCCTCACAAACCCACTACCACAAAACAGGAGTGAGTAGTAATAGGCATCATCATTACTTCTATACGTTTGCTAGAAAACAGTTCTAAAATCTCATTTAGGCTCAGAGTTTGTGAATTTCACGAAAAGAGGGCAAAAATCGATATAATCAGTTTGGGTATGACAACATGGAACAAAAATACAGATAAAGCCAAGTTGTATCAGACCAAAACTTAACCATATTATTTAACTATTTTTTGGTTCGAGGGGGAATGTAATATTTTTTCAAATATATACTAAGGTGGTATTATTACCTTCAACAAAGGTCGGTCCTTTGGATGTTTCACTATCTGAAGGTCTTTAGCTAATTCTAGCATGCTCGAGTAGCTAACTTTGTCGATTTCTCCGTCTTCTGATCTTTGAAGTCATAGATCTTTTTATCATTTTAGTTAGATCAGACCTTTGCTGAGATATGTGTAAAATGAAGAAAATCACCTTTTTGTTTATGCGATTCTGTTATCTATTATCTATTTTATATATACAAATGAAGGATATTATACTTACATTAATAAAACTCTAAATCGCATTGATGTCACGCCCATTTGGATCTTCAATAGACCAAAAAGACTCAAAAACCATCGCCCGCAACTGGTAAACAGAATCTTCATAATAAGAATTTGGATCTTTAACTCCAGCAATTGGCCAATGAACATATGCATATGGCAGCACCCAATTTGAGGCTAAAGTCCTCCGTTTGGATATGGAATTACATAAGAGACAGAAAGTCAATGGTATTGACTAAATCACATAAACCTACAACTGGATCCCTATATATGTACTTTGTCTCAAAACACATTAAATTGAATATTAGTTCAGAAACTGTATTCGATATTCATGTTTACCAATTCGTGTAGGTTTTGTTTTTCTCCAGTAGCGTTTTTTTTGTTTAATGATGTATCGAGTATTAAGTGATTGATGATTAGGGTTATTTTAAAAAGTGAGTGATTTGAGGTTTTTAATTTTTGTTTTTGAATTCTACAATCAGCCGATCGCTTCAATGGTGGAGTCTATTGCCAATCGCTTCAGTAAGTGATTAGTTTGTAGAATACAGTGGGGGATTGAGTTTAGGGTTTGGAGAACAGTGATGGAGACGAATTTTTGAAGAAGATACGTGAAAAGTTTTCGGATGAATATATTGTTATATAAGTCGGGTCTAGGACACGGCCCTAATCAGGATCACGGGCCGAATGATGCTGACGTGGATTTATAACATGCTTATGTGGCATATCCCTCCTCTTATATATAATGTATAGATATATATATATATATATATACATATATATATATATATATATATATCTATATATATATATATATATATATATATATATATATATATATATATATATATATATATATATATATATATATATATATATATATATATATATATATATATATATATATATATATATTATATTATATATATATATAGTATATATATATATATATATATATATATATATATATA